>CM053035.1:188475493-188767993 GCA_028564925.1 Lithobates sylvaticus | reverse complement strand
CTCCTGTCTGTCCAGCTATAGGGGTGCTCCTCTGCTATTCTACTGAACCACCACAGTTGGAACGTCGTTGTCATTGTCTTCTGCCATTCTGGTTGGGCGTTCCTCCATTTGTAAAAATAATTGTTTATTCCTAATCTTCAGCAGAATGTACTTGAATCTGTGGGATAGATATAAGATACATAAGTGTATTTAGAAAGCAAACTAAATGTCTGAAACAACAGAAGTAAGGGCTAAATTCATCCAAAACTATTATTCACTTTTGGGCAACTGCATGTGGACTTAATTACCAGTCAATGTACTGGAGGAGTGTGACAACCTCATTTGAGTCTGTAGTAAGGGGGAAGGCAAAATTGTCAGTACTGGTATTCTTCACATTAGTGAGTTAAAAGGGTTATTTACTAAAGGAAAATCCACTTTGCACTGCAAGTGCATTTGAAAGTGCATTTGAAAGTGCACTTAAAGTGCACTTGGAAGTAAAGTCACTGTAGGTCCGAGGGGGACATGCAAGGAAAATAAAAAACAACATTTTAGCTTGCACATGATTGGATGATAAAATCAGCAGAGCTTCCACTCATTTCAGATCTACCCCTTAGATTTAGAGCAACTGCACTTCCAAGTGCACTTTCAGTGCAAAGTGGATTTGCCTTTCGTAAATAACCCCCATAGTGTGTAATTCAACTCACCAGTACCCACCTAAAACTGGGATCACAAAGGCCTATATTCACATAAATGGGAAGTGCTCTGTGCTGAGCGGCTTCCTGTTCATTCGCCGATTGAAGCATAGTAAACACAGTTGGCCCCCTCCACACTGTGGGGCTGGGGCAACACAGGGGAATCCCAAGCACTAGGGGGAATCTGCACCACATGTAGTGATTAGATACCTGGCACACCCCCTGCGCACGCCTCTGCTGGGGGCTCAGAAATAGAGAAGGGTGGCTTGAAAACCTGCAGAATGTGTCACACCTTTTAATCTATTAAAATAATGAAGAGGGGGATGAATTTGTCTAGATATGTGAAAAGTGTTAAAATGACTTACGCAAAGTAGTATGCTGGTCCTGAAAACATCAGAAGCAGGAAATTGAAGACTCCGAGCACGATTACCAGCCACAAGGGGGTGCCACAATTTTCTACAGCTTGGAGCACCTTGGCTTTTTTCGATATGGTTGGATTAATGTCGTGGTTACTTGGCAGTTTACCATTGGCCCCTAATGAATGAACCTCATTTGGATGGCCAGATTGTTTTGAAAGTGATTTTGCATGGCGCACACCATCATTGGCCTGTAATGAACAATCCATTTTTGGTTGGTCATTGGAAAGGCCACGTCCTTCTAGAGAGGATTCTGTATGGAGCACATGATCATTGGCCTCATTTAATTGGCTGGTGGAAAGGCGTGATCGTTTTGGAGGTGATTTTGCATGGAGCACACCACCACTGTCCTGTAATGAATGGTTCTCATTTGGATGGCTGGGGGAAAAGCCAGTTCCTTTTGGAGGTGGTTTTGTATGGAGCACACCACCATTGGCCCGTAATGAATGATACTTATTTGGATGGTGGGTGGAAAGTCCTGGTTGTTGTGGAGGTGATTTTGCATGGAGCACACCACCAATGGCCCGCAATAAATTATCCTCATTTGGATGGCGGGTGGAAAGTTCTGGTCGTTGTGGAGGTGATTTTGCATGGAGCACACCACCAATGGCCCGCAATAAATTATCCTCATTTGGATGGCGGGTGGAAAGTTCTGGTCGTTGTGGAGGTGATTTTGCATGGAGCACACCACCATTGGCCCGTAATAAATTATCCTCATTTGGATGGCGGGTGGAAAGTCTTGGTCGTTGTGGAGGTGATTTTGCATGGAGCACACCACCATTGGCCCGCAATAAATTATCCTCATTTGGATGGCGGGTGGAAAGTCCTGGTCGTTGTGGAGGTGATTTTGCATGGAGCACACCACCATTGGCCTGTAACAACTGATCCTTTTTTGGTTGGTCAATGAGAAGGCTAAATCGTTCTGGAGAAGATTCTGTATGGAGCATAAAAGAAAAGTTGCATTATAACCATTATCTTAAACATAAAAATGAACATGAAAGAGCTGAGCAAAAACGATATATACAAAAATCGAAATCTTTATTTAAGGGATTTAAGCATGAAGTATCAGAATTTAGCAGACTGCACTGGCTGCATGCTTATTCTAGGTAAGTGACTCACTCTAGGTAGTGGGGCTAACATGAGGATAACTGTCCAGTAATAGCAGTGTCCATATTACTATGCTGAGAAGTTCTATTTAAAGGGCTACTCTCAGGACGATCCACTGCAAGCAAACTTTCACCACTGAATGCCAATTCACTCTGCTGGGCAAACAATTCATTCATGACCTAGTAAATCTGGATACGGGAGACTATGAGGGTTTAGGTCACTGACATTTCAGTGAAATTCAGGACCTTTGTGTGAAATGCATTGGAGTCTCTTTGGGCATAGAGGCCCTTGAGCTTGAGCATTCAGCTGCCCGCACATACTCAGATATACAGTATCTCCTTAAAAAACAGTTGGATCTATAGGAAACCTTGTAAACACTCATGTATAGGGCAGTAATAAACAGTTAACGCAATTTGAGATTAGCTTACCAGTTTTCCTGCGGAATTCCCAGACATGAACCTTGACTTCGGGGGCCTTTTTGTACTCTTCACCGTCTATAGCCAGGCGGATCGTGTATGTGCCACTGTCTTCTAGTTTAATGGGGTCAATCACCAGGGCACACTGTCCACTAGGCAGATGCATTGGGCTCAGCCAAGCTCTTGGATTAGGATGTGGAACTGGCATTGGCATGGTGTCCCTTAGACGTATCAGAGGCTGATAGTCTCCGCCATTTTCTGGGGTCATCCCCCATTCCAGTTTGATTTTGTGCCCTTGGAGAGGCTCATCCTTGTTGAAAACACATGGGATCACCAGTAGATGTCCCACTTTGGCATCCACAGATCTGTGGAAGGTTTGGATCGATGCTGGTTATTTTTGCACCTGGAGAAAGAAGAAATAACAGGGTTACATTTTGTGTTTCAAAGAAAGTTTAAAGTGTTAGACAAGCCAACAACCTTTTTGTAAATAGAGGAGAATAAGAATAGAACATGTCAGGTTCTTACTGCCATCCTGGGCTTTGTTGGAGAGATTTCCTCTCACTTCCTGTCCAAGAGTCGATACAGTGGACAGAAAGTGAGCAAAAGCCTTCAACAGGGACACAGACCTAAATCAAAATCAAAAATCAAAAATCAAAATCAAAATCTCCATACTCTTTTAGGCTCAGTTCACACTGCTGCGACCCCATTACCATGCGATCTCCAGTGAGAATTTCTATGCAGCTTTCATGTAACATTAGAATCCATGGGACTCTAATGCTGCGTACACACGATCGGAATTCTCGGAAAAAAGCTCTGACGGTTTTCCCGACGGAATTCCACTCAAACTGTCTTGCCTACACACGGTGACACCAAATTCCGACCGTCAAGAACGCGGTGACGTACAACACTACAACGAGCCGAGTTAAATGCTTCCGAGTATGCGTTGAATTGTTTCTGAGCATGCGTAGGAATTTTGCGTGTCAGAATTGCTACAGACGATCAGAATTTCCGATAGAAACCTTTTCCGTCTGAAGAATTGAGAACATGCTCTCAATTCTTTGCTGTCGGAAATTCGGCCAGCAAAATTCCGATGGAGCCTACACATGGTCGCATTTTCCGGTCTTTCTCTGGCCGGAATTCCGATCGTGTGTACGCGGCATTGGTCACAGTGAAGTCACATTAGTAGTGCTGGAATCTTTATTGAAGTTATTGTGACTTGAGCCGCATTGATTGGAACGACTACAATTAAAATAAATGTGTTTGACTTATCATGCATATTTATGTGTCGCAAAAAGAAACAAAATATACCTGAGCACAGGTATATCTTGTTTCTGTTGTATTGCAGGCCAGACCTAAACCATGTCGCTTTCCCCAATTTTGTGTCTGTTTCCCCATGTTGGCATTGTGTCCACAGTAGCATTTGCAGTGGCAGAGCAGAGTAGGACTGGCCATAGAGGGATTACTTTGATGCAGTTGGACAGCTTAAACAGGAGCTCCACCTAAAAGTGGAACTTCCGCTTATTGTACTCCCCCCCCGGTGCCACATTTGGCACCTTGCTGGGGGAAGGGGGACACTGCCGGGTTCCCTTATTCGCAATGAAGACGGCAGCACCCGACAGCTGATGAAATCATTAGCTGAGGTGCCAACATCGCTGGACTCCAGGACAGGTAAATGTCCGATTATTAAAAGCCAGCAGCTGCGGTATGTGTAGCTGCTGGCTTTTAGTTTTTGCAGCGGTGGGAGGACCTACGCTTTAAACATGCAATGCAATATGTGTAAACTAAATATCCCTATTATTATTGCAAAGTTTGCTAGAAAGGGTATATAGCAGTGTGCATAGGGTACATCCAGTATTTTTTATGTGTTGCAAGTCACATGACTAGTCACAGCAGTGTGAACCGGGGCTTGAAGAAAGCAATTTGTATTTCTGTCTGTGTTGCCCTTCTAACAAAATGACATAACTGCCAGATCACCAGACATGTGGATGCTGTCACTGGATTTGATTGACAGCAGAGGGAGCCAATGGTTCCTGCTGCTATCAATCTATCCAATGAGGACCCAAGACACCGGCTGGAGCAGGTGGGCTCGTCTCAGTCGCTGGAAAGACCGGGTTCAGGTAAGAAAAATGGGGGGCTCTGGGAGGCTGCTGCACTAAAGAAGGGTTTTCACCTTAATGCATAGAATGCATTAACCGATTCAGGCCCGGAAGATTTGGCTGCTGAATGACCGGGCCATTTTTAACGATTAGGCACTGCATCGATTTAACTGACAAGTGCGCAGTCGTGCGCAGGGGCGGACTGACCATTTCGGCCACTCGGGCACTTCCCGAGGGCCCCAGGCCACTAGAGGGCCCCATCAGGGTTGCCAGCCTCAGTAAAACCAGGGACAGTATGTAAAAAATCTTTTTCTGAAATGTCCCTTACCGACATCCTTTTGGTATAAAAATCCAGAGATTATAGCTGCCCCACCTCTCCAGTACCTTCTCAGCCAATAGAAACATGTCTGTGTATACTGTGTGTACATGTCTGTGTATACTGTGGGATTGTATACTGTGTGTGTTTACACTGTGTGGCCCCATAATCTCTGATTGCCCAGGGGCCCCATAATCTCCTTCTGCCCGGGGGCCCCATGAGTTGTCAGTCCGCCCCTGGTCATGCGGCGCTGACCCCAAACAAAATCCTTTTTCCCCCACAAATAGAGCTTTCTTTTGGTGGTATTGGTGTTGGTATTGGTATTGGTATTGGTGGTATGCGCTATAAACAAAAAACCAAAAGACATTTTTAAAAAAAAACACAATATTTTGTACTTTTTTCTATAATAAATATCCCCATTTAAAAAAAGAAAAAGTTATTTTTTTCTCAGTTTAGGCTGATATGTATTCTTCTACATATTTTTGGTAATAAAAAATTGCAATAAGCGTATATTGATTGGTTTGCGCAAAAGTTATAGCTTCTACAAAATAGGGGATAGATTTATAGCATTTTTATTATTATTTTTTTTTTTACTTGTAATGGCGGCGATCAGCGATTTTTATCGGGACTGTGAAATGGCGGACACATCGGACACTTTTGACACATTTTTGGGACCCTTGTCATTTATACAGCGATCGATGCTATAAAAATTCACTGATTACTGTAAAAATGTCACTGGCAGGGAAGGGGTTAACACTAGGGGGCGATCAAGGGGTTAATTGTGTTCCCTAGGTGTTCTAACTGAAGGGGGGAGGGGACTGTGTAGGGGAGATGACAGATTGCTGTTCCCACTTTGTATGAACAGACAATCTCTCTCTTCTCCCCTCAGAGAACCGGGATTTGTGTGTTTACACACACACAGATTCCGTTTCTCGTGTGTCACAAGCGATCGCGGGAGCCCGGCGGTCATCGAGACGACGTTACATAGCATTGCAAGTGGTTAAGGTAAAAAAACATTTAAGGGGTTTACAACCACTTTAACCACTTAACCGCTTCCCGACCGCCTCATGTAGATATATGTCTACAGAATGGCACAGGCAGGCAAAAGCACGTACCTGTACGTCCCCTTTAAATGCCTGCCCATGGGTCGCGCGCGGTCGGGAGCTCCGTGACCCCGGCCGCGGGACCAGCGGACCCGATCGTCGCTGGTTTCCCGCGATCGGGTTACGGAGCTGAAGAACGGGGAGAGGTATGTGTAAACAAACCTCTCCCTGCGCTTCCTACTCTGCCTGTCATTGATTGGCTGTTCCCGGTCACAATAATGTAAAAAAACACACACACGTCACAGCCCATAACCCCTCTCCTCCCCCTAGTGGTTAACTCCTTCACTACAACTGTCATTTATACAGGAATCAATGCATTTAAATAGCACTGATTGCTGTATAAATGACAATGGTCCCAAAAATGTGTCAAAAATGTCCGATGTGTCCGCCATAATGTCGCAGTCACAAAAAAAAATCGCTGATCGCCGCCATTACTAGTAAAAAAAAAATATTAATAAAAATGCTATAAAACTATCCCCTATTTTGTAAACGCTATAACTTTTGCGCAAACCAATCAATAATCGCTAATTGCGATTTTTTTTTACCAAAAATATGTAGAAGAATACGTATCGGCCTAAACTGAGAAAAAAAAAAAGTTTTTTTATATATTTTTTGGGGATATTTCTTATAGCAAAAAGCAAAAAATGTTGCATTTTTTTCAAAATTGTCGCTCTATTTTTGTTTATAGCGCAAAAAATTAAAACCGCAGGGGCGATCAAATACCACCAAAAGAAAGCTCTATTTGTGGGAAAAAAAGGACGCCAATTTTGTTTGGGAGCCACGTCGCACGACCGCGCAATTGTCAGTTAAAGCGACGCAGTGCCGAATCGCAAAAAGGGGCCTGGTCCTTTGGCTGCCAATTGGTCCGGGGCTGAAGTGGTTAAGGCCTCTATTTTAGATGTGGTGTTTACAAGTTAAAAACAGTTTTGCTAGAAAATTACTTAGAACCCCCAAACATTATTCATTTTTTTCTAACACCTTAGAGAATAAAATGGTGGTCATTGTAATACTTTCTGTCACACCGTATTTGCGCAGCAGTCTTACAAGTGCACTTTAAAAAAAAAAAAAATACACATTTTTGAATTTAAAAAAAGACAACAGTAAAGTTAGCCCAATTTTTTTTTTTTATATTGTGAAAGATAATGTTACGTCGAATAAATTGATACCCAACATGTCACGCTTCAAAATTGCGCCCGCTCGTGGAATGGTGACAAACTTTTACCCTTAAAAATCTCCATAGGCGATGTTTAAAATATTCTACAGGTTGCATGTTTTAAGTTAAAGAGGAGCTCAAGGGCTAGAATTATTGCTCTCGCTCTACCGATCGCGGCTTTACCTCACATGTGTGGTTTGAACACCGTTTTCATACGCGGGTGCTACTCACTTATGCGTTTGCTTCTGCACGCGATCTTTGCGGGAAGAGGGGCGTTTAAAAAAAAAAATTCTTATTTGTTTTACCTTTTATTTTTTATTTTTGCACTGTCCTTTTAAAAAAAAAATTGTGTCACTTTTATTCCAATTACAATGAATGTACCGTATATACTCGAGTATAAGCAGAGTTTTTCAGCACATTTTTTGTGTGGAAAGTGCCCCCCTCGGCTTATACTGAGTCAAGCACTTTTCTGCAGCAGAGAATAACATTTTCCAACCCGACTTTGGGGCCCCGTATCTTGGGGCAACTTGGTGCTATATCCCCAAATCTGGTGTGCAAACCCAGTGGACCTAGCACTACAACATATCCAAATTTGGGGTTCCTAGCACCAAGTGGCCCCGAGATACGGGGCCCCAAAGTCGGTCAACTGTGTCCATCTGCAGCAATGTCATTTCGTACCCTTTGGGTCCAGAGACCCCAAATTTTGGCTGCAGCTAGGTGGCATCTAGGAACCCTTAACTACCAAGTTTGAGGTTCGGGGGGAACTATGGCTGCAAATGGGCACAGTGAGGTATGTAAATGGGCACAGTGAGGCTGAAAATGAGCATTGTTGACCCTCTTTTCCACTTACAGTAGCTGCGCATTTCTCACCCTAGGCTTATACTCGAGTCAATAAGTTTTCCCAGTTTTTTGTGGTAAAATTAGGTGCCTCTGCTTATATTCGGGTCGGCTTATACTCGAGTATATACAGTAAACATCCCTTGTAATAGAAAAAGGGCATGACAGGACCTCTTAAATATGAGATCTGGGGTCAAAAAGACATTAAAATGCAATAAAAAATTTATAAAAATGTTGTCATTTAAAAAATAAAAAATAAAATGTCCCTTTAAGAGCTATGGGCGGAAGTGCCGTTTTGACGTCGCTTCCGCCCTGCAATGGTATGGAGAAACGCGTCTCCATACCCAGCATGAGAAAAAGTGGCGAATCCGCCACAGAGACCACTATTATCGGAAAGTGGACCGCCGGCCGAAGAAGAGGATACCGGGGTTATGGAGCTAGCTGCTGCCATAACAATGATATTCCTCTTCAAAGTTAGTACGTATATCGGCGTGCGGCGGTGAGTAAGTGGTTAAAATCTGGCATGTTAGTGGGTCCTGAGGAGTTGAAAACCACTGGTCTGGTGTAGAGAAAGACACAGCATCTGACACCCACAAGACTCACATACCACCAGACGTAGCTCCACAAATAAGCGAAGATCAGAGCCACCGCTCACCAAACTGGTGCTACTAATAATGTTTTACAGATTGCTTATAGTTACATTTTTGTTCGTCTAGAGACCGGGTCCCCTTAACCGCTTCCCGACCGCCTCACGCAGATATACTGCGGCAGAATGGCACGGGCAAGCAAAATCACGTATATAAACGTGATTTTGCAATTGCCTGCCTGTGGGTCGCGTGCGCGCCGCCAGCGGCGCGCTCACGACCCGGTTGGGAGCTTCGTGACCCCGGCCGCGGGACCAGCGGACCCGATTGCCGCTGGTGTCCCGCAAACGGGTCACAGAGCCGAAGAACAGGGAGAGGTTTGTGTAAACAAACCTCTCCCCGCGCTTCCTACTCTGCCTGTCATTGATTGGCTGTTCCCGGTCATCGGGAAAGCCGATCAATGACGTTAGATGTCAGCCCCGCCCCCTAATGTAAAAAAACACACACACGTCACAGCCCATAACCCCTCCCCTCCCCCTAGTGGTTAACTCTTTCACTACAACTGTCATTTATACAGGAATCAATGCATTTAAATAGCATTGATTGCTGTATAAATGACAATGGTTCCAAAAATTTGTCAAAAATGTCCGATGTGTCCACCATAATGTCGCAGTCACAATGAAAATCGCTGATCGCCGCCATTACTAGTAAAAAAAAAATATTAATAAAAATGCTATAAAACTATCCCCTATTTTGTAAACGCTATAAATTTTGCGCAAACCAATCAATAATTGCTAATTGCGATTTTTTTCACCAAAAATATGTAGAAGAATACGTATCGGCCTAAACTGAGGAAAAAAAATGTTTTTTTATATATTTTTTGGGGATATTTATTATAGCAAAAAGCAAAAAATATTGCATTGTTTTCAAAATTGTCGCTCTATTTTTGTTTATAGCGCAAAAAATAAAAACCGCAGGGGCGATCAAATACCACCAAAAGAAAGCTCTATTTGTGGGAAAAAAAGGACGCCAATTTTGTTTGGGAGCCACGTCGCACGACCGCGCAATTGTCAGTTAAAGCGACGCAGTGCCGAATCGCAAAAAGGGGCCTGGTCCTTTGGCTGCCAATTGGTCCGGGGCTGAAGTGGTTAAATTAGTGTCACTGGGCCATCCGAGGTGCGGGCAAGAACCCGAGGAAGGACCTTAATCTGGAGGTCTGTTCTCTGTAATTCTGTCTTCTGTTACAGGAGAGCTTGAAGAGGGCCTTATTGTTAGTCAGACAAGATTGCTTCTGGTGGGAAATTCTAGGACAGAACTTTGTTCCAGAATATTTCAGTCTACACTTGATAAAGGAACAACTCCCCCTTTATTGCCATAGAAACCAGAACATCTGTCTGGAGCCATGGATCAGCATGGATGGGTTCTGTGCAGAAATGAGCTGGACCCTTCCGTAAGGAATAAATCAGGAAGTTATATGTCTCTTCCCGTTTCCTAGACAATTTATGACTGTCTGATATAGTTCTACATGTATTTGGATGAGAGATTTCATGTTGGGTATATGCTCTGTGTGTTAAGTCCTTTTAGGAGAAACTAATAGGGAAAGAAAGAGTAACGCAAGTACTGATACATTTTAACAGTTTTTATTGATTTAATAATACATTACCGGTAATAATTTTATAGGCCATAGCAATCATATCCCAGTGTTAAGCCCCTTTCAGACTGGGGCAGTGCGGGCGACGTCGGTAAAGCAGCGCTATATTTAGCGCTGCTTTACCCTCATTTTAGCAGCAGTATTTGGCCAATATCGGGGCGGTTTTATCCACCGCTAGCGGCCGAAAAAGGGTTAAAACCCCCCCGCAAAGCACCGCAAAGCACCGCTTTGCCGGCGGTATTGCCGCGATATTACCGCAGTGTCCCATTGATTTCAATGGGTAGGAGCGATATAGGAGCAGTTAATACACCGCTCCTTCACCGCTCCAAAGATGCTGCTAGCAGGACTTTTTTTACCGTCCTGCTAGCGCACACCGCTCCAGTGTGAAAGCCCTCCGGCTGGAGTGAAAGAACCCGCTTTTTTTAGGCGCTATACAGGTGCTATTTTTATCGCTGTAGCGCCTGAAAAATGCCCCAGTGTGAAAGGAGCCTTAGGGATTATTACATCAATCACTGGGATTGATTTACTAAAGGCGAATAGACTGTGCACTCTGCAAAATGCAGTTGCTCCAGAGCTTAGTAAATGAGAAGCTCTGCCGACTTCCATCATCCAATCATGTGCAAGCAAAAATGCTGTTTTTTTTTTTTAAAAATTTTCCTTGCACATGATTGGATATTCATAGCAAAATGAAACTTTTTCCATTATTAAATCAACCCCACTGTCTCATTTTAAGGTATATGTATTTCAGGCAGATGTACAAATTGATGGGTTCCTCGGCATGCACTATAAATAGAAATAGGTGCAAGTCACTTTGAGCTGCTCTTGGAGTTACTTGAAAGACAGTCCTGGATATCCCAAAATGTTATCTCCACATTTATGTGGTGTAATAGGTGTCAGAAACTATGAAATCAGGCCGAGACAGAAGTACAGTTAAATCAAGCTTGTTTAATAATAAAAGTAAAAAGAACAAACGTAGTCAAAACATAGGTAAAGTTCAGCAGCCAGAATGGATAGTCAGCCAAGCCAGAAGTCAGGGATCAATGTAGTTGAACAGCAAGCAGGATCTGGAGTCAGAAGGGATGTCAGCAAAGCAAGTCTTGAACAGGATCGCAGGCGAGCTTCTCAGTTTCTGTGATGTTGACCAAGGCGACTGGACGGCTTAAGTAGGCAGGACTGATGAGCAGGATATCATCAATAGCTGAGTAACTGTAGAGAGATGGGAGCTGGCAATTAGCCGACAGCGGAGCAGCCAGCTCAGAGAAGGAAGGGCTGAGCCCAGCCCTGACAATAGGGTGGGGTTTCCAAAACAACAGCCAGCCATGTTGGTAAAAGCAACAGTATTTATTTTTTTAATTTATTTGGGATTTAATATAAACATCTCTTGTAATAGAAATAAGGGAGCACATGTCCTCTTCATGGAGAGAGCTGGGATCAAAATCTCTCCTTTACTTTTAAAAGCAAAAAAAAAAAATTGTTTACTTCTGCCCTAGACCGGGAGTGACGCCATGATGTCACTTCAGTCCTCCAAGGCCATAGAGGCAATCAGAGAGGATATGGTCTCTGTTCACCCCTGTGACCAGCTGGCCGCACCTTCAGATGGTTTGTCGTGCAGGCCGGTTAAAAAGCTAAGCCAGAGAAACACTGGCGAGTGACCCCTCCCACTGTTTCTAAAAGCAATCCAGTGGCTAATGAAATGCTTGGACCGCTTTCATGAGAAAGCCAGCCCCTTGCTGAAAAAAAAAAATACCAGGGTTATGGCTGCATCAGCCATGACCCCCCGTAGACCACAAACAGCAACATACAGTATGTATGTATGTATATATATATATATATATATATATATATATATATATATACATGTATTGTGTTTGGCAAGTGGATATATAGCAGTTCTGTAAACCAGCTCTTCCAATCCACCACATGAAAGGTGCTCAGCTTCTCCCCAATGTTCAATCTCATTCACCAATTCATGTTGCCTCTCAAAATAATGATTGGCAAATGCAGCTCTCCAAGATGTCAACTCCAATCCTTGTCTGTAGTAAGGCTTTCCATGTCGGGTTGCCCTTTAAGGGGTCCACTAATCAGCCCACATCAAAGAGAAGGAAGATTCGGATAGACTCAGAGAATATGAAAAACTTTTCTTTTACTCATGGTTAGTGTTTGGCTGAAGCCATTTATTATCAATCAATTGTGTTTACTCTTTTTAAATCATAATGACAGCAGAAACTACCCAAATGACCCTGATACAAAGTTTACATACCCTTTTGATTTTGGCCTGATAACATGCACACAAGTTGACACAAAGGGGTTTGAATGGCTATTAAAGGTAACCATCCTCCCCTGTGATCTGTTTGCTTGTAATTAGTTTGTGTGTATAAAAGGTCAATGTGTTTCTGGACTCCTGACAGACCCTTGCATCTTTCATCCAGTGCTGCACTGACGTTTCTGGATTCTGAGTCATGGGGAAAGCAAAAGAATTGTCAAAGGATCTGCAGGAAAAGGTAGTTGAACTGTATAAAACAGGAAAGGGATATAAAAAGATATCCAAGGAATTGAGAATGCCAATCAGCAGTGTTCAAACTCTAATCAAGAAGTGGAAAATGAGGGGTTCTGTTGAAACCAAACCACGGTCAGGTAGACCAACTAAAATTCCAGCCACAACTGCCAGGAAAATAGTTCAGGATGCAAAGAAAAACCCACAAATAACTTCAGGTGAAATACAGGACTCTCTGAAAACATGTGGAGTGGCTGTTTCAAGATGCACAATAAGCAGACACTTGAAGAAAGATGGGCTGCATGGTTGGACTCGCCAGAAGAAAGCCATTACTATTCAAATGCCACAAAGTATCCAGCTTACAATACGCCAAACAGCACAGAAAAAAGCCTCAAACCTTCTGGCACAAAGTCATTTGCAGTGATGAGACCAAAATGTAGCTTTTTGGCCACAACCATAAATGCTACATTTGGAGAGTCAACAAGGTCTATGATGAAAGGTACACCATTCCTACTGTGAAACATGGAGGTGGATCACTGATGTTTTGGGGATGTGTGAGCTACAAAATTCATGGCAAGATGAATGCAGTATGTTATCAAAAAATACTGGAGGAACATTTGCATTCATCAGCCAGGAAGCTTTGCATGGGAAGCACCTGGACATTCCAACATGACAATGATCCAAAACACAAGGCCAAGTCGACCTATCATTGGCTACAGCAGAATAAAGTGAAGGTTCTGGAGTGGCCATCTCAGTCTCCTGACCTCAATATCATTGAGCCACTCTGGGGAGATCTCAAACGTGCAGTTCATGCAAGACAGCCCAAGAATTTACAGGAATGGGCAGCTTTACCATCTGAGAAGATAAAGAGCCTCATCCACAAATACCACAAAAGACTTCAAGCTGTCATTGTAGACTTTTGTTCAGGGTCATTTGGGTAGTTTCTGTTGTCATTATGATTTAAAACGAGTAAACACAGTTGATTGATAATAAATGGCTTTAGCTTTAGCCATATCATATTCTCTGAAAAATGGCCAAGAAATCATAAATTCTGCCAGGGTATGTAAACTTATGAGCACAACTGTCGGTAAGCCTATAATAAGGCTTACCTATAGGTAGTGTAATTATCTCCTAAACGTGCACCATTTAGGAGATATTTACATTACATGCAGCCAGTGACATGACTGGCGCATGTGCTCTGAAGGAACACCCATGCCGTTCCTTCCGAGCCCTGTCACAGAGCCGGAGCACGCGAACTAGGGACCAAGACGGGTGAAGATGGAAGCGGCTGCAGTGCTGACATTGCGGCGCTGGAATAGCATTGTTTCAGGGTAAGTTTCACATAATGTGCTAGTATGCAATGTATACTAGCACATTATGACTTTACATTGCAGGAAAAAACATCCAGGCCTTTTTACACAGCCGGACCTGCGGACCTGAAAGCAAGACAGGCGCATTCGCTTTGAAGGAACCACCACCCGTGCCGTTCCTTCCGAGTCCTGTCCCGTGAACAGCGGCTCCCATGCACATGCGCAGGAGTGACGTCATAGTGGCTCTTGCCAGTCACAGAGCCTGCAAACCCTTAAGCAAGACAGGCGCATACGCTCTGAAGGAACCGCCACCCATGTAGTTCCTTCCAAGCCCTGTGCCATGAACGGTGGCTCCGGTGTGAATGCGCGGGTGTAATGTCATCGCGGCTCTTGCCAGTCACAGAGCTGGAGCCTGCAACCCCGGAAGCAAGATGGGTGAAGATGAAAGCGGCTGCAGCGCTGACATAACGGTGCTGGAACAGCTTTGTTTCAAGGAAAGTTTCACATAAAGTGCTAATATGTGATCGGTAACAGCGATCTCTCTCCTCCTCCAGTCAGTCCCCTCCCCCCCACAGTTAGAAACACCTTCCAGGGAACACTTAATCCCTTGATCGCCCCCTAGTGTTAACCCCTTCCCCGCCAGTGAAATGTATACAGTAATCAGTGGCACTTTTTAGCGCTGATCGTTGTATAAATGTCAATGGTCCCAAAAAAGTGTCAAAAGTGTCCGATCTGTCCGCCGCAATGTCGCAGTCTTGCTAAAAATCGCAGATCGCTGCCATTATTAGTAAAAAAATAAAAAAAAATGCCATAAATCACCTATTTTGTAGACGCTATAACTTTTGTGCAAACCAATCAGTATACACTTATTGCAATTTTTTATTTTTTTTTGACCAAAAATATGTAGAAGAATACATATCGGCCTAAACTGGTGAAGAATTTCTTATTTTTTTTATTGATTTTTTGGATATTTATTATAGCAAAAAGTAAAAAATATTGTATTTTTTTTTCAAAATGGTTGTTTTTTTTTGTTTATAATGCAAAAAAATAAAAACCGCAGAGGTGATCAAATACCACCAAAAGAAAGCTCTATTTGTGGGGAAAAAAATACGTACATTTTGTTTTGGGTGCAACGCCGCACGACCGCGCAATTGTCAGTTAAAGCGACGCAGTGCCGAATCGCAAAAAAGTGCTCTGGTCAGGAAGGGGGTAAAACCTTCCGGGGGCTGAAGCGGTTAAGTGGTTAAGGACCGACCCTTTAAATTTTGAAGGATTGCCGTGCTTGAACGCCGCGTCCCCTTAACGACCGACAAGCTACACAGGAGCCGTGCCTAAATCGGCATCTTTATTTCAGAGAACACTCGTAGCGAAACTTCAATTTCCTGTTGTACCAAATCCTGTACGCTGGATTTATATTCAAGTAGGTAAATATTTGCTTTCATTTGCTTCTTTCTTTTCCCAAGTACATGCGTTCCCGCAGCCGGCAGATTATCTGGATACTATGCTGAGACACATTTTACTAAAGACTAATTATTTTCTGTACTTTAGAAACATAATCAAACCCAAGCACTGCCCATGTATTCACAAATCCGCAAGCGTGAAGCTGAAATAACACAGGCTGTATTTGTACAATAATATGATTCAAATATTTAAACTGGGAGTACAGCTCTCAAAACATAAAATACTTGTTTTATTTCTTGTCTCTTGTGCCGGTTTACACAGCTGGACCCGTGAAAAGCTTCCTTCTGATTGTAGTTATCAAATTAAGCCTATCCTGTGTAATGATGTTAGCTACCAGTTTACAGCCAAGGAAACAGGAGTGTCGCCGGTGCTTTGTGGGATTAGTATTACTTTTCAGCAATGTAAACTGGCATAAGAGGTCACGTATGAAAGCCAATATGGCCGCGTTTCAGTTATTTCGAGTGTTTTGGCAACTCCAAAAAATGTTTCCATTTACTAAAGGCGCATGATATCTACTTAGAGGTCCTAAAGTAGTACTAAAGGCTTAGTGGCTTTCACCTTTTTTTGCGTTTGCAGCATTAAAGTGATAATAAAAGGTTTGTGTTTTTTTTTTAACCCCCTCAATACTGGGCACTTTCACCCCCCTTCCTGCCCAGGCCAATTTTCAGCTTTCAGCGCTGTCACACTTTAGCCTCATACACAAGATCGGACCGTGGACCAACTTTCCCGTGGATTTTTGTCCAAAGGGCGTTGGCCCCAAGTTGGTATTGCATACACACGGCAGGACTTTTTCAGCCAACTTTCACCAAATCACTTGGTTTTTCTGCTCTTTACCGCCACCTTTGGTCAACTTCTGTAATGTTGTCTGATCTTTTGCATTGGTTCTGCATTGGTTTGTACAAAAGTCCGTTGGTTTTGTGTACACAAGGTTGGACTTTGGTCCATCGGACTTTTGTTGGCAGAAAGTTGGTCCGTTCGCACAGCCAACAAAAGTCCGATGAAACCTGGAAAAAGTTGGTCCGATGGAGCGTACACGCGGTCGGATGTTGGTCCAAAACAGCTAATTTGCATGTTGGTTGTCAAAAAGTCCGATCGTGTGTACGGGCCTTTAGAATGACAATTGCACGCTCATACTACACTGTACCCATAGATTTTTTGTCCCCACGAATAGAGCTTTCTTTTGGTGGTATTTAACCTCCCTGGCGGTTTTCCCGAGTGTGGCTCGGGGCTTAAATTTCAGTACCATTAGCGCTAACCCCCGAGCCACACTCGGGATTGCGTTGCAGGATCCTGGTGCAGGTTACTTACCTTGTCCCCAGGATCCTGCGCAGGGCCGTCTTTAACCGCTTGCTGCCCGCCCACTGTCAAATGACGGAGGGGCAGTGCAGCTCTTGCTCTGGGCCGCCGCCATATGACGGCGGCATGGAGCGGCCGCTCCCGCGCGCCTGCGGGGGCACGCATTGCGGCGACCGTGGCCGCACCGTGTTGCTAAGACACGGTGCGACCCCGATCTGTGTAAAGAGCCGCATCCGCGGCTCTTTAACCATGTGATCGGCTGTGTCCAATCACAGCCGGTCACATGTAAACACGGAGATGCTGGTAATCGGCGCTCCTCGCCTCACACTGACAGGGTGTGAGGAGAGGAGAGACGATCAGCGGCATCTCCTCACAGGGGACAGCTTGGGATCATCAGTGCCCTGATTACAATATATAAAGTGTAAAAATACAATGCCCACCAATGCCACCGAGTAATCATCAGTGCCCTGATTACAATATATAAAGTGTAAAAATACAGTGCCCACCAATGCCAGCATACAGTGCCTACCAATGCCAGTGATCAGAGCCCACCAGTGGCAGCAATTAGTACCCACACTGTCCACAAGTGCCACAAATCAGTGCACATTAGCCATGCCAGTCAGTGCTGGCAATTAGTGCACCCTATCAGTCCTGCCCATCAATGCCCATCACTGCTGTCCATCAATGCCCATCAGTGTCGCCCATCAGTGCCACCCATCAATGCCCATCAGTGCCCATCTGTACCGCGTATCCATGCCGCCTATCAGTGCCCACCAGTGGCACCTAACAGTGCCCATCAGTGCCACCTAACAGTGCCCATCAGGGCCACCTATAAGTGCTCATCAGTGCCACATATCAGTGCCACCTATCAGTGACCATAAGTGCAGCATATTAGTGCCTCATCATCAGTGCCACCTCATCAGTGCTCATAAGTGCCACCTCATCAGTGCCCATAAGTGCCACCTCATCAATGCCCACCAGTTCAGCCATCGGTGCCGCCTCATCAGTGCACATCAGTGAAGGCAAAAGATTACTTAGTTACAAATTTACTGATAGGAAAAAAGTAAAAAAACTTTTTTTTTCCAACATTTTTGGTCTTTTTTTTTGTAAAAAAATAAAAAAAAACAGCAGTGATTAAATACCACCAAAAGAAAGCTCTATTTGTGTGAAGAAAATGATAAACAATTTGTTTGGGTACAGTGTAGCATGACCGCGCAATTTGTCATTCAAAGTGCGACAGCGCTGAGAGCTGAAAAAATGGCCTGGGCAGAAGGGTTTTTTTTGTGCCTGGTAGGCAAGTGATTAATATTGATTGGACCCTAGGCAAAATATTTCCCCCCCCCCCCCATGCGATTTCACTCTCCATCTGCTCTGAGACATACAATAAATAGCAGCTAGACTTAAAATCTGTTTACTGTATCAGATCAGGCAGCTATTGCGATTGGTTGCGGTTATAGCATATAATTACTGCTTACTGACTGGTTGCTAGAGGTTACAGCACACATTACAGCTCACTGATTAGTTGCTAGAAGTTACAGCAAATGATTTCTGCTTGTTAATTGGTTGCTAGAGATTACTGTACGGTAATACATATGAATGCCGCCTTTATTTATATATCAATGCCGCCGGCCGCAGCTATTTACTTATGAATGCCGTCGCTATTTACATATGAATGCCGATTATTTACATGTAAACACAGGGTCTGCAGGTGAGTCATCTGTACACAACAATAGGGCACAGCTGGGCAGCATTAGTACCAGCACTTCACACTGAGATATCGGGACACAGCACAGGACTAAAACCTCAAGGGACAAGGGAATTTAAACTGGGATAGTTGGCAAGTATGAGGCAGCTGCTTTGGGCCCCACAACAATGACAGGGCCCAGGGCAGCTGCCGCTTTTGCCCTGCCTTAAAGACGGCCCTGATCCTGCAATGTCCCCCCGCTGTGTCTGCGGGCTGTGTCCTCCACCCGATGCCTCTGTGTGCCGTGCTCCGTTCCCTACGAGTATTGCTGATTTCAGAATTTTCTAATTTTAAAATTTCAGAATTTTAAAATTTCAGAATTTTCAAATTTCAGAGTTTTCGAATTCCGAATTTCCGACATTCGGAAATTTACGACATTCCGGAGTTTCGGAATTAAGGAATTTGTCAAAATTCGTTAAAAAACTAATTCGGAACTAAACGAGTTGCACATGTCTACTTTCAGGAAGGAACTCCATACTCCTCTGGAACCTTTCCCTGACTCTAAGCACTTTGTTAAACCCACAAGTGCGTTTTTTTTACCACTACTATTCCTTTATATTGGCTTTTGGAATTTACAAATGCAGCAATTTAGAAATCAGATGGAAGGTTTAGTGCTGGAAAACACTTTTTGATAGATAAAAAGCGCATTTTATATACATCTATATAGATCAGACCAAACTGAGGGACAAATAAGGAGGAATGAGGGACAGAGGGACATTGCTCCAAATCAGGGACAGTCCCTAGAAATCAGGGACAGTTGGGAGCTATGGCTTAGTCCTAAAAACACAATGCCAAGACCAGAAGTACCTCCACACAGTGCACATGGTGGCTGGGGTAGAAGAGGCTTAAAGAGACAGTTTAGTCAATCTGTATAAGTTCACCTAGAACCAATGACTAGAAAAGTAGAGTGAACCGTCACCCAACTTTGCTAGCAGTTTGTTTCCAGGTTAATGGACCAAAAGTGGGTGGACTAATACCATACCTCCCAACTTTTTTGAGATGGGAATGAGGGACACCTATCAGCAAAAGTATGCAGGCATAGGACACACCCCTGCCACGCCCCCTTAAAGGAGAATTGCACAAAAAAACAAGATTGGTTTAACACACAAGTGCTTTTTTTTACCACGACTATTCCTTTATATTGGCTTTTAGAAATTACAAATGCAGCAATTTAGAAATCAGATGAAAGGTTTAGCACTGGGAAACACTTTTTGATAGATAAAGAGTGCATTTTATATACAACTATATAGATCAGACCAAAATGAGGGACAGTTGGGAGCTATGCTAATACAGCTAACTATTCTACCAGCAAAAAACGCACAAACTAAGTAGGAACAGCAAAATTGAGGACCTGGCCACTAACAAGCAAGGCAGCAACCTGGAAGCTTTTACATTTTAGAAAAAAAAGTAGATGGTTTGGTGCTGGCTCTGCTTCGGCCTATGTAGGCTTTGCAGAAATCTGTCCCTGCGGATAGCGATAGCATCTGCAATTTTTAACGGATCTTCCTCATTTTTCAGAGTTGCTCCTTGTCTCTTGGATAAAGTCATGTCCCTTCCTTGCGGTCTCTCCGTCTTGGAAATTTGCAAGTTGGGCCATGCAGAGTGTCAAGATAACGCACAGAACTTCCACTGACACTGTGGGGGCTGCAGATGACAAAAGAGTTTGTTTTGACTAGTCAAGTGAGCATGCTTGACCTGGAAGTCACTGCAGACAGATTCCGTATGCACACAGACACGTGTGGCTGTGCAGCACAACAGTAACATCTGCTGCCACTGGAAACATATGTTAAGCTTTAGGATCTCTGAAACGGCGTAGAAATACAAGAACAGGGCAGGGAGATGGAACACGATTTGGACATAATGGCTCTATATATTTTCTTTTCTAAGCAAACTGTCACACTGATTTATCCTCTCTATGGGATCTCTTCAGTAAAAATACAACGATCGACTGCTGACATATACAGAAAAGTGGAAAAATAAATATATAGTCTTCAGGAGGGTTAAAGGCAATAATGCAGAGATTTTTCTTTATCTCTGACTACAGCTGGTTTGAGAAATGCCTCCAACCTAATTAAAGGAGAACTACGCAAAGTATTAAGATCATTAGCATAGCCACGTAATCTCAGATTGTGTATTTTTGGGGTAGGTTTTTGTTTTATTGTGACCTCTGACAATACCTGAGAAGAAGGTTTTTCAAAGGTCAGCGGTGCTTGTTTTGAGAATCTGTCACTTTGGCCATTCAGGGCCCTCCCTGGGGGTGCATAGCTCTCATATGTCGCTGATTTCGAGGGACTGTCCCTGATTTCGAGCAATGTCCCTCTGTCCCTCATTCCTCATCATTTGTCCCTCATTTTGGTCTAATCTATATAGTTGTATATAAAATGCAATTTTTATCTATCAAAAAGTTTTTTTCAGGTCTAAACCTTTCATCCAATTTCTAAATTGCAGCATTTGTAAATTCTGAAAGCCAATATGAAGGAATAGTAGTGGTAAAAAAACGCACTTGGTGGCTTTAACCAATCTTGTTTTTTTGAACAATTCTCCTTTAAGGGGGCGTGGCAAGAGGTGTGTCCTATGCCCTGCATAATTTTGCTGATAAGTGTCCCTCATTCCCATCTCAAAATGTTGGGAGGTATAGGGGTGCATCATTACACAGCCTGGGCTCACAGCACTAAACGCTACTCACATATTGTTCCGTAAACTCAGATTACGCCAGCCATAGATGGTTTGAATTTCGGCTGGTTAAGCAGGGGCCAGCTGAGATTCGAACCATGTATGAGCAGGCTGATTGTAAACAAGTTGATTAATCAATCAACTAGGGTTCAACCAGCCCATCGGAATTTTAATGCAAATATTGCCAGCGGCTATAGCTGCTAGCAATAATTACTGTCCCAGCCGGGAGAACATAATGGCTCCTCGAGAGGGATTCCCCATTAACACTGACTGTTATAGTGTATAGTTCATGTATTCTATGATATAGAAGGGTGTATTGTCTTTCTATGTTCAGTGTACTTGTTTGTGTTTTCTTCCTGTTCCATGATAAAGATATCCTCCATAAAAGTAAAGCCATTTGCTGTATCCAAGAAGCTTCCAGCGCTTAATTTCAATACTCTGGACAACAGGTTATGGGTCCCAGGCACCCAGCAAACCCAGAAGCACCCAGAGGCACTGGAAAGTGTACTCAGTGAGTACAGCAAGTCAGTGAATACAGCATACAATCTACTGAAACATGGCAAGCAATTCAGATGTGAAGTTTGCAATTGCAAAGTTGAACAATGCCAATTACCAGCTGTGGAAGTTTAAACTGAAAGTGTTTCTCACCAAGGATGATTGTGGCAAGTGCTGAATACAGACAGACCCACAGACAGAGAGACGGAGGACTGGGATAGGAAGGACAGACAGGCAAAAGCAATTATACGATTACTAGTAGAAGATAACCAGCTAATCCACATAAGAACAGAGAAAACAGTCAAAGGTATGTGGACTTCATTAAAAAACTGCATGAGCGTTCAAGCCTCAACAGTAAGCTGTTTTTGCTAAGAAAGCTTTACAAGATGAGACTAGAAGAAGGCCACGTGTAACCACGTGAAAGCTATGCTAGAAATCATAGAGCAGCTGCATGCCATCGGAGAGGACATCAAAGATAACCATATTGTTGCCCTCCTCTGCAGCCTTCCAGAGACATATACTGCTCTTATTAACACTTTAGAAACCAGGCCCGAGCAGGAGCTGACCCTGGAAAATGTTAAAGGAAAATGAATCGATGAATATGACAGAAGGAAAGAAAATATGCACCATGATGACAAAGCTCTTAAGATGTACAAAGGCACAAAGCCCAACAAAGAAAGCAGAGCCTGTTTTCACTGTAAAAGTAACGGTCACTTACAAAAGGACTGTTCTATTTGGAAAGCCGAGCAGCTAAAGCTAGAGCTATACACAAAAGAAAGAGTCAAAACAAGCAACTAAAGCAGAGTACATTGCAGCAGCACACGCTTGTCAAGAAGCGATAATGATTCATCAACTTTTTGTGGACATTGGGATAGACATGTCAAAACCAATTTACATTTTTGAAGACAACCAGGGATGTATAAAGCTTTCGCAATCAGAAAGGGTCAATCCTAGGAACAGAAACATCAACGTCAAGTATCACCCACTAAGAGATAATCAAGAGCAAGGTGTTATTGACATTCAATACTGCCCGTCAGAGTATATGACTGCTGATGCACTCACCAAGCCTTTGTTGAATGAGCGTCATAATTATATCCAGAAAAAGCTGAATGTAATTTGACAAAGCACATGCTGTTGAGAAGGGGTGTTGGAAAGAAGAACAGCATGGTTGCTAATAAACTGACAATATTGTATGCATTATACCTATCTTTGCAGCCGGTGGTGCTGTAGTATTATAATGTATAGTGTATGTATTCTATGATATAACAGAATGTATTGTCTATCTATGTTCAGTGTACTTGTTTGTGTTCTCTTTCTGTTCCAGCTATCCTCCATAAAAGTAAAGCCATTTGCTGTAGCCAAGAAGCTTCCAGCGCTTAATTGCAATTGCACAACAACAGATACATGATGCAAGGCAAGAAAAGTCCCTGTTGATTAGTGGAAATGGGGCCCTTTTATTTTTTGGCTTAGATCTTTTCCCATAGGAAAGCAGAAGAGTGGTCACATGCGTCCCAGTTTTTACAAATTCTTTGACATACTTAAGCTTTTCAGAGCCTTGGACACCCCATAAGCCATGTGATTTTTTTTAAAGGAAATATATATTTTTTAAAACTCTATTTGTATTGAATGTGCCTAGCAGGGTTCTTCTCTTATGTGTTTTTTTCTGCATGCATGTGTAGCGCTACCCCTGTAGGAGCTGTTGTAATTTAACTAGCTCTTCCCTAGATTTAGTTCAGAGGCAGCCAGGCACACAGCAACGATCCATCTATTCTGGCACAATAATCAGTCTAGTGGGTGTCTTTTTAGAGTTTTTAGTGTTAAAGGACTTGGAAGGGATGTAGGGTGTTTTTGGGGTACTCCCAGTGGTGGCCCGTCCATAGGGGGTGCACGGGTGTCGCCCCCACTATCCATGCGTCTAGCCCCCTGATCTACATGCAGGGCACTGGACGCATGGATTCCAATCAGGTTTTTTTTTTATTTTATTTTGAAGCACGTGATTAAAGCCAGAGGCTCTAATAGGCTTCAAAAAAGGGTGGGCTCGGGGCGCAGAGCACTGTGCCCGAAGCCTACCCAGTTGTGTGACAATTGCAAATTAATATTTGCTATTGTAACACTGATTCTCCTCCTGGCCAATCAGGAAGCGGGTCCCATAACCCGAAAGCAGATCTGATCAGATTGGCTGCCAGGAGGAGGAGGTAGGAGAGGCAGGGGAAGAAGCAGCCGCCCATAGCCTGGAGAGAAGCCGCCACTGCCCAGAGCGGGGCCCCCGACTACTGACTGCCCAAAAAAAACACCAGCCGCCACCTGGGTACTCCAGGGTCACTGAATATTTACAGGAGGACACTTCACTATTGTTGAAGTGATTGTAAAGTCTATTTTTTTTCATCTATAAAAATATACTTACCTGCTCTGTTGCAGTGGATTTGCACAGAGCAGCCCAGATCCTCCTCTTCTAGGGTCCCTTTTCTGTGTTCCTGGCTCCTCCCTCCTCTCGAGTACCCCCATAGCAAGCAGCTTGCTATGGGGGCACCCAAGCCGAGTCACAGCTCCCTGTGTCCATTCAGACACGGAGCTGCGTCCCGCCCCCCCATCCCTTTATCTCTACTTATTGGCTGACTGACTTTGATTGACAGCAGCAGGAGCCAATGGTGCCGGTGTGTCTCAGCCAATCAGGAGGGAGAGTCTCGGATGACAGAGACATTTGTGGACATCGCTGGATCAAGATGGGCTCAGGTAAGTATTGTGGGGGGGGGGGGGGGTGAGGGGGCTGCTGCACACAGAAGAGTTGTTATCTTAATGCACAGAATGCATTAAGATAAAAAAACTTCTGCCTTTACAACTCCTTTAACTCTACCTGAACAGTCTCTTATGCAGAAAACAAGTGCAGGTGGCAGAACTGAGTCCCTTTTTAGAAACTTCCCTATCAGGAAATACTACTGGCTCCTCCACAGCACATAGTCACAAGAACCCAGAGTTCAGGTCAGTACTCACAATGCAGCAGGACCACTGGATGACTCCTTCCAGTATCCACAGGACACACTTCAGTGAGGGAGAGGTTGATGCTTACAATGCTACATGACAACTAGACCCCTTCTAACTTCCAATGGGCACTCAGTGAGTACTCCTAACAAGATTCTTAGGTGAGGGTTCCCTTGATTCATTTAAAAAAATGGATCTTTAGAAATAGCCCCCCCCCCCCCAGCTATGCCGCAGCTGGGACCGTGATGAATAATAGCTGGGATCAGGAAGCTGCTGCAAGTGGGGGTAGCCATCCCCACCCAAATGTGTGGATTACCGCCAACAGGGAGAAGAGAGAGCCCCTGCCGTTTGAAGTCTCAGACTACTTATATGCTTCTCCAGCCACCTACTGGGCACACCTCCCCGGGGATTGGCTGGAGCACACTAAATATTCAGGTTGCCCATTCGCCTAGCTCAACCCTCTATGTTTCAGAGACCAGAATTTACCTAATGTCCTAGTAGCCTAACTAGGAGGGTGCTACACATGTAGTTTAGATCTAACAGTAAAACCATTAAAGCCTGACTCCAGCCCAATTGTTTTTTTATTTTTGTTTTAGACACAGTGGGGAAGGGTTGAAGCCTCTTTGCAGTCTGTGTCAGCTGTTTGTGTTTGACAGTAAGTAAAGGGAAATTCCTCCAGTGGGGGCACAGACTAAAACAAAACTGTTTTTTTTTGTTTTGTTTTTTTAGTTTAGTGGGAAATGGTTAGAACCTGTGTCAGGTTTCTGACAACCAATCTAGTTATTTCTTGTCCTACTGTAACAGGCTATGACAGGACTCCAAAGAGCTAATGTTTTTGATTTTCATATATTTATGGAAGGAAGCATCATATAGAGACATAACATTACATCAGAGTACATGCACAAGATCTCCTTTGCAGTTCCTTTATCTAGCCAAAGGAAACATCTTGAACATTTTCATTAGAACAGGAAAGAAATCTAGGCTAAAAGTAAAGCAATTAACAAATATCAATATACATGCAAAGATACCACAAAAACTTTGGCTGGCATTCAGAGCAAAAATCCATTTCCAAGGGAAATTGACCTCTCACTGAAGGTCCACAACCTGGAGCTGGAGCTGGTCTGTGGAGACAAGTCCTCATAAGTTGACACGTTTCTCAGTTTGCTTCTTCAGGATGCACAGAGCAAGGTTGAAGTGGTAACTCAACAGAAAGAAAATTAATAACAATATTTGCTACTATTGGAAACTGTACAAATATAAAAATGTAATCAGAATCAATGGTCCACATGATTTTTCTTTGTTTTTGGTATGGTGTACAATACGGATGTGGCACCAGAGTGGTCTTGTTATAAATCTGAACTGCCAACAATAACACCAAGTTTTATATTCCGTTTGGAACATCAAAATGAACAAACTTTGGTCCTAATCTAAAATAATTTGAAATTTAGGTTCAACTGTATTTGTGAGTTCTGGATAAGACAAAGATCATGGTGGGCGCCAATGGGTACCAAGATGAAGCTAAAAAGATGGGCTTAAAAAAGAAGATCCCAAAATAATAGCTATGCACATTGTCCCTTCGCAGCCTAAATTCAACCCTACATTAGGGAATTTTGTATTTTCTTAAAAAGCCATCTAAGTCTACTAATGTTCTTCTATCAGAATCAATGGTCCACATGATTTTTTGTTTTGTTTTTGGTTAGGTGTACAATATGGATGTGGCACCAGAGTGGTCTTGCTGGTTATAAATCTGAACTGCCAACAATAACACCAATTTTTATATTCCGTTTGGAACATCCAAATGAACAAACTTTGGTCCTAATCTAAAATAATTTGAAATTCAGGTTCAACTGTATTTGTGAGTTCTGGATAAGACAAAGATCATGGCGGGTACCAATGGGTACCAAGATGAAGCTAAAAAGATGGGCTTAAAAAAGAAGAACCCAAAATAATAGCTATGCACATTGTCCCTTTGCAGCCTAAATTCAACCCTACATTAGGGAATTTTGTATTTTCTTAAAAAGCCATCTACTAATGTTCTACTATCAGAATCAATGGTCCACATGATTTTTTGTTTTGTTTTTGATTAGGTGTACAATATGGATGTGGCACCAGAGTGGTCTTGCTGGTTAATGAATAAGAACTGATAAAAATAACATAAAATTTAATATTCGGTTTGGAACATCCAATTTAACAAACTTTGATCCAAATATAATGTAATCTGAAGTTCAGGTTCAACTCTATTTGGAGTTCTGGATGAAAGCAGAGATCTTGGTGGGCACCAAGGGGGTACCCAGATGAAGCTAAAATGAAGGGCTTAAAAAAGAAGAACCCAAAATAATAGCCATGCACAGCGTTCCTCCACAGCTTAAATCCATGCCTACTTGAGGGAATTTTGTATTTTCTTAAAAAGCCATCTAAGTCTACTAACGTTACATAAACACTTCTTAGAAATGTAATCCTTTGCTGCAAAAGTGTGATCATCAGGGCTTAATCTTAAATATTTTACACACTCCAAATGATTCTAGGCTTCCTCCAGCGGAGGTCTATTATTCCTGTAGCCTCTGGTTACTTTATTTGTTTACTCTAACAAAGTATAAGTGCAATGTAAGAAGACAAACTGCTACATTTGGCTAAGAGATGACTTGTAGTTTCTCGCAGGTCCTTAATCTTAGCTGGTAGAAAAGAGACACTTTGCAATAGCGGCCACAGTTTAACCTGACACATGTGCACAGAGATTTCCTGTAATATAATGATCTTCAGAGGGTGTGAGTTAATTAACTCTTTTTCAGATGTGCCTTATTATCCGGAAACATTTCTCAGTGCAACCAATCATCTTTCTTTATTTGTTTCTAAAATGCACTTGGTTAGAAAAAGGACAACTGGATCTTGATTGGTTTTGGTGAGCTTCACCCAAAACAAAGACCTCATTTGGAATAACTGTGTCCATTTTTCGAGACCTCACTTAAAAAAAGATATTGATAAGATAGAAAGAGTCCAGAGAAAGGCAACACAAATGGTGAAAGGTCTGAGGGATAAAACGCATCCGGAATGACTTCAGGAACCTAATAGAGTATGTTGTCTGGTGGAAAGAAGGGAAAATCTTTAAATATATCATGAGGGTGAAAAAGGTTCAAGAGGATGTTCAATATGAAACAAATATCAAGAACAAGAATACATGACCTCAAACTAACAGGAGGAAAGTACAAAACAAATCTTCGGAAGTTTTATTTTACTGGAAGGGTAGTTGGTGCTTGGAATAGACTTCCAGCAGAGAGTCAGTCAACAGTAGGTGGAATCAAACATGCTTGGGACATGATAGACCACTTGGTCTTTTTTCTATCTTAATTTTTCTATGTTTTTGAAACTGCGTGTCCTTATCTAAAAGTGGAATATCTACCAACCTTGCCCATGGCCATATTTTGTCAGACTACACCTGTTTATTTTACTACAGGCTTATTTTTCACGTGAACCTGTGCTTTGCCAATGCAGACCCACTTTACAAATTCTGTGTAGTTTGTATAGAAAATAAATTCACAGATGTGACAACGCCCCTCACAAATTTGCACTAAATTTGCATTAAAATCTCACATGGCAAGCAAAAATTGCAATGCAAATTTGCACTGAATTCGCAGCGCGTAAGTGAGATTCGGGGCTAAAGACTTATGAAATGTATGTAGTACTGCGGTACAAGATTTTAAATTCTGTGGCTTTTTATAATTACATGGACTATTTTTATGATATACTATAATAAAATATATTGTGAAAGGATATTTTTTATGATCTCAAAATGACTCTTTGTGTGGTGCCTTGTGACATATCTATTGTTTATTCAGGATGTGGCACTTTTCACCACCAGATATCAATAAATTCTGTTCTAGAACTAAAGGCATTCTTTTTAAATTTTGGATAGAGAGATGCCGCGTTCACACGACCAGACTTTCCGGCAAACTAGGTCCGACGAGATTAGTTCCTTCGGACAATCCGATCATGTGTGAGCTAATCCGTTCGTTTTTCAGGGGAAAAATCCGGCGGACCTAGAAATAGAACATGTTTCAAATCTATCCGACGGACTCAATTCTGACAGACTCAAATCGGGAAAACCGTTCGTCTATGTGCTGGTCCGATGGACCAAATACGACGCAAGGGAAGCTATTGGCTGCAGGCTATTCTTTAGTCCCGTTTACGTCACACGTCAAAAATGAACGAACTTTCGACTGGACTTAGTCCGTTCGTATGTGGGCAAGTCCGTTCGTTCAGAAAGTCCGGCGGAAATCCGCCGAAAGTCCGTCGGGAAGACCGTCCAACCTAGTTTGCCGGAAAGTCCGGTCGTGTGTACGCGGCATAAGGGATAGTTATATGCCCTGTCAAGTTTTTTTTTTTGCCATCTCTGTGCCATTGGGGAGATTTCCCTTCCTTTCTGTCCCATAGCCAAAACAGGAAGCGAGAGGAAATCAATTCAAAATGAGGGAATCTCTGGTTGTCACCAGAGCTATGGATTTTTTTCTCCTCTATTACTGTTCTGGGGACAACTCAAAATTTGGGATTTTCTTTCACTTTCACTCTTGGGGAGATTTCCCTTCCTTTCTGTCCCATAGCCAAAACAGGAAGCGAGAGGAAATCAATTCAAAATGAGGGAATCTCTGGTTGTCACCAGAGCTATGGATTTTTTTCTCCTCTATTACTGTTCTGGGGACAACTCAAAATTTTGGATTTTCTTTCACTTTCACTCTTGGTGATAACAGTAAACAGGGCAAATAAAGAGGGCAAAACATCCTAACAGAGGTACAGAGAGAGATACAAACCCAACAGGTATTCTAATCCCTTCCCACTTTATTCAAAACTGAAAAAAAAAAAAAGGTTTAAATCTAGTTTTAACTTAGAGCTTAACTGGAGCCATTTAATTCCACAATTTGCATAAGGTAGGAAAGAGTTTGAAGATTTTCCTCACTTTTTCCTCACTTCCTGTTCCTGTGGCTGTACAAGATATGGACAATGGGGTCTTCTCCATTGTTTTCTATCAATTGGCAGAGATACATTGTTCATAAATATGATCATATTTTGATCGATCACATTCATATTATTATTACAGAAGAACCTTGGTTTACGGGTAATGCGGTTAACAAGCGTTTTGAAAGACAAGCAACTTTAAAAAAAAAATCCTGACTCGGTTTGCGAGTGTTGTCTCACAACACACGCAGGATTCAAGCCAATGGGGTGTGCAGTACCACATTCGGCCAGAGGTACGGGGGGGCGGTGACATTCGAAACTGTTCGGAGCCATTCGGAAATACTTGTAATCACTCGAAAATACTTGGAAACACTCGAAAATACTCAAGTTCCCAAGTGTTTTCGAGCCTTTCCGAGTTCAGCCGTGTTGTCCCCGAGTATTTATGAGGCTCTCCCCCACCTCTGGCCACATGCGGTATTGCATGCAATAGAAGTCAATGCGGAACAAATTATCTTAGTTTCCATTGACCTCTATGGGGAAACTCGCTTTGATATGTGAGTGCTTTGGATTACAAGCATTTTCCTGGAACGGATTATGCTCGTAATCCAAGGTTCCACTGTATATTGCAGGATTTATATAGTGCCAGCAATTTGTGCAGTGATTCACAACATGAGGGCAGATATTATAGTTACAATACAATTTATACAAAAAAAAATACAGGAGGAATCAGAGGGCCCTGCTCATTGGAGCTTACAATCTAAAAGGGAGGGTCAAGTGATAGAAAAGTTAAGAATTGTGGAGGATGAGTTGAAGAAAACAAGTGTATGGTTGTTAGGTGGATGCAGGATAGGCTTCTCCAAAGAGAAGGGTTGATTATGAGATTTTTGGGGGAAACAAAGATGTGATCAATAATTTATGATTGTAAGTTACAATTGTATTTTATTTATTGATCAAAATCAACTTCCCCATGTGTGGCATATCGATCAAATGAGTTGTTGACTATATTCCTACTGGAAGAAACTGTTTGGGAAAAGAATCAATCATTTATCGAAGAGAGTATGGCCACCATAATGCTTAGTTTTCACATGATGGAGACAAGGTGGTTCTTATACTGACGACCATCTCTACCGTCATTACAGCATATAATACAAAGCGTTACGAATCATATAGTATCTCACAAAAGTGAGTACACCCCTCACATTTTAGTAAATATTTTATTATATCTTTTCATGTGACAACACTGAAGAGATGACAGTTTGCTATAATATGAAGTAGTGAGTGTACAGCTTGTATAACAGTGTAAATTTGCTGTCCCCTCAAAATAACTCAACACACAGCCATTAATGTCCAAACCGCTGGCAACAAAAGTTACATAGCTACATAGTAGATGAGGTTGAAAAAAGACACAAGTCCAACCTATGTGTGTGATTATATGTCAGTATTACATTGTATATCCCTGTATGTTGTGGTCGTTCAGGTGCTTATCTAATCTATTCACTTGTACAAAGTGAGTACACCCCTAAATGAAAATGTCCAAATTAGGCCCAATTAGACATTTTCCCTCCCCGGTGTCATGTGACTTGTTAGTTTTTATAAGGTCTCAGGTGTGAATGGGGAGCAGGTGTGTGAAATTTGGTGTTATCACTCTCACTCTCTCATACTGGTCACTGGGAGTTCAACATGGCACCTCATAGCAAAGAACTCTCTGAGGATCTGAAAAGAATAATTGTTGCTCTATATAAAGATGGCCTAGGCAATAAGAAGATTGCCAAGACCCTGAAACTGAGCTGTAGCACGGTGGCCAAGACCATACAGCGGTTTAACAGGACAGGTTCCTCTCAGAACAGGCCTCGCCATGGTCGACCAAAGAAGTTGAGTGCATGTGATTAGCGTCATATTCAGAGGTTTTCTTTGGGAAATAGACGTATGAGTGCTGCCAGCATTGCTGCAGAGGTTGAAGGGGTTGGGGGTTAGCCTGTCAGTGCTTATAACATACGTCGCATGCTGCATCAAATTGGTCTGCATGGCTGTTATCAGGGAGCCTCTTCTAAAGATGATGCACAAGAAAGCCTGCAAACAGTTTGCTGAAGACAAGCAGACTAAGGACATGGATTACTGGAACCATGTCCTGTGGTCTGATGAGACCAAGATAAACTTATTTGGTTCAGATGGTGTCAGGCGTGTGTGGTGGCAACCAGGTGAGGAGTACAAAGACAAGTATGTCTTGCCTACAGTCAAGCATGGTGGTGGGAGTGTCATGGTCTGGGGCTGCATGAGTGCTGCCGGCACTGGGGAGCTACAGTTCATTGAAGGAACCATGAATGCCAACATGTACTGTGATATACTGAAGCATGATCCCCTCCCTTCAGAGACTGGGTCCCAGGGCAGTATTCCAACATGATAACGACCCCAAACACACCTCCAAGACGACCACTGCCTTGCTAAAGAAGCTAAGGGTAAAGTTGATAGTCTGGCCAAGCTTGTCTCAAGACCTAAACCATATTGAGCATCTGTGGGGCATCCTCAAACGGAAGGTGGAGGAGCGCAAGGTCACTAACATCCACCAGCTCTGTGATGCCATCATGGAGGAGTGGAAGAGGACTCCAGTGGAAACCTGTGAAGCTCTGGTGGACTCCATGCCCAAGAGGGTTAAGGCAGTGCTGGAAAATAATGGTGGCCACACAAAATATTGACGCTCTGGGCCCAATTTGGACATTTTCACTTAGGGGTGTCCTCACCATTGGTTTAGACATTAATAGCTGTGTGTTGAGTTATTTTGAGGGGACAGCAAATGTACATTGTTATACAAGCTGTACACTCACTACTTTACATTGTAGCAAAGTGTAATTTCTTCAGTGTTGTCACATGAAAAGATATAATAAAATATTTGCAAAAATGTGAGGGGTGTACTCACTTTTGGGAGATACTGTATCTCAAGTCATTAGTAAAAGTCTGAATCTGTTGATTTATAGTTCCCGAGAAGAAATGTACCCGTAGTTGGCTTTCCTTCAGCCTTAGCAGACAGAGGTCTATTTTTTTAACCCTGTTGAGAGAGGATTTTCTCTCCCCATCCCACTTGTAATGCTGATTTATGTTTCCAGCATGTGACCGCTGTTGTGACACGGCAGAAATTCCCCCCCTTCCCTATACATTGCCTTTCTATGTGATGTAATGTTACACTACATAGTATGTGGTCTTCACAGTTGTCAGAGGAGAACATTTCAACATAAACATTCATTGTATGCTGTGTAAATATTTCATTTTCCTCTTTTCATTGCAGACCTTCTATTCCTTCTCTTAGGCCCCTTTCACACCGGCATCCTCCGTTCTGTCCCAGCAGGGGAACCTAGACTGATCCTCTGCGGAGTTGGATCAGAACGGAAATGGATCTGGATCTTGCGATAGAGGAAAGACTACCCCATGTAATGCCTATAGTGGGCTGGATGTAAACAGACATACCTCTCCGCCTATATCAGAATGAAGGATTTGTCACCAGCCAGGGGCGGACTGACAACTCATGGGGCCCCCGGGCAATAGTAGATTATGGGCCCCCAGGCAATCAGAGATTATGGGGCCACACAGTATACACACGCACACACAGTATACAATCACACAGTATACACAGTCATGTTTTTATTGGCTGATAAGGTACTGGAGAGGTGGGGCAGCTATAATCTCTGGATTTTTAGACCAAAAGGATGTCGGTAAGAGACAGATGTAAAAAAAAAAAAAAAAAAAAAAAAAAGATTTTCACATACTGTCCCTGGTTTTACTGAGGCTGGTAACCCTGATGGGGCCACCTAGTGGCCCGGGGGCCCTCGGGCAGTGCCCGAGTGGCCGAATGGTCAGTCCGCCCCTGTCACCAGCACACCAAAGATCTCCAAGAAATGGTCTGAAGCCTTATTTGACAGTCACTTCACAGCTGAAACAGTGACGTTTCGGGGGTACCCAGGACCCTTTTATCAGGCGTGTGACAAATGTCTAATGATGGGGTCCTGCAGGATATATTGATAGCAGCCAATCACTGTTCTTCCAGCAGTTTTCCACCCAGCTTCTTTGATCTTACATAGTTACATAGTTAGCTAGGCCGAAAAAAGACACAAGTCCATCCAGTTCAACCATAAAAAAAAAAAAATTATAAATAAAAATAAAAAATATCGTACAATCCAATAAACCCCATATTATACCCACAGTTGATCCAGAGGAAGGCAAAAAAAAAACCAAAAGAGCATGCTCCAATCTGCTACAGCAGGGGAAAAAAAATCCCTTCCTGATCCCCCGAGAGGCAATCGGATTTTCCCTGGATCAACTTTACCTATAAATGTCAGTACCCAGTTATATTATGTACATTTAGGGAAGTATCCAGGCCTTTTTTAAAGCAATCTACTGAGCTGGCCAGAACCACCTCTGGAGGGAGTCTATTCCACATTTTCACAGCTCTTACTGTGAAGAAACCTTTCCGTATTCGGAGATGAAATCTCTTTTCCTCTAGATGTAAAGAGTGCCCCATTGTCCTCTGTGTTGACCGTAAAGTGAATAACTCAACACCAAGTTCACTATATGGACCCCTTATATATTTGTACACGTTGATCATATCCCCCCTTATTCTCCTCTTCTCAAGGGTGAATAAATTCAGCTCCTCTAATCTTTCCTCTAATCTTCATATCAAAATTTGTTAAGCTGGGTGATGCCAACAGGTTCACCCATGGGTCAAATTTCCACTGATCGAGCAGTAACAGGTAATTGTTGGCGCTATATAAATCCAATACAATAAAATTAATATGATCAATCAAAATATGATCATATCTATAAACAATGTATCACTGCCAACTGATACAAAACAATGGAGAAGACCCCATTGCCAAAGAACCATTGGGTCACCCACGGGTCAAATTTCCACTGATCGAGCAGGAACAGGAAATTGTTGGTGCTTTATAAATCCTGTATAATAATATTAAAGTGGTGTTGCCACCAAGAAAAAAAAAAAATTGCTTAAAAATCATAAAAAAAAATAAAAAAAAATAATTGGAAAAAATTTTTTTTTTTACTCACCTCTAAACGCCTGTTGCTAGGGGGTCCCTCGTCGTCTGCCACCTTCAGTGCCCGGGCACTGACATCACTTCCCCTTGGCATCGCACAGTCATCTGGGACCTGTCACGTGTCCCAGATGACTGAGCGTCATATCACGACGCTCTGCGCCACTCGCGCATGCGCAGTGGGTGCCTGGCTGTGAAGCCACAGCCGGGTGCCCATAGTAAGAATGCCGGCGCCACGAGCGGAGCAGGGAACGAAGGGGGGGCTTCGATCCCCCGCATCGCTGGACCCCGGGACAGGTTAGTGTCCGCTTATTAAAAGTCAGCAGCTGCAGTATTTGTAGCTGCTGACTTTTAAAAAAATTTTTTAGGGGGCACCCCACTTTAATGTAATCAATCAAAATATGATCATATTTATGAACAATCACTGCCAATTGATACAAAACAATGGAGAAAACCCCATTGCCAAAGAACCATTGGGTCACCCACGGGTCGAATTTTGCCTGATCGAGCAGGAAATGGCCATAATTTGATATGTGTATACAGGGCCGTCTTTAATATTGATTGGACCCTGGGCAAAACATTTCCCCCCATGTAATTTCACTCTCCACCTGCTCTGAGACATACAATAAATAGCAGCTAGACTTAAAATCTGTTTAATGTATCAGATCAGGCAGCAATTGCGATTTGTTGCCAGCGGTTACAGCATATAATTACTGCTTACTGACTAGTTGCTAGAGGTTACAGCACACATTACAGCTCACTGATTAGTTGCTAGAGGTTACAGCAAATTATTTCTGCTTGTTAATTGGTTGCTAGAGATTACTGTACAGTAATACTGCTCACTGATTGGTTGCTAGAGGTTACAGCACATTATCTCCTCACTGCAGGGGGGCCTGATATACATATGAATGCTGCCTTTATTTATATATCAATGCCGCCAGCCGTAGCTATTTACTAATGAATGCCGATTATTATCATTATATGTAAATACAGGGTCTGCAGGTGAGTCATCTGTACACAACAATAGAGCACAGCTGGGCAGCATTAGTACCAGCACTTCACACTGAGATATCGGGACACAGCACAGGACTAAAACTTCGAAGGACAAGGGAATTTAAACTGGGATAGTTGGCAAGTATGAGGCAGCTGCTTTGGACTCCGCAACAATGACAGGGCCCAGGGAAGCTGTCCCTTTTGCCCTGCCTTAAAGACGGCCCTGTGTGTATAGCATCCTTAGGAATTGGGGCTTCAACCGTGACACAGGAAAATCCTACTGGGAGGTCAATTCTGGATGCCAAAGAACCATTGGTTGTTTTACTAAAGGAACATTTTCCCCTAGCTTAGTGAATGTCATAAAATTGTCCCGTCTTCCATCATCCATCTATGTGCAATCAAATATACATTTTTATTTTGCTTGCATATGATTGGGTAGCTTACAAAGTACAAATGTAGTAAGTAAGTAAACAGTCTATTTGCCTTTAGTAAATCAACCTTATGGAGGGGAATTTATCAAAACTGGAGCATTCATAATCAATAGCAACTGTACATGGTAACCAATCAGCTTTGATCTTTCATTTTCAAAGCTTTGAACAAGCTGAAGATAGAAGCTGATTAGAAGCTGATTGCCATGATGCACAGCTTCTCCTGATTCGGGATGTTCCAGTTTTAGAAAGAAAATCTCCCCTTTTATCTTAATGTCATGCCTAAGTAATAAACATAAGCTTAAAGGGACTTTAAATGAGGCACGGTAAGGTGCCTCCATCCCGGTATCGGGTACATTCAAAAGGAAATTGGGACTTTACATGAAGCAGTTGAAATGTGGAGGTAATTACCCAGGCATTTTTTCAAGATCACCTGATGCTGCCAATCTATACATTATGCCCCCTGCGTGGTCCACGGGGTTGGGGGGATTTTGGCGGCAATCACTGAACCATCATTCAGCTTAGGTGCGGACGCCTTCTCCCCCCCGCCGCGGACTCACGCACGTGGCGTTGGCGGCATATATATACCTCCCAGTTGGAGTGGGCTGTTTATACGGCTAGTCTCCCCCTGATGTTCCTGCACACTAGCTGCTTGTCAGCCGGTATTGCATGGCATGCAGCAATCGGGTACGTTTCCTGGGATTAGGTTCACCTTGGTAGTCATACTTTCATTTTGTTTCATTGCACACTTTATCCCCCTTTTTCTTTTTTTTTGTTGTTATTAGTTTAATGCCTGCACATATCCAGGCTACTGTTTTTTACTTTTCACACATATGTCGGCCCACTTTATATCTCTCATTATAACACTTATTATCACTGCATATGTAGGTATTAGGGATGAGCCGAACACCCCCGGGTTCGGTTCGCACCAGAACCTGCGAACGGACCTAAAGTTTGCACGAACGTTAGAACCCTATTCTTTACAATGGACGCGAACGTTTGAAATCTAAAGTGCTAATTATAACGGCCAATATGCATGTTTTTGTCATAAAATAGGTTTGGGGACCCGGGTCCTGCCCCAGGGGACTTGTATCAATGTAAAAAAATAAGTTTTAAAAACTGACGTTTTTTCGGGAGCAGTCATTATAATGATGCATAAAGTGAAAAAAAAAAAGTTAAATATTCCTTTAAATATTGGTATCTGGGGGGTGTCTAAAGTATGCCTGTGAAGTGGCATGTGTTTCCCGTGTTTAGAACTGTCCCTGCACAAAATGACATTTGTAAAGGAAAAAAAGAAAACATTTAAAACTGCTTGTGGCTTTAAAGTGGTTCTGCACCCATTTCATTTAGTAAATCTCTTTGCCTTCCAAATCAGGCAAAGAGTACTAAATGAAATGTGTTTTTTTTTTTTTTTTTACTTACCTTGTAATCGATGACTTCCTGTCTTCTGTGTCTTCGGGGGTGGGCGGGGTCTTGCGGGGATCCTCGTCACGCCACACTGTCTCCTGGGATCTGGTATCTGGTGTCATTGATCCCAGGAGTCAGTGCGGGCATCTTCCGAAATCTCGCGAGATTTCGGCCACATCTTCCGAAATCTCGCGAGATTTAGGACACATCTTCCGAAATCTCGTGAGATGTCGGCAGATGTGCCGTTACTGCGCACGCGCAAGTAACGGCGGTGCATGCTGGGCCATCTAAAGTGCCTGTGGGGGTTTCACATGCCCACAGGCAAGATGGCCCCCAGCACAAAAGAAGAAGATGAAGAACTTCATCGGACGAAAACCGGCGGCGATCGAGATGGAAGATGGAACAGGTAAGTCCCCCAATTGAGCTATATGCCCTTGGCATATAGCCCAAAAAAAAAAAAAAACGGGTGCAGAACCGCTTTAATGTCATGTCGCAGATGGCTGGATTAGATGACAACAGGGCAGAAGGGCAGATACAGGGTAAGGTGGTTTTAGTGTGCTGTGCTATAGTCACACAGCAAACACACACACTAACTCCTGCAGATGGCTGCCTTAGATGACAACAGGGCAGAAGGGCAGATACAGGGGGAGGTGGTTTAGTGTGCTACTGCTGTGCTATACTCACACAGCACGCACACACACTAACTCCTGCAGATGGCTGGATTGGTAGAGATTAGAAAACAGCACTGAGAAGAATAAACTATCCCTGCCTATTTTTCCTCTTTCCCTACACTATTCCCCACACAGAAATGAATCACAAGCTCATATAGTTTGTACACTGTACAGTACAGTCTGTCACTGTTCCTAACGCCGGAACACACTGGCTCTATGATTGGCCAAGCATGTGGGGTCACAGTGCATGCTTGGCCAATCATCAGCCAGCAATGCACTGCGACTGGCGCAGTGCATTGTGGACCGTTCGCATCACACGAATTTGATGCGAACGGCCCTCAGAGTTCTGGTTTCGACGAGCGGACGAACGGCCGATGTTCGATTCGAACATGGGTTTGAATCGAACACCGGGCCCATCCCTAGTAGGTATACTGGGTTCATTATTTACATACTACTTTTAAACTCACCACTGTTTTAAACTATATATATATATATATATATATATATATATATATATATATAAAATTTGTTCCCAGATACTTTTTTGATGAGCCATACGCCGTCACTGTTGCTATATGGAGACCATCCTAATTACCCAGGCATTTTTTCAAGATCACCCGATGCTGCCAATATATACATAATGCCGCCTCAGCTCCCGCGGTGGGTTTTGCTCCTCTGGCTCACTCTGCGCCAGTTACCACGTGTCGCACTTACTGCCAGGGTTGGTAAGTGTGTTTGGCCAACTATTTTAAGTACCAATTTTCTTTACTCCCCTCTATATAGTGAACTTGGTGTTGAGTTATTCACTTTACGGTCAACACAGAGGACAAGGGGGCACTCTTTACGCCTGGAGGAAAAGAGATTTCATCTCCAAATACGGAAAGGTTTCTTCACAGTAAGAGCTGTGAAAATGTGGACTAGTCTCCCTCCAGAGGTGGTTCTGGCTAACACAGTAGATTGCTTTAAGAAAGGCTTGGATACTTTCCTAAATGTACATAATATAACTGGGTACTAACATTTATAGGTAAGTTGATCCAGGGAAAATCCAAATTGCCTCTTGGGGGGATCAGGAAGGGATTTTTTTCCCCTGCTGTAGCAGATTGGAGCATGCGCTGCTGGGGTTTTTTTTTTTTGCCTTCCTCTGGATCAACTGTGGGTATAGAATTGGGTATATTGGATTGTACGATATTTTTTATTTTTATTTATTATTTCCTTTTTTTATGGTTGAACTGGATGGACTTGTGTCTTTTTTTCAGCCTAGCTAACTATGTTACTATATAGAGTGTGGTTTACTAAATGTGTATATTTCACAGGAATCTGTCGCATCTGCTCATGATGAGTGGAGAAACATTCACGAAACGCGCCGAGCTATATTTGATGCTACAGTTATACCAATTACGCCTTGATGATGTCACCAACATTATTTTAGTACTATTATACGAATATATACCAGATTCAGTTACCGGGCATGCCGCCCTTGGCACTTGTAGGCCGTATTACTGCTTTATATATTACTACTCTGATTATTACTTATTTATTACGATCATGTGTTCATTTGTATATACTTTTCTATCCATCATGCCTATACTTTGTGCTAATTATATGTGTATGTGTATATATATATATGAAATCATTTTTCTATTGTACTTGTTATAAAAAAAAATATTTTTACTCCTACCTCCACATTTCAACTGCTTCATCTAAAGTCCCAATTTCCTTTTAAATGTTCTGTAGAATTTCTATATCCTGATGTGAAGTTATTGCCCTGCTTATCTTTGTGTCATCCGCAAAAAAACTGAGATTGACCTATTTATCCCTTCCTCTATATCATTTATGAATGAATTGAATAAAATTGGTCCCAAGACAGAACCTTGGGGTACCCCACTCGCCACTCTCGACCATTCTGAGTACATGTTATTTATCACCACCCTTTGCACATGCCCCTGTAAACAGTTTTCTATCTAAGAACAAACCTTATGGTCCATGCCTGCAGACCTCAGCTTGTAAATTAAGCGTTTATGTGGGACTGTATCAAATCAATGCTTTTCCAAAATCCAAATACACCACATCCAAAGGCCTTCCCCTATCTAGATGTTAGCTCACATCCTTGTAGAATGTTAGAAGATTGGTCTGGCAGGAACGTCCTCTCATAAACCCATGCTGATTACTACTAATGATACTTTTTTCCTCAGTAAATTTTGACAAAATTTCACTGTATATTTGCATCCCCCAAGACAGAACCTTGGGGTACCCTACTCGCCACTCTCGACCATTCTGAGTACATGTTATTTATCACCACCCTTTGCACATGCCCCTGTAACCAGTTTTCTATCCAAGAACAAACCTTATGGTCCATGCCTGCAGACCTACTAAATTTCACTGTATGTTTGCATCCCCCTATAACCTGCAGATTTGTCACTCACCGAACCTGTTGTTTGGTGAGTGACAGGCACAGTCGGGAGATCTGGGAGAGGCATGTCAGGAGCGGATGTAGAGCCTGAGGGAGAGACTGTGATGTCACTGGTGTTAAAGTCGGGCTTCTGCAGCCAGGAGGGCTGGCAGAGTTTTCACGGGACTGACTGGGACCAGTAGTCCACTTAGATACAGCTAGCACCAAAGGACATTTTTCTATTGCTATTGGTTGCTACAACAAAGGGGCCCGCAGTCCCCTGCCAGCAAATGGCAAATCTACAAAGTTAGGCATAATTCAGAGTTGGACCTAACCGTGTGCTAGCTGTGATAGGAACCAAGTATTGCAGATGTAGCACCCTGAATTTTAGGCAGGGTTGCTCCTCGCAAATTTATTTGCCAGGAGTAGTTATCCTGGTTGATTGTTAGAGATCTATTGATCTATTGATTTCTCCCTACGTTTGGCCTTGTTGCACTTTTCTCTTCTACCACTAGGTGGCCGGGTACTTGGTGGTACTTGATATGAGAAGGGCAACTCACGGTCAGGTTATGGGTATATGATGGTATCTCAGCCAATGGGCAGGGTTTTTTCTTGGATCCCTTGGCCTGCTTGGAGAGCCTATATATTTGGAGGGGGGAGTCAGGTGATCTGGGTTCGGTGCCACCTGGATGGCTGTCTGGGTGGACGTGTGTCTCGTTGCCCCGGGCTGCTTGGCTGTAGTGTGGCCCTCTCCTGCGGGCATCTGGCTGCTAGGCTGTCTGAGGGCCTATCCAGAAGCAAGAGAGCAGAGCAGGGTTGGTATTGCGGCTTGCAGTCCAACCGGAAATGATGGCTCTGCCTGCCGGAGAACTTGTCAGTGCTCGGAGGTAGAAGGTAAGCTGTCACCACTAAGGGCCCAACCACCTTATTACCAGGGACCACAGTGAGTAACTGAAGAAAGTACCGGAGCAACATTCTCACCAAACAGGCATGGTGGAGAATCGGGAAACTTTAGGTGGTAATCAAGTCAGGGACCCAACCAGCAGAGGTGACGCTTGCAGAGCAGCCTTGTGTATCAAGCCAGGGACCGAGTAGGCCAGTGGTGTGAAGCTTGAGAAGTATCCGGAGTGTCAAGCTAAGGACCCAGCAGAGAGGCTGGGGTGACGCTTGAGGAAGATACCACCGTGAAGATTGGAAGAACTCAAGGGATTCAGTGGTAGTGAATCAGAGGGTCTAGTGAGAGACCGAGAGCTCAGTGGGCTGAAGAACTACAAGGAGAAGTTGTAGTGAAGGTGAAAGAACTGTTACGCTTTGTGTTAGGAACTGTTAAAGACTGTTGCCATTGAAGACAGAATTCCTGCAAGTGCACATGTGGCTTCTTGCTGGAGGCCTTTCCTCGCAGAGCTGTCCTCCTATTGAAATCTCGGAGTCTGCTAATTAACCTTGCAACTACTTAAGGGTGTCCTGGCCCTAAGGTACAAACAAGGCCAAGGATAAATCCAAGGAAAAAAAACAAGCTTAACTTACCACCAGCCCGCAGACAACCAAATGACCTATCTAACAGTATGCGTTAAAAGCAGGGGTCTAGTCTGCACACATTTGCAAATGCATGCGTAAGGCACAGAGCCTCGTCAAGGCACCCTGGTATCTGTGGTACCTAACACTAATTTATAAGTGTCCCCACAGTGAAGGCACATGCATTCTGATGGATAGGTGAGAGCAGGTGGACTGAAGTGTCTTGTACCCTTCTTGAAGGTACAAGGGCACACTGAACACCCAGCATATATGACCAAAAACACAACATCTACAGATGGAAGCATGTGGCGTAATTTTTGTATCACTGTCCTGGCCCTAACCCTCTTTCCTCCATAAAAGTTTGTAAGAGAAATAAACATCTCTTTTGCATTCAAGAAGTGTCTGGCGCCCAATAACTTCCACCTTGTACCCACCATGTCTCACAACCCACTACATACAGAAGGATGTCAGTTATCTCTGGCTCTGGAGGTCCTCATTAGACTGAAGGAGGCTGGAAACCTTGCTACGCACAGTAGAGGAAGTAACAGTTCATCAAGAGGCATTGCGCTGGAGGAATCTGAGGCTTTATAGACTGGGAATAGAGGTTCCAATTTACATTTTCATCGATTAAATACCATTGATCTGGGCATCCCATATTCCCTTTTCCCCATCCAAGTTTAATCCCTCAAAAAAAAAACAACAAAAAACAAGCTGATGGACTGTTCATTGTCTAGTGAAGGGTGACTGGAAGCAGGGCCGGTGCTACCACTAGGCAAACTAGGCGGCCGCCTAGGGTGCCCTGCTTCCTAGGGCGCCCGGCCACTGGTTTTCCTACTCTTCTCTCTGCAGCAAGCAACTAACTCTCAGCATCAGCAGGCAGCCGCCTCTCCGTTCACACATAGTGTCAGAGGCGCAGAAGTGGTGGAGGACTGTGTCTGTGTTCCGACTCCCGCAGCAAGCAAACATTCATTGATGGGCACTGGTAGGCTGCATTGAAGGGCGCTGGTAGCCTGCATTTGATGGGTGCTGGTGAGGCTACATTTGATGGGCGCTGGTGAGGCTGCATTTGATAGGCGCTGGTGAGGCTGCATTTGATGGGCGCTGGTGAAGCTGCATTTGATGGGCATTGGTGAGGCTGCATTTGATGGGCGTTGGTGAGGCTACATTTGATGGGCGCTGGTGAGGCTGCATTTGATGGGCGCTGGTGAGGCTGCATTTGATGGGCGCTGGTGAGGCTGCATTTGATGGGCATTGGTGAGGCTGCATTTGATGGGCGTTGGTGAGGCTGCATTTGATGAGCGTTGGTGAGGCTACATTTGATGGGCGATGGTGAGGCTGAATTTGATGGGCGCTTTATTAAAAAGGTGGGATTTACATGGGCAGGGAAAAGGGGGCGGAGTCAGATGGGGGGGCAAAATTAGGTTTCGCCTAGGGTGTCAAAAATCCTTGCACCAGCCCTGACTGGAAGTGAATGCCAGGCTGGGCAGGGTGGCAGGTGGAACTACTACACTCAGCGGCCCCTCGTGGGTACACTACACAGTGAAATCAGAGTAGACAGTTTCAGAATAAGAGTACAGTTGCTTGTACAACTGTGCAAGACTGAAGGGAAGACTGGGGTACAGCTTTAAAAACAACACTAAAAAAGAAATCAACATTAAATGTATCATTTGCTTTACAGTACAAAACAACCGTAGAATTAGACAGATATGAGTAGCTAATAGACAGATAGGACTCGCCCATCACCAGGGACACATAACCTCCACATACTTCCATTTTCTGCCATCCACGTACAAGGCACTCATAAAACACTTGTTTTCCCCAGCAGGGCAGGTCTTTAAATTTATGAGCTCCTAGAAAGTTTAAGCGTTGCAAGTGGAACTATCTGGCCGGTTCCAGGAGCCGGAGGAAGTTGGTCTTCTCTTCTCACTTTCTGCATTAAACTCTATTAAAGCCGTGACAAATTTCAGCACCATAAGGGATAGTGGAGTGTAATAATGGAGAGGAGATCCATGTTTCCATTGAGCCTGCAAAACAAAACAAGGCAAAGAGACAAGAATGTAACATATAAAAAGGAATTAAAGTGGGGGCGCATGCGCGAAGCTCGACCTGGCAGTCCTCCTCCACTAGAGCTCCGCACTCCCCGCTGCATACCGGGACCCCATACGGCAGACTGAGCCGACAAAAACCCACCAATTTTCCAGGACATCCCTCCGAACCACCCAGGCACATTCTGATATGGTTCTTACGGGCCACAGAGGGAAGAACAAACCGAAACCCATCAAGGAAGCTCTGGCCCGCGCTTCCTCCAAGATGGCGGCGAAGGCCCTAGCCAAGCAATATGCTACTGCTGCACTCGCCCCGGATCCCCAGGACAGCGATGATGGGGACGAGACCGACTCCAATATCGGAGGATCCCCCTCCATACCATCCTCAGGTATGTCCCAGAGTGCTTTTTTAAAACATATGGAGAGCATGCTGCAGAAGGCCTTAAAAAGCACATCTGAACAAATAACCAACAGACTCTCTCGCGAGATACGCGAGATAGGACAGCGTACTGCAGACTTAGAAACAAGGGTAGACGATATCGAACTCACCCTCCAAGAACATGCCCAGGAACAAGCTGCACTCAGAGATGAGAACGTAACGCTGCTCTCCCGCTTAGAGGACGCCGAAAACCGCTCCCGCAGGTCCAATCTCCGCCTGCGTGGCATACCCGAGACAGTTGAGGACACACAGTCCTTCACCACAGCTTTATTCCAGGAATTGGCCCCTTCAATCCCCATTGAAAGGCTAGAGTTTGACCGGGTCCATAGGGCCCTCACCCGCCGCCAAACTGACGGACCCCCACGGGACATTATTGTGAAGTTACACTACTTCCGCACCAAGGAGCAACTCCTCACAGCCGCACGCAAAAAAGAGGAACTTCTATTCCAAAGTCACAAGTACCAGCTCTTTTCTGACCTGGCCCCCCTAACCATCGCCAAACGCCGCGCTATGAAGCCACAGCTCCAGATTTTAATGCAACACCAGCTTAAATACACCTGGAAGTTTCCCTTTGCATTGCAGTTCTCCTACCAAGGACAACAGCATACCTGCAACACACCAGACTCCCTGCAAAGACTGCTGGAAAATCTACACCTCGCTCCCTCACCTCAGCACTCAGAAGTTGTGCTACCACGCACCCCAGCCCGCTTGCCAGCACAGTCCTACTCAGCGACACCACTTCGCCATCCACCGGGACCACCCTCTACTCGAAAAGGGACCCCTGCTCGCTATCCGGAAGAAGTCCTCTTCTCCAACCAGAAGTCCCGTACCCCACGTTGAACTTTCAACTATATTCTTCTCTCTGCCGTCTTTTTTCCCTCTCGCTTGTGTCTCTTCTAGGTTCCCGATGAACATTTGTCACCATGCTTCCTGGAACCCTACATCAGCCTGAAATGACAGTCGCCACTACAACTCTGCAAGCAGGTTCCTGTACCCCACACTCCAAACACCTCATCGGTTCCTAGTAGTCTGCGGCTGGGTATGTACTTTGCACACTCAGCGAACAAGTCCTGGACACAAGCCTGCCTCTCCAGAGGCCCCCTAAGGCTCAGTCACCACTGAAACCACCAACCCAACACTATGTTAACCATCATATTCCCTTTGAACTTTACCTTGCTGACCCCCTTTTTTTTATCCCTCCTCTACAGGTTGTATACCCCCACAATGTACACTAGTTTGAACACCTTTGACACCCTGCGCTCTCCGCGGGGATAGCCCCCCGGTGGGGAGCACAGGATCCTCAAACATTGCGGTTGTACTAAATTGCTACACTGTATTCTCACTTACTTTGTTGTACCATACCAAGTAATAACATGTCTCCTTGATTTCAACCTACCCCCCCCCCCCCACCACCTTCCCCTCCCAGCCACCCCCCCCCCCCCCCCCCCCCCCCTCCCCCACCCCCTCCTCTCCCCTCCCTCACCCCCCCCCCCCTCCTCCCCTCCCTCACCCCCCCCCCCCCCCCTCCCCTCCCTCACCCCCCCCCTCTCCTCTATCCTTCCCCTCTCCCTATCCCCTCCCCCCCCCCCTTTCCTCTCCTTCCCCCCCTCCCCCCTCCCCCCTCTCCCCTCTCTCACCCCCCTGCTAAGCAATCATTAATGGGAGACCCTGTTCTCGTACGCACCCTTATAATCCATATCCAACCCCTCCCCCTCCACAAGATCTGTACCTCAACTTACAGTCAGCTTAACCCTTACAGTTTGCCTAACCATTTGTTATTACATGTTGGTTTGTTATCTTGTTTACGTCCACCTGCAGCGGGGAGCAGTCACTGCCCCCGCACCTCTTGGTACTCGCGCCCTACAGCCCCCTTGATTTGGCTGCAGGACCCGAACACCCCTTAGTTGTCGGGCAACCCGGCGCTGTATATCGTGTTCCTACAGTTCAATGCCTTGCTCTACACCCCATCCTACCCCTGCTCCTCTCCCTACTCCAAACTCTCCTCTCAACCTTTTTCTCCTCCTTTTACCCTACTTCCTCTCTCCTGGTCGAGTGGCTCCCTCTGACTATGTCTCCCTATATATAATCCCCCCAAGTCTATTACCATGGCCCCTTTAAACATACTCTCCCTTAACGTTAAGGGCCTCAACTCCCCCAACAAGAGGGTCAAAGCCTTTCAAACTTTTACCTCCCTTAAAGCTGATGTGGTAGCGCTGCAGGAAACTCATTTCTCAAATCATCACACTCCTAAATTTTTCAGTTCCCGCTACCCTAGGGTTTACACAGCCTCGGCTGACACAAAACACAGGGGGGTTTTATTAGCCTTTCATCATACCCTCCCATTCACCCCCACGAGGGAAATAAAAGACCCAAATGGCAGGTATATCATACTAGTTGGACTCCTACAAGACATAGAAACCACTTTTGTCTCTTATTATGCCCCGAACTCCAACCCAATCCCCTTTTTCTCACATCTATTTCAGGTTATCAGAACACATTGCAAGGGTACCCTTCTCATTTGTGGAGACTCGAACATGGTACTCCACACCCACCTTGACAAATCCCCCTACACCCCAGAACACTTCTCCCCTTCCCTGCAATTTCGCAAACTACTACAACAAAATTCACTTCTGGACACCTGGAGGGAATGCAATCCAATTAAGAAAAACTACACTTTCTATTCCCACCCGCACAAATCATTCTCCAGAATTGACCACATATTTGTCCCGGTAGCTTCATCCCCTATCCTGCTTCACTCTTCCATACACCCCATCACATGGTCAGACCATTGCGCAGTCATCACCACTGTTTCCTCCCTCCTCTCCAGACCTGGGAATAGTTCCTGGACCATGAATGAATCTCTCCTCACCAATCAATCATATTGCATTGATATACAATCTGCCCTTTCGGACTATCTCCACCATAATAATACCCCAGAAATCTCCCCCACTCTATTATGGGAAGCACATAAACCAGTTATCCGAGGTAAATGCATCTCAGTAGCCACGCAAATCAAAAAACTCAAAAAACTTAAACTGCAGTGCCTTGAATCTGATTTCCAAACCTCCTACCTGCAGTTCCAAACCTCCCCTACAGAGGCTAACAAAAACGCCCTCGACAAATGCAAACTAGAACTTGATCTCCTATTAGCCGAATCAGCAGATAAATATATGCGTAGATCTGATCACAAAATCTACACCAAGGCCAACAAACAAGATACATTTCTTGCCCTTCGCCTTCGTCGGCCAGACCACGTTCACAACCCCATCAGGCTTAAATTGACTCCCGACAACATCACCAGTAACCCTATTAAGGTACTCGCGGAATTCCGCAAACGTCTTGCTAAATTATACGAATCGAATGGCCCACTACCTTCTAATCTATCTGAAACTCTGTTTCACAACCTAGCAATTCCTAAATTGTCGGAAGCCAATAAAGAGACTATAGATGAACCAGTCTCGACTGACGAGGTCCTTGCGGCAATCAAAACACTTAAATCTAACAAACGCCCTGGCCCTGACGGCCTCCCAGCCGCCTACTATAAGAAATTCGCCCATACCTTGGCCCCACTCCTTGCCCACTCTTTCAACGCTATATTGAAACAACAATCCTTCGGCCGCGATACCCTGACTGCTATAATTGCCATGATCCCTAAACCCAACACAGACCACACCCTCTGGTCCAACTACAGACCCATATCCCTGCTGAATGTGGACATAAAGATCCTGGCCAAGATCCTTGCCCTGAGACTTAATCCAATCATAGGAGACCTGATATCCAAGGACCAGGTTGGCTTTATCCCCCGCAGGCAAGCCAGTGACAATATCCGCCGCACGGTCCTTCTCCAACACATAGCCAAGTCACGCAAAATTCCCATGCACCTCCTATCCTTGGATATCAGGAAAGCCTTCGACACGGTATCCTGGCCCTATATGCAATACATTCTGCAGAAATGGGGCTTCGGTCCCAACTTCCTCCAATGGATAACTGCCCTATACACACAACCCCAAGCATATGTGAAATATTCAGGATTTAATTCTGAGTGTTTCCCAATTCAAAGGGGTACCAGACAGGGATGCCCTCTATCCCCATTGATATTTGCCCTTATAATTGAACCCCTAGCCTCCCTCATTAGATCAAACCAGAACATTCAGGGCATAGAAATAGCCAACACAACTCACAAGTTATGTCTCTTTGCGGACGACGCCCTCTTATTCGTCACCTCCCCTCACACCACCCTCCCTAACCTTCTGCAGCTTCTGGAAAGGTTCGCCAAGGTCTCAGGACTCGAAGTCAACCAAGCGAAATCCAGAGCCTTGAATGTCTCATTGCCCCAACCAGAACTCCAACGCCTACAGGCTAACTACCCATTTATTTGGTCCTCTAACTCAATCCCTTACTTGGGAATCAAACTCACGAGCAACCCTCAACACCTATTCCAAGCAAACTACACCCCCATGCTGAGGAATTTGACCTCAATGCTCAATACCTGGTTGCCACTCTGTGTCTCCTGGTTAGGTAGAATAGCAGCAGTAAAAATGTCACTCCTACCCAAGCTTCTCTACCTATATAGAGTCTTGCCTATATCGATACCGGCCTATTTCCACAGAATAATCCAAAACCGGGTGTATAAATATATATGGGGATCCAAAAAACCCAGGATTTCTAGGCCAGTCCTACTCCGCAGTAAATTACAGGGAGGCCTAGGGGTGCCAAATTTCTTGCACTACTTTCACGCAGCCCAGCTAGCTCAGCTGACCCTTTACCATGCCGTTTCAGAAATCCCACTCTGGGTTGCATTAGAAGCAATAGACACCCACCCTATCCCCATATCCAACCTGCTCTGGCTGCCCTCAGCTCACCGGAGACCGATAACTAACCCAGTCACCCTCCACTCACTGAAACTGTGGGACAGACTATCTAAGACTTTTAAACTATTCTCTCCCCATCGACCACTCCTCTCCTTTATAGGCCACCCGCTTTTCCACCCCGCCTACACCGAACCACTGTCTTTCCAGACCTGGCTACAGGCAGGGTTGCATCGCTTCCAAGACTTAATTTCTCATGGCTCGGTCATACCTTTCCCGACCTTGCAGTCCCGCTTACATTTGCCTCCTAAAGAATGTTTCCGATACCTGCAAATCTCCCACTTCATCCGTACCACCCTTGGTCCGAATATATCCAAGACTGGCCTGTCCACCTTCGAAGACGTATGCGACTCAGACCCACACGCCCCTGGCATAATCTCGAGACTATATTCGCACCTCACCTCTCCCAACAAGACAATGCCCCCCTATGCTCTAGCCTGGTCCAAGGACCTGAACATTGATCTAGATCTAGATGACTGGTCAACCATTTGGACGAACACTAAACTAGCCTCACAAAACGTCATTGCTTCAGAAGCCAACTACAAAGTTCTAATGCGCTGGTACCTAGTGCCCGTCAGGATTGCTAAGTATACCCCCTCATACTCCCCGAACTGTTTTAGGGGTTGCACCGAACAAGGCACCCATTTACATATCTGGTGGACATGCCCAATAGTACAACGCTTCTGGACAACTATATTTCAAATGGGTTCAACCCTACTCGGACATACCATCCCCCCAGACCCCGCTCTAGCAATCTTAAATCACACCACGCAGGACTATACGAAAGCACAATTGCGCCTTCTATTACAACTCACAACGGCAGCTAAACAAACAATCGCTAGGAATTGGAAAACCCCAAACCTCAACATCACTGAAGTTAAGAATAGAGTCACCCGAGCGATGATTCACAGCAAGATAGAAGCCAAAATTTTAGATAGAGCCCCCCAACATCTTAAGATTTGGCACCCCTGGATGGAGCATTTTCTTCCCCAAGACTTTGACAAGCTTCTGCTTGAACCCTAGGCCCCCAATCCGCACCTGACTCCCGCCAACCATTGTTTCATATTCCCCGGCTCTTGGGAGCCACTCGACCAAACCTAAACCTCTACTCACTCCTATATCCACTCCTCCCCCCACCCCTCTCATTGCTCTCTTTCCCTCTCCCCCCCTACTACACCCCTCCTTGCTGCCCCCGCTACTTTCCACTCTTTCCCCCCTCCCTCCCCCTCTGTGTTCCCCTTCCCTGAACCTAAACCTAGTTAGGGGCATTCTGTGCCCCAAGTACCTCATCTGTTACAGTCACTCTCCCTTACGGAGCACTGGTGGCCCAATCTATGCACGTTTATGTTGGGGATTTACCCCGGTCGATATTATAAGCCATCTGCGAATCCGCTACACGCACGCGACAACTTAATGTTCCCTTTTGTTTGATTCAGTGAACTAACCACATAATTATACTGCGTAATCTCATGCTCTGTATGTCATGGAAATCTACACGTAAGAAGTTTGTAACAGTACTAGTTTATTTGTTATTTCTGTTTGTACTGTATTTTTGTACTCAATAAAAATTTTTGAAAAGGAAAAAGGAATTAAAGTGATACTAAACTCACGCTGTTTAATTTACATTGTCCCTTCATAATCTGTATGTGGACATAAGCATAAAAAAAAATAAAGTACCTTTTTCCTAATATACAGCTGTCACATGACCCAGCTATTTCCCAGCCCGTCTGCTGGGAAACATAAGCAGGAGGAGCTTCTAGTCCTCTGCCGCTGGTCACATGTTCAAAAAAAAAAAAAAAAAGCCCTTGGGATACAGAGAAAAAATAAATAATTAATATCAATAAACTGTTTTAAATCGGCATACATTAAATCGGCATACAATCGGCATACATATATTTGAAATCAAATCTTTATTATTTTGTGGAAATTACATGGTGTGGGTAGACCTCTGCCAGTTACAGGCCCCTCCAGCCTGTGTCTTAGAATAAGAGGGAGGTGAAGCCTCCATCAATCTACATGTAATATCCCGTCCCCACTGTGTTTAGTTGGTTAGTGGGCATGGAGGAGGAGGAGGAAGGGAGTGGGCTGTCCTTTACCACTGTATATACGCCCACATGTGTGACTCTATAGTCACATGGGCTGCTCAGATGTGATAGAGTGGAAATGCTCAGCATAGAAATAAAAACCGCAGAGGTGATCAAATACCGCCAAAAGAAAGCTCTATTTGTGGGGAAAAAAGGACGTAAATTTTGTTTGAATACAGCTTCGCATGACCGCGCAATTGTCAGTTAAAATAACGCGTGTCGTATCGCAAAAAATGGCCTGGTCATTAAGGGGGTAAATCCTTCCGGGGCTGAAGTGGTTAATGAAAAATAGATTACAGGACCATAACGCAGTGGAGGTGTATGGATTATTTTTGAAGAATAAGAATATCATTTATTTTCACTAGACACTCACAAATTCAAAGAAAACGTTTTCCCATCGAATTCTCGAACCTGTATTTTGCATGTGACAGGTTCCCTTGAAATATGAATTAATGAGTCCTATCTCTGTTCATTGTGTCATCTCCACTCTCCCAGGACACCAGAGTTCAGTTGAAGGCTGTTTCGCACCAGAGACCTTTCGCAACCCTTTGGTTAATATTTCACAGATGACGGCACCTCATTAATGTCACCATATTGTAAATGTTTTCATTATTGGGCTTCTTCGCTCATGTAATAATTGCATTTGGTGAAGTCTCTGAATGTCACAGCCATGAATCGGCTGCAACGCCGCGGTACAATAAGTGAGTGAAACGGGACATTTAAAGTTGAACTTTGCTCTGTGCTGTTTGCATCTAAATAGATCATGAATTAGCTCAATGTCAATTTAATAATAAAAAAATAATTTTAAAAGATGTGCCCATAAATCCAACAGTCGTGCTGCATGTGATAGAATTCAAACCCTTTAGAAAGATAATTTATTTGCAACATTTTACAACAAAAACTAAGAAAAATTTGTTTTTTATTTCTAAATTTTCTGAATTTTTTAGTTTATACAGCAAAAAAAACAAAACACCAGTGGTAATTAACCGCTTCAGCTCCGGAAGATTTTACCCCCTTCCTGACCAGAGCACTATTTGCGATTTGGCACTGCGTTGCTCTAAGACCCCATTCACACTGCCAGCGTTTTTTAGGCGTTACAGTGCTAAAAATAGCGCCTGTATAGCGCCTGAAAAAAGCTGCTCCATGTGAGGGCTTTCACACTGGTGCCGTGCACAGGGCAGCTTCTTTGGAGAGGTGAAGTAGCGGTGAGCTCACCGCTCCTCCACCGCTCCTCCACCACTCCTCCACCGCTCCTCCACGGCTCCTCCACTGCTCCTCCACGGCTGCTCCACGGCTGCTCCCCATTGAAATCATGCGTTTTGCAGGCGGATTTAACCCATTTTCGACTGCTAGTGGGGGGTTAAAACCGCTAGAACAACGGTAAAGCGACGCTAAAATAGCGCCGTTTTACCGCCTACGCTAAAATAGCGCCGCTTTACCGCCGATGCCAGCCGCGGCTTGGTGTGAAAGCCGTCTAACTGACAATTGTGCGGTCGAGCGATGTTGCACCCAAACAAAATTGATGAGCTTTCTTTTGGTGGTATTTGATCACCTCTGCTGTTTTTATTTTTTGCGCTATAAACAAAAAAAGAGCGTCAATTTTGAAAAAAAAAAAAAAGCAATATTTTATACTTTTTGCTATAATAAATATCCCCCAAAAATATATATATATAAAAAAAATATGTTTTCCTCAGTTTAGGCTGATATGTATTCTTCTACATATTTTTGGTAAAAAAAAATCGCAATAAGCGTATATTGATTAGTTTACGCAAAAGTTATAGCGTCTACAAAATAGGATAACGTTTTATGGCATTTTTATTATTAATTTTTTTATTAGTAAAAAAATGGCGGTGATCTGCGATTTTTATCGTGCCTGCGAAATTATGGTGGACACATCGGACACTTTTGACACTATTTTGGGACCATTGTCATTTATACAGCGATCAGTGCTAAAAAAAAATGCACCGATTACTGTGTAAATGACACTGGCAGGGAAGGAGTTAACACTAGGGGGGCGATCAAAGGGTTAGGTGTGTCCTAGGGAGTGATTCTAACTTCTAACTGTGGGGGGGGGGGGTAAATGCCTTGTTTACATAGCCACTTTTCCATTCTGTGGCTTCGTGACACGATCGCCAGAAGACCGACAGACATCGAGTCCACCGGTCCCGTGGGCACGGTCGCGCTGTACGCCCGCTAACCCTGCCAATTAAAGGGGACGTACAGGTACGCCCATTTGCCCACCGCACATATAGCGGCGCGCAGCGGTTGGTAAGTGGTTAAATACCACCAAACGACAGCTCGGTCTAAAAAAAAGATAAAATAATTAATTGTCATTCAAAGTGTGACAGCGCTGAAAGCTGAAAATTGGCCTGGGTAGAAAGGGGGGTGAAAAAGTTCAGTATTGAGGTGGTTAAGACCTTACAGTAACTTTAACCGCTTGCCGACCAGTTTTACTGCGGCAGAATGGCATGGCTGGGCGAAACGACGTTACCTTACGTTGCTTCGCCTTTTGGCCACTAGGGCCGGCAGCATGTGCCAGGAGCCGATGCGAGTGCCCGGCTGGCGCGATGACCGCCGGGCTCCTGCGACCACTTGTGACAGAGCGAGAACCGGGATCTGTGTGTATAGACACACAGATCCCGGTTCTCTCAGGGGAGTAGAGACAGATTGTGTGTTCATACTATGTATGAACACCGATCTCTCTCTCCTCCTAGACAGTTCCATTCCCCCTACAGTTAGAACACACCTAGGGGACACAGTTAACCCCTTTATCGCCCCCTAGTGTTAACCCCTTCCTTGCCGGTGACATTTATACAGTAATCAGTGCATTTTTCTAGCACTGATCGCTGTATAATTGTCAATGGTCCCAAAAATGTGTCAAAAATTTTCGATCTCTCCGCCGCAATATCGCAGTGCCGATAAAAATCACAGATCGCCGCCATTACTAGTAAAAAAAAAAAATATATATATATATATAATAAAAATGCCATAAATCTATCCCCTATTTTGTAGAAGCTATAACTTTTGCGCAAACCAATCAATATACGCTTATTGCGATTTTTTTACCAGAAATATGTGGAAGAATACATATCGGCCTAAACTGAGGAAAAACATTTTTTTTTGAGAAAAAATGTGGGATATTTATTATAGCAAAAAGTAAAAGATATTGTGTTTTTTTCAAAATTGTCACTCTTCTTTTGTTTATAGCGCAAAAAAAAAAAATGCAGAGGCGATCAAATACCACCAAAAGAAAGCTCTATTTGTGGGGAAAAAAAAGAAGTCAATTTTGTTTGGGTATAGCGTCGCAATTGTTAGTTAAAGCGACGCAGTGCCGTATCGCAAAAAATGGCCTGGTCATTGAGCAGCCAAATCTTCCAGGGCTGAAGTGGTTAACCATCCCCCATTGTAATAATAAAAATTGCTTCTGTTACCTTTGTGTCCCCATTTTAGAGTTTTTCTTCTTATTTCCTATCCTGGTGACAATGTTGTCACTGAACAAAGGGGAAATCTTCTGAAGGGGGTACAGACAGAAAAAAAATTTGACAGGCAAAAAAAGTTTTGGCTAGATTTTTATTTTACCTATCCAAAGTTTTATATATATATATTTTTTTTTTAATTTCATCCAAAAACTTGCATTGCTTTTCAAATGCCAGTATACTGGAAAAGTAATGCTGGAAAAGTGTTTAACCAATCATTGTTTGTGCATTCTCATGGTCTGGGTGACTGATGGAGTGGCAGGGGTGGGTGGCTACTAAAAGATGCCCTCTTTCTCAATTCAGGATGTTGGGAGGTAGGTAGTGAGAACTCGCTTCAATAGAGTTTTACGAACTCAGACACTCACTTACTACTTCTTTGTTGGTCTTTTCTTGCCCACTTTTGTTAAGTGGAAGTTGAGCAAAATTCCAAAAAACAAGTGTCCCTCCACAAGCATTTCCATCCGCATAAATACACTTTCAGCCTCCCAGCTTACACATTCAGCACTCCTGCTCTGTCCTTACCCTTTAGGCCTTTTGTCTGTCTCTTACAGACAGGCAGTCTGTAAGTGCACCCAACTTAAGGCCCCTTGCTGCTCTGGCTGCCACCTATCTCTCCTAGGTAGAGCTCTCTTGACTCCTGGGCAGAGGCCTCCTCTGTCTGTCAGGGTGGAGCCCAGAACCATGATCAAACCAAGACAATGCCACTGCCACACCACGGATCCCCAGAATGGGTCCAAAGCTTTATTCAGCAATCACATCATTATAACAGAAGAAACGTTTCGGAGCCCTGCAGGACCCCTTAATCAGGCATGTTTCACATGCCTGATGAAGGTGTCCTGCGAGGCTCTGGAACGTTGCTTCTATTATCATGATGTGATTGCTGAATAAAGCTTTGGACCCATTCTGGAGATCCGTAGTATGCTGGTGATATTATCTCGATTCGATTATCTTCGGTTCCAGCCAGTGATCGCTGCAGCACCCAAGTTTGCAGGAACATGTTGGTTGGGAATAGTGTGTTGGAATCCCAGAACCATGGTTAGGTCCCTACAAAACGCCATGCTCACCCCTGTACAATCAGTGTGCCAGTTATTCACAAAACACAGACACAGGATTGGATATTTCATGCCACCCAGATCTCTATGAAAACTCTGGGCTCCATGTACCAAACCAGGTTTTACCAGCAAATGAGGAAACTGAAAAGCCGGTTTCCTCTCAATGACACAAGCCCCCTGAGGCCCCTCAACCTGCCTGGATGGAAATCCTGGGTTATAAACTCTTTGTACACCCTGGCCGGGCACAGTAGGTATACCAGATGTAGTGCCTTCCTAGGTAGGAGCTAGAGTGAGTGTCTATAGTTTTTGGTTTCTCCGCTTAACAGGAGGGCAGCTAGGAAAATGTATGCGCTGTCTGCTTAACAGAGAGCTGTGATTGATTGATAGAGTCTGCTCAGTGTTCTGGTCCTGCTCATGCTGTCTTGAAAGTTTCACACTGATCCAGTAGCTATAGAGTATACTGGATAGTGGGAGGAAACCCGGCAGATCAGAGCATGGATGTCTATACAGCCCTGGCCAATTAGAAATGGAAGTGCCCCAATGCATGTTGGGTGACTGTATTTATATCTGAAGAGCACATGGGCTCGGGTTCTTCCTCTACACAGAGAGGTCCAGGTGGGGAAGGGGCCTGCCACCCCTCCTCAGCGCAGGCTTCCATGCAGCTTCAATTGGGCAACCGGAGGGTCTGAAACGTTGAATGTGCAACCCATGGTTTTTGTAAGAGCTGACTGAGGGAGGATGTCTGCAGATCCTGTCTGGTACTACTGAGGAAGGCTGCCATGTGTGCTTCAGGAGCCTTGTGAGTACAGACCCCATGGATGTCTATACAGCCCTGGCCAATTAGAAAGGGAAGTGCCCCAATGCATGCTGGGTGACTGTATTTATATCTGAAGAGCACATGGGCTTGGGTTCTTCCTCTACACAGAGAGGTCCAGGTAGGGAAGAGGCCTGCCACCCCTCCTCAGTGCAGGCTGCCATGCGGCCGCAGTTGGGCAACCGGAGGGCCTGAAACGTTGAAGCTGCAACCCATGGTTTTTGTAAGAGCTGACTAAGGGAGGATGTCTGCAGATCCTGTCTGGTATTATTGAGGAAGGCTGCCATGTGTGCTTCAGGAGCCTTGTGAGTACAGACCCCCACAGGCGATCCTTGGGACCTGTGCTATTAGATCCCCTCTTAGTGCTAGAAGTCAGCTGCTTGGTGTGAGCTAAAGGGGACACGTCCTCAAACGGAAGGTGGAGGAGCGCCTTGGGATCCTTGGGACCTGTGCTATTAGATCCCCTCTTAGTGCTAGAAGTCAGCTGCTTGGTGTAAGCTAAAGGGGACACATCCTCAAACGGAAGGTGGAGGAGAGCAAGGTCTCTAACATCCACCAGCTCCGTGATGTCGTCATGGAGGAGTGGAAGAGGATTCCATTGGTAACCTGTGAAGCTCTGGTGAACTCCATGTCCAAGAGGGTTAAGGCAGTGCTGGAAAATAATGGTGGCCACACTGGCTAGTGTATTGAAGAGGCAAAGTTCACTGAGTTCCTTCTGCTAAAAAGGGACTTGTTCATTCCATACAGGCGCTGTATGGTCCTACAGATAATCTAGTACACAGTTCTTTTGAGAAGTTGTCCTACTAATTCCCTTCTCCTATCCAAGTTCTCCAAATAAAATACAAAAAAACGAATCCCCTAGACTGGTATTGAAGATAATCATCAGAAGAGTGTGTAAATACACTGTAACTGGCTGTGGATTAATCAGTAGGAGGTCCAGGCAAACCAATATCCAAGCGGATCCTGCGGGAGTACCGCTACACATAGTACGTGGCGCTCCCTTACTCCTTGAAATATTTTTTCTATTCCATCTGTACCACATCGCAGAAACAGTGCGTTGACTCCTGAATATCTACAATTTAGGGATTGTCACTAGATAAACTCAGAATTAATAGGCTCTTTAAACGCTAAACCCCACTCCTACTTCCAAAATAATTCCTCTGGTGTTCAGGGTCCACTGCTCCGGCAATAGACTCACTCCCTCAGCCTCTAAAGGATACATTTTCCAAATTCTGTTTTCATTATACCCCAAAGAAGCTGTAAATCCTCCTATGAATTCCTCCTCCTTGTGGTTCAGCCATATGCTACAATGACTCCATATGGAGCCGATAGGAAGCCCGCCCAGTCGCTGTTAGTTGCGCGGTAATTCAATTAGTAATCGTGGACAGTTTGGCGAGGTTGGCTCTCGTCTTCTGCAGCTATCAGTTTAATATCTACATGCAGTTAATCTTTTTTCCTTATTGTATGTCTGGAGGTGAATGGACTCAAAAATGTATACGTTCCAAATGTACGTTTTAAAAACTGAGCCAACAAATGAAGGGTATGTCCGGCCAAAAAACGTTTTCATTAGTTGTGGATAGACCGAGGAAGGATTAAACTGCTGTTGGATTATTATCTCTGTCTGGAGCTCCTTACTATTCCATTGACAACAGTTTCACGGGACAGGAAGTGAAGGAAAACCTGCCACAGCAAGGCAGAGAGAAATAAAAAATTCTTTCTTTCTTTTTTTCTAGACTAGATCCTCTGCCAGTTTTTGTTAGTGATTAAAATGCTGTCACTGGGACAATATGTACGGAGAACCTTTCTAAAGGAGTCCTGGAAAGGAGTCATAAACTGACAGGTGTTCTAATTCCTCCCCACTTTATTTAAAACTCGATAAAGGGTCTTGGCTGAACATATCCTTTAATGTGTTTCTAAACCCTTAAAGTGGAAGTAAACCCCCCTATCCTTTTTAGCCAAGGAAGCTGCCATCTTTGCCTCTGTTTAATCTTCAACTGCCACAGTGCTGCACATGTGATCCGTTATGACACCAGCCATTGGATGGTTTGACTGTTTGGTTGAGAGCACAGCCAATGTGCAGTTAGCATTCACGGCATGTCTTTTTTTTTTAGACTGTTAAATCGATGGGTTTACTTCCGCTTTAATGCATTCTCTACGGTAAAGAGGGATTCCACCTAAAAAAAAAATATTAAAAGCCAGCAGCTACAAATACTGCAGCTGCTGACTTTTAATAAATGGACACTTACCTGTCCCAGGGTCCAGCGATGTCGGCAGCCGAAGCCGAGCAATCCTTCGGTTCTCGGCTGCTGCTGCCACCACCATTCTTATTGAGGGAATCAGGAAGTGAAGAGGTGCGGCTTCACTTCCAGGTTCCCTAGTGCACATGCGCGAGTCGCGCTACACGTTGTAAGTGGTCCCCGCTATCTCCTGGGACCTGTGTGTTTCCCAGGAGACAGCAGGGGTGACACAAAGGGGCGTGACTCCCGCGGTAGTCTATTCCCGGAAGTGGGTGCAGATACCTGTATTATACAGGTATCTGCAGCCCCCTGAAAGGTGCCAACTGTGGCACCGGAGGGGGGGAGGATTCCCATGAGCGGAAGTTCCGCTTTAAGATAAAATGTGGGTGGGGGTGAGCTGCAACTGCCCCACAACTGTGTGCAATGTGGTAGTCTGGCATTTAGGTTGTTATAACAGACAGTGAGAAGGTGATACAATGCCCCCTCACTGCCTGTCAAATGCACTCTGAAGACTACCCTGAAAGTGCATTGCTCTTCAGAGAGCACCGCAAGTGTAAATGAGGACTTAAGGTGTTATAAACCTTCCAACGTGCACCTTGTGTTTTTCACCTCCATAAGATGAGCATTGTTGCCTTGTACACACAACCTATAGTAAATAAATCTTCACTTTCTGATGTCAGCAGTTTCTGTTTGTGTTTAAACATGAGGCATGCGGCATGGCACTGCACAGGTTAATGTATGACCTCTGCAGTCTAATGCCACGTACACATGGTTGGAATTTCTGATGGAAACAGTCCGATGGGAGCTTTTCAACGGGTTTTCCGACCGTGTGTATGCCCATTGGTCTTTTTCTGTCGGAATTTCCGACGGACTTTGGATTGAAAACCTGTTCTCAATTTTTCCGACGGAAAACCTTTCTATCGGATTTTCCGATCGTGTGTATGCAATTCCGACACGCAAAATTCCGACGCATGCTCGGAAACAATTCGACGCATGCTCGGAAGCATTAAACTTCCCTTTTATAGTGCTGTCGAACGTGTTTTATGCCGCTGTGTTACTGACCGTCGGAATTTGGTGTGACCGTGTGTAGGCAAGACAGTTTGAGTGAAATTCCGACGGGAAAACCGTCAGAGCTTTTTTCGATGAGAATTCCGACCGTGTGTACGCAGCATTAGAACTGACAATTCCTGTGAAGGAACTACATATCCCACAATCCCCGTGTCTCTCAGTCTAGTGCTCTGCAGGTAAGAGCTAAATTAGACATGAAGCAGTCAGAGCAATGGAGGGAAGAGAATGCTTTAGCACTCCAACATTTGTGATACTACACAGAGGAAATGTTGAATTATCGATTTGGATGCTGTGTGACCCAGAAAAAAAAGTTGCCTGTCCCTTTGGCAAATGGAGACAAGCTAGGTGAATGAATATGAAGACAAAAAAGATTGGTCGCACACCATGGAAGAAAGAACTTCTGTAGAATAGTTACTTTATTGTCAAGGTGCCAAAGGACATAGACAGGACGTTACAAGAACATTGGTAGACCGGTTACACACGGATAACTTGTTCTTGTTCAACAAGCACGAGTTATCCGTGTGAAACCGGTCTACCAATGTTCTTGTAACGTCCTGTCTATGTCCTTTGGCACCTTGACAATAAAGTAACTATTCTACAGAAGTTCTTCCTTCCATGGTGTGCGACCAATCTTCTTTTTCTTCAATTACTATTGACGGTGGTGAGCCGGGGCCAGCACCCACGAGGACATCTTTATCCACATTCTGAGCAGTGTTAAGCCTCGTACACACAATCGGACTTTCCGGTGGGAAATGTTCGATGACAGGCTGTTGGCGGAAAATCCGACTGTGTGTACACTCCATCGGACAATTGTTGTCGGATTTTCTGCGGACAAATGTTGGATAGCAGGTTTTCATATTTTCCGCGAACAAATGTCTGTTGTCGGATTTTCCGAGCGTGTGTACACAAGTCCGTCGGACAAAAGTCCAAAGTACAAACACACATGCTTGGAAGGACGAGCCAAAAGCGCTCGGTCTTGTAAACTAGCGTTCGTAATGGAGAATTAACATTTATGACGTGGCAAATTATGAAATCTCGAAATGCAGCACACAATTCTCTGCTTTGTTGGTGATACTGATGGAGTTATTGCAACTTTTCAAAGGCTTTTTTTTTCTAGTGATATCAAAAATAATATTATTATGCTTTTTTTTTTTTTATTTGGGCAAGTTACCACAACACCATTATCCTGTAGTTTGTTTTTAGGATAAAAGATACAACTATGTTGGTGTCCCTTGTCAATTTTACATTGTATTTTTTAAAATGTAACGTATTTATGGGCATATAACACGCACTTTTTTCCCCTTAAAATTAGGGGGAAATCGTGGGTGCGTGTTAAACGCCGATCCCCGCCGATCTCCGCTGATTGTGAGTGGAACGTAACGAGCGCCGCCGACATACACAAAGCCGAGTACACTCGTCTAGTCTCGGCTCCTCGCACAGTCCCGCCCACGTGACTGTGAGCGGAGCTGAGACTAGCCGAGTGTGCTCGGCTTTGTGTATGTCGGGGGTGCTCGCACCACTCCGCTCACAGTCACGCCCAGTCCCTGTGAGCGGAGAGCATAAATAGAAAACCCATTTATGCCCTGTTCACGTGGGATTGCTCTGTCACTTGTAGCATGTCATCCATTGCTGAAAGCAAGTCACTGATTTGTGTGTATAGATTTCAGCTTAAGCTTTTGATCTCTGTAAACAACATAAAGCGATGAGTGTGACGGACCGTCCAGCATCCAGCTTGGGTGCCTCTGTCAGTATACAGCTTCCTCCATTCTGGAACCAGGAACCAGGTATTATAGCTGGATATTGCTTCCAAGATCTAGACACTAGCTTAGATGCAAACTCTCATTATTGTAAATGCCCACAAAATTTATAGCACACAAGATCAGGTAGAGCCTGATCACATTACCCTAATAATGCAAACTGTAAACAGGAATATAAATAACATAACTAAGGAATAGCCAACATAAACATCAATCCAATTAAACTACTAGTCACGTACATAAGCCTAGGTGACTCAGATCCCACCCCAGCTTAGACTGTCTGGCACCAGTGTACAACAGTCTGTGAGGCAGAGCCCATACAATGTTCCAGCAGTCTGAAAAGGGGTGGCTTTTGGAGCTATAGCCCTGAATCTGGGGCCCATAGCCCCAAGTCTCTGCAGGGGACCCCAAGGGGAGGGGAGGCTCTCTATGGACCCTGATTTAAGGGGGAGGCTCTCTGGGTACCCTGATTTAAGGGGAAGGCTCTCTGGGGACCCTGATTTAAGGGGAAGGCTCTCTGGGTACCCTGATTTAAAGGGAAGGCTCGCTGGGGACCCTAATGTAAGGGGGGCTCTCTGGGAACCCTGATGTAAGTGGGGGGGGGGCTCTCTGGGGACCCTAATGTAAGGGGGGCTCTCTGGGAACCCTGATGTAAGTGGGGGGGGGGCTCTCTGGGGACCCTGATGTAAGGGGGAGCTCTCTGGGGATATATACATACACGCTATGGGCTCTAGCCCCAGATCTTTTGTAGACTTAGCAACGCTCCTGGGCTGAACTGTGCATTTTACCATGCTCTGACCAGAGGAAGCAGACAAAATCCCCAGTCTCCTCCATGGGCATAATCAGTGGGTAGGAGGCTTGCCCCTAGCCCCCTTTCAAAAGCTTCTCTTCCAGTTTGGTCTGTCACAAGGGTTAACTGGAAAACTTGGAAAAAAAATGTTCATGATATTATTTAGACCTGACCATATAAATAAATGACATAAAAAGTCACTATACATTCCCTTTAATATACTGTTGGCTTCTTATTTCCTAGGAACTCTGGCAGTGCCACAGACATTACAAATCTAATGGTGCCACGCCCCTCCTGTAGACTCTCTGTGTTAAACAGTACAGACATTGCTGGGAATCCAGCTGTAAAAGAGGGGTTCTTCCTTTTAGCATTGTAGAGGGGGGGAGTCACACATTTATATGTGTAAATCTCCCCATGCAAAACATCCAGACACGTAAGAAGCCAACCATTGTCTCAACTCACCAATACCACCCAAAAATGACTTTTTTTCAGTTTCAAACTGGCTTAAGCAAAAGCTAATAATAAAAAAATTGGAATATCCTACAGATAATAACATATCCTTACTCACACGCTGTAAAACAACATTACTGCTGCCTGATATATAGGGCTGCCTGAAAGCCAGACACAGAACATATTTGGCTAATGAGCAATAATATTCAGTTCTGTGAATCATCCGACCTTTGCGTTATATAACTGGACATCGTGCCAAGGCAGCTCCTCTGAATATACCTTTATTTCTCCCTCTCTCAGCTATTAGCGATGCACATCTGGGATCATACATGGAAAAGCAGGTGTAAGGGTCCAGCAAAATATTTGAAGAGTGGTTTTAATACATGGGCAAACATCCAGATCCTCAAAGCCAGACCCTCCAAAATGACCTACTCCATAAGGTAGGTCACCCCCTGCCCCTGAACTTCTCTTTACCTTTCTGATCAAAATCATCTGACATCTAAAAAGGTAAAGAGAAGTTCAGGACTCTGGAGATGAATGTTTTGTTCCTAAGGCCATGTTCATATAGTGTATCTATATAGAAGAGTATCGAATGCAGTGTATTGTTTATGGTGGCATACTGTTTGACCACTGGGAGAAGAACTACAATACAATTGGCACATGGCCTTTAGTGACAAGGTGCTCTTTGATTGGCTAACACAGTTGTCATTTTGATGGTTGGAGCACATCACTTGTCACACTGGGGGGTTATTTACTAAAGCAGGAGAGTGTAAAATCCGGTGCAACTCTGCATAGAAACAATCAGCTTCCAGGGTTTATTGTCAAAGTGTAATTGAACAAGCTGAAGTTAGAAGCTGATTGGCTTGTTTGCACAACTTCCAAAGTAAAGAGCTGCGCCAAATGCCCTAAACAATTATATGTAAAACCTAAACTCACATCAAGTGTGGTATTAAAACAATATACCCCTATTGGAATATTAGGTGTACCTCTGGGTAAAATACTAAATAATGAACATGAATCAAAATTTAGAGGCAAATGAGCATTCAATAGAGTCCATGAAATAACATCAACTGCTTGATAAGTATGAATGTGAATTCTTCCAACAGAGAAAAGTGGTATTCCAAGATAAGGCAGTCCAAATGTGACTTGAAACAAACACCTCTGTGACTTTATGTATACAATTGGTGAGGAGAAGTGCCCGACCACCTAGATGACGATGACGATATGCTTACCAGATGGTGAAGCAGATTAAAGCGGAGTGCCACCCTTTTTTAAAACCTATAAAAAAACGTACCTTTAGTTGTTCTTCTTCTTGGCATCCATCGCTTCCTGGATCTTGGTCCCTCGGATATGGGCGGGGATATTACGGCTATTACGTAATATCCCCTAGCCCGCACTGTCTCCTGGGAGCTTGTGTCATAGCTCCCAGGAGTCAGGGACTTTTGACGCCGCCGTTGTGATGGCAACAGGAGCTGGCGGCGCTTGCGCAAGATTAGAATGAATGGGCATCAGTGAAATCCAGGAAGAGAACGCCTGGAGATTTCACTCGCCCACAGCCAAGATGGAGAACCGCAACAGCTTCTTTATAAAGTCATATTTACTAGAAAAATCGAAAGGCACAACTCCTACAACCCGGACTGGTGAGTTATTAAATGCCAAAATATACTCTTTATTAAGGGCTTTTAAAAAAAATAAAACGTTAGGGGCAGTGGAGCCCCGCTTTAAGCATAAAATACAGCCAATCGATCGACTGACAATTGTGTCACGGGTCTCTCTCTCCCCTGGATCAATAACCTGCACCAGATAGGTTGTGGGATGTTCCGCCTTCACAAAATACTTGGAATGGTACTGTATCTTCCGGGACCCCCCTCAGCCGTAGATTGTTATGACGGCTCCGGTCCTCAAGCTGTTCCAGGTGCAGCTGTAATGCCAGAGCCTGTGCAGTTTGCTGATCCTCTCATGGCCTCCAGTGACAAGGTGCTCTTTGATTGGCTAACACAGTTGTCATTTTGATGGTTGGAGCACATCACTTGTCACACTGGGGGGTTATTTACTAAAGCAGGAGAGTGTAAAATCTTTTGTAAATCTCCCCCATTTCTCATTACTAGTTATGGTGCAGCCTTGGATGAGAATAGGCTTGTAGGTGAGAGGGAGACCAGTAGGGAAGAATAACAGACACAGTGGTCCAAAGTTGCAAGAACTGTATTGTCAAGAAAGTTCCAACAAACAGTAACAGAGTCTATGCAGAGACTTAGAACTGGAGGCAACACTTACAGATGAAGATACAGTACTTGGGGAGAGACGATGCTCAGAGACTGATAGCACCTGTTGCCGGAAACGGCTGGTAGGCAGTAGCAGCAAAGAACTAGTAGTGGAATGGTTCTCCTCAGCAGCACTAACAAACAGTTCCTGTGCTGTCCCTCCTGCTCTGGAACCTTTCCTTTATGCTAGACACACTCACTGTGTCCATAAGGTTCCTGTCCCAGACCTAGCCATATGCAAAAGCTCCACCAACTGCTGTGAACTAGGGCTTTTTTTTATAAGCACTGCCCTCACTGAAGATGGCAGCAGTGGTGATCCAGGGCAGCAACCTACAACTGTCTACATACGAGAATTGAGTGTGGCCTCTTGTGATAAAAAGCAAAAATTTGAATATATGAACTTGTACCATCATCCAGGAATCAAGTAATATAGAGATTGGGAGCCTGATCCCCAACTAGGCTACCATGGAAATATGGGGGCAGTTTGGACTATCGCGGTACAGTAAAAGCAATACAATAAATAATATAACAAAATATATATAAACAGTTAGAGGTGATTTTATTGATGCCAAAGAACAAACCATCAATTTACATATAAAAACATAATAGCGATACACATTATGTCACCAGTGAGTAGTCACAATAAAACAATTGATCACAGATGTAATTTTCCTCGACTAGTTTCGTGGACATTTACTGCTTCATTGGGAGGTTATCCATGCTCCAGCAGGCCTCAAGCTCTTAGTGCTACCACCTAAAAAATGAGTTGCCGCAGGGGAGCTACACAATGTGATTATTGGAGTCTGGTAATGTTGTTGATAAAGTTAAAAGGATCCCGGGAAGGGCAACCCACTAAGGGAAATGATACCAGTGTGATACCAGTGTGTGGCCCCAGTATTATTGCCATAAAAACCACAGGCCCAGAGTGGAAGCAAGGTAAAGCTTATCCACCCCTGTCCGAGTCTCTGAGGGCAAACTGGAGCACACAATCCCGGGAGCTCAGATCCAGAACATTTAGCTGCCTACATACGTTCCCCAAAGAAGAAGGGACGGACGATGTATGGGAAGGGGTCAGTTATTTTTGAGCATGTTAAGTGTAAAAGAGAAGAGTGTTGGAGTGGTGTTAGGTGCACGAAGTTAGGGGACAGAGATTGGGCATCTTAGGTCTACTGGAGAGATTATAAAGTTAGGGACAAGGGGCCATATATTGCACTGGTATCTATTAGAATAGGTCCACTACAAGGGAGCATTTAACCTTTCCTCAGAGATTTTAGAGGCTTTAAAAAAGAAGTATCACTTTTTGTCTACAGTATTCCATTCCCAAAGGGACAAAGTACATATAATATTTTGTCTCATCTTCCTAGATGACATGTAAAGCTAGCTGCAATGTTGGACAGGGCGCCCTATCCCCTTGGTGCATGGCCACCCAAATCTGAAGCTAGAAAAGAGACAGCTGCTTCACTAGCAAGCGCAATTCCATGGCTAATACGCCTCACCTCCCTATGAATTCTTCTTGCCCATGCTTGCCTTTGGCTAGGGTTAGAAGCCGAAGACAGACATACTTCCCAACTGCCCCTGATTTCGAGGGACTGTCCCTGATTTGGAACAATGCCCCTCTGTCCCTCTTTCCCTTTCATTTGTCCCTCATTTTGGTCTGATCTATATAGTTCTATATAAAATGCACTTTTTATCTTTCAAAAAATATTTCCCAGTGCTAAACCTTTCATCCAATTTCTAAATTGCTACATTTGTATATTTCAAAAGCCAATACAAAGAAATAGTAGTGGTAAAAAAAGCACTTGTGGGTTTAACAAATATTTTTTTGTATATTTCACATTTAAAGGAGCGTGGCAGGAGGTAGATCCTATACCTACATACTTTTGCAAATAGGTGTCCCTCAATCCTATCTCAAAATGTTTGGAGGTATGGACAGGGGCTCGCTAACAAAGTGTATCTAAAGCCAAAACTTTTCCTTTATACTAACTTTTTCACTTTATGCTTTGCTACTTTTATTTTGAATGAAGGGTTAAACCTCAGTGAAGGTTTTTTTTATTTTATTTTTAGCTGTGTCCTATTGGGGAGAATTTCCTTCACATCTTGCCTCAGTGACACAAAAAGAAATCAGAGGTAATCTTTTCAGAGTGAGGGAATACTTCTCTTAGAAAGTAGTCACTATAACATGTCCCTATTGGAAGACTTTTCCTCTATTCTTGTTCCAATGACAACCAAAAGTTTTGGATTGTCCTATAACATTCAGCCAATAGAGAGGGCAATTCTCCCTATCAACACAGACCTAGACAGGGGTTCTTTGTTGCCCCGAATCTTTGGTGGTATTTGTTGTTGACTTTGCTTTTTGTAAACCCCTATCAGTAGAGGAGAGCCGATCGGCTGCTCCTCTGACAGGGGGGGTCTGTGCTGATCGATTATCAGCGCAGCCCCCCCGAAGATGCCCACACTGGACCACCAGGGACGCCACCAGACCACCAGGGATGCCTAGCACCAGGTATGCCACCCTAGACCACCAGGGATGCCAGTCAGTGCCCACAATGGATGCCAATCAGTGCCCACAATGGGCATCACTGATTGGCATGCATGATTGTTTGGCACTGATTGGCATCCATCAGTAAAATACAATACAATTCCGCCTATCAGTGCCCATCCATGCCACCTATCAGTGCCCATCCTTGCCACCTATCAGTGCCCATCCATGCCGCCTATCAGTGCCCATCAATGCCGCCTATACATTCCAATCCGCGCCAGCTATCAGTGCCAATTTGTGCTACCTATCAGTGCCCATCCATGTCGCCCATCAGTGCCACCTATCAGTCCCCATCAGTGCCACATATCAGTGCCCATCAATGCCACCTCATCAGTGCCACTTCATTGGTGCCACCTCATCGGTGCCCATCAGTGCCGCCTTATCAGTGCCCGTCAGTGCAGCCCCATCAGTGAAGGAGAAAACTTACTTATTTACAAAGTTTTGAAACTGAAACAAAAAAAAACATTTTTTTATTTGTTTAGCAAAAAATAAAAACCGTAGAGGTGATCAAATACCACCAAAAGAAAGCTCTATTTGTGGGAAAAAAATGATAAAAATGTCATTTGTTGCATGACCGCGCAATTGTCATTCAAAGTGCGACAGCCCTGAAAGCTCAAAATTGGTCTGGGCAGGAAGGTGTTTAAGTGCCCTGTTTTGAAGTGGTTAAATGCCACCAAAAGAAATCTCTATTTGTGTGAAAAAATTAAATAAAAGTGTCATTTGCGTACAGTGTTGTATGACCGCGCAATTGCCAGTTAAATTAGCACAGTGCTGAATAGCAAAAAATGCCTTAGGCCCCTTTCACACTGGGGCGGTTTTCAGGCGGTACGGCGCTAAAAATAGCGCCTGTGTACCGCCTGAAAAAACCGGCCCCATTCACTCCAGTGTGAAAGCCGGCGGGCTTTCACACTGGAGCGGTGCGCTAGCAGGACCGCAACAAAAGTCCTGCTAGCAGCATCTTTGGAGCGGTGAAGGAGCGGTGTATTCACCGCTCCTATACCGCTCCTTCCCATTGGAATCAATGGGAAACCGCGGGGATACCGCCCGCAAACCGCCGCTGCAGCGGCGCTTTGCGGAGGTTTTTAACCCTTTTGCGGCCGCTAGCGGGGGTTAAAACCACCCCGCTAGCGGCCGCATACCGCGGGAAAAACGATGGTAAAGCAGCGCTAAATATAGCGCTGCTTTACCGTCGCCGCCCCGCACCGCCCCAGTGTGAAGCCAGCCTTAGTCATGAAGGGGGTAAAACCTTCTGGAGGTCAAGTGACTAAAGAAGCTTTATGTCAGATGGAGAAAGTTGGCAAAGCAAAAAATAACCCTTCCAGAAGCCTTCTGAAAAAAGTACTCAAGCTAACTGCAAGAGACCACGAAGCCTTCGAACTTTACAAAGTATATTAAAACACCAATGAAAGTTAATTGAATGGACTTTGTGCCTTTAGAATCCTAGCAATGTTTCTTGAAAAGCATTAGCAATCCATTGAATGATTTTACTCTTTGCCAGGGGTCTCCTTTTTATACACAGGCAAACATCCAAAACTCAAGAAAAGAAAAAAAAATACAAAACCCCTTCCTGGCTGTTGGCACTTTGTAAACCATGGTGCGAGAGAAGAAGAAGGCGGAATTTCTCATCTTACTTTGAGTTGAATAGGGATTTACTGCAGATATTTGTCAATTTAAAGAATAAGTTCATTAGCATTGTGAAGTTTATATCAAATAAAGTGACCACATGGTTCCAGAAGACAATCTTAGTTCCAAACGGTTTTACATCTCCTTCTCCCGGCGATTTTCTCAAGGGAATTGAACGGCAGAGGCAGTACAGCTGAGAAAAAGATGGTATTGTTGGTGGTGTGCCATGGCAACTCCGGCAGGGGCATCATCTGAGACTGACATAATGCAAACACCATGAATTATGGGTCTTGTAAAGTGTTCTCTGCCTTTTCAGTCTCTATGACACTCCCTGGTGGATGGATTTAGATGTATGCATGGATTTGCAGGATTAAGGGAAATCCTCACTGAATGACTTTAAAGAGACCCTGTCTCCAGGATTTTTATTTCAACACAAATCTTTGAATACGTTTATACAGTAAGTACACTTAAAGTGATAATAAAGTGATACTAAAGTCTTTTTTATTTCTTTAAAAATAACAAACATGTTATACTTACCTGCTCTGTGCAGTAGTTTTGCACAGAGCAACAGGGATCCTCCTTTTCTCGTGTCCCTCACCTGTGCTCCTGGTCCCTCCCTTCTGTCAAGTGCCCCTGCAGCAAGCAGCTTGCTATGGGGGCACCCAAGCCGAGCCGCAGCTCTGTGTGTCCATTCAGACACAGAGCCGCAGTTTTGCCCTTCCCCCTCTCTATCCTCATTGGTTAACTGACTTTGATTGACAGCAGCAGGAGCCAATGGCGCTGCTGCTGTGTCTTAGTCAATCAGGAGGAAGAGTCCCGGATGGCCAAGGAACTCGTACACATCGCTGGATTGAGGTGGGGCTTGAGTGAGTATTATGGGGGATGTACACCAAAGCTTTTTAATCCTAACGCATAGAATGCATTAAGATAAATAATTTAAAATATAGAAAAAAGTGCAGCGCCAGTCAAATGTCCTAAAAGTCAATATAAATCTGCCAACAAAAGGTGGTAAATTAATAGAGATGATATACCATCACCAGCAGAGGTGGAAAGGAATAGAATGCACCTGTCACCTTGGTGCATCCGTGTCTCCCTGATCTAGTTTTAGATAGGGGATATAAATCGGAAGATCTGGATAAGATCATAATAGAAGTTAATGACCAGGATAGGACCAAACTATTAGAAGTTAGACCTAAAATCAAGAGGGATATGAATCAATTTGGTTTTTCCTATATCAAGTCATTCCAACCAATTTCGGCATATTAATCAAATTTTTACTCGACATTGGAAGATCCTTAAAAACTAGCCTTTTAGGTCCTATACTAACAGATAATCCTCAGGTTGTTTTTCGAGGAGTACAACCTCTGAGATTGCATCTAGCTCCTAACGTCATGGATAACCTCAAAAAGTTAATTCCCTGACTGAAAGGAGGGTGTGCAATTTCCTCTCTACTATTACTTTGAGAACTTATGATATTAAAACATTCATTACCTGCTCATCATCCAATGTTGTATATCTTTTACAGTGCCCATGCGGCTTACAATATGTGGGCCAGACTATTAGAACCATGCAAGATAGGGTTAATGAACATTTGGGCAATATAAGATGTGGGTTCCCCAAACATAGTGTGTCTGAGCACTACGCACTTCATCATGGAAAAAACCCTTTTGGGCATTGACAAATTTTCTCCACATTGAAGAAGGGGTAATGTCCAGGGGGAGATCTCTAGATTAGAGACCCGCTGGATCTACGATCTCAGGAGTTTCTCACGACATGGCATAACTATTGATTGGGATGTTAACTGTTTTTTAAATAATGGATAGTTTTACCTGTTCTGAGGTTCTTGTATATTATTTATTTCCTGTCTATTCTACTTTATAAGTACTTATGTTTTTAATTGCTGGTCTAGTATTATATTTAATTGTTATGTGCTGTATTTGTTGTATCCACTAAATGGGGCTTTCACTATGCGTGACAATGAATATAATAGTGTAGTGTTGAGTTAATAGCTCCTTTTTATGAATTTGAATAAAATTTGAATAAATTATATTTTCCTTCTTATTATTAATATATTTATAATTTTTTTTGCAAGCTACTATTCTATCTCCTCTTTTTGTAGTTCCTGGCAAGGCTTATGTGACTCGCGATATTAGATTTCCGGGTGTGTAGAACGCATAGTGAATCGCATTGTAGTGAGCAAGCTGTTCTGGCCGATCATTTTCAACCAGTTCTACATAAGTAGCATGCTTATATCCGCCCTCCATGCCTATGAAGACGTCACGTGATGACGAAACATGTAAGGCGCAACAGGACGACGTAGGCACGCCTTTCTACCATCGTTTCACTTATATACTGATACGCTTAGTTTTATCCTCATAAATGTGAGTGCATTTAAGTTTTATTAAAGTCGTTTTTTTTAAAACGTATTACACTATTGCGTTACTCTTTAATCCTTTTGAGGGAAAGATTGGTTTGGGCACCTTTCCACCGCTGTTGTTCTGAGCTCCTTGTTCCAGGATTGGGCAGTCTGGTTTCCACCTGACTTGGAGAAGTCTTTGGAGTAGGAGTCTGATGGACGATTCAGCCTTTCCATACATGCAAGGTTGACGCTTTATAATTTAAGAGTCAACATTTTCTGGTGAGCAGGATTGCCCCTTTATACACAGAGGTGACGAGTGCATTTTATTCCTTTCCACCTCTGCTGGTGACGGGATATCATCTCACTTAATTTACCATCTTTTGTTGGCAGATTTATATTGACTTTTAGGACATTTGACCATCGCTTCACTTTTTTGTGGGTACCATCAAGCTCGTTGGTGCTGGCTGTCAGTCGTACGAACATTAATATTTTACTAAACCAAGCGCAAATATTTTTTGTTTCATTAAGTTAAAAAACCTCCTGCCTTTAGAATCCTTTTAAAGTAATTTTTGTTTGCTAAATGACCTGCCAAAAGCAAAGTTTGCATGCGCTTGCTTCCTCCTCATACTGTCCCCCTGGCGGTGCTGACATGTGGGTGCCCCTTATGCCTGCTGGGTTCTAAGTAGTCTCACTAGATTATCCACCATGTGCATGCTCCTGTCTTGATCTACAACCTAACATGCATTTGTTCCCAAGAGGGACACCAAACCGAGGCTATGCTGACTCGGGTGCCGTTGCCAATCACCACTGTAGCGGAGTGCTAAGGTTTTGGCTCTGTGTCTCTCTTTCCAGCCACTTAATCCAGTGTAGCATGGTTTTCCATGATGGCAGGAAAATTACTCTGGGGTTGATTTACTAAAACTGGAGAGTGAAAACCCGGGTACAGCTCTGCATGGTAGCCAATCAGCTTCTAACGTCAGCTTGTTTAATTAAGGTTTGACCAAAAAAAACAAAGCTGATTGGTTTCTGTGCAGAGCTGCACCAGACTTTTCAGTTTCCAATTTTAGTAAATCATTTCCTCTGTGTCAGATACCAGCCCAAAGAGCACAAATCAGGTGGGACTGATAGAAGGGACTCTTGTACCAGCGCCTATGGCGATAATAGGGCCAAGATTAATTGCCACACTTGGAGAGTTTGTGGCAACCTGCCAGAAGAGCAGTCCAGTGTACACTGGGCTCATTTACCAAAAATGGAGGACTATTTTGGGGGAACCAGCCAGTACCTGCCAGTGAGGAAGGATTGAAGAGTGTCTGGAACAGGCCATGCAAGCCCTCAATGAATGGGACATTCCTGAGGCACTGAAAAAACAGAGGATAACCAAGAGCTTAACCCCTTGGCGGCCCTTTAAGAAGTTTAGAATGCTGGGGGCGTGGCTTATAGTCATGTGACCACCATAATTGGCGGTCACATGAATGTAAAGCTCCTGATCACAAGCAGCAATCGGGAGCTTTCCGTTAGCCTTTGGTAACTGTGCTTGGGGCGTGCAGGGCGCACGCTCTCAGCACAGCTCTATTTGCACTGTTGTACACAAATATGCGGCCTCTCAGAGGTTGCATATTTGCATGCGCTCAGCGCCAAGAGGTTAAGAGGACCCGCCTTGGAGACTATTCTGAATTTGAAACTAGAACCAAAGAGCTAACCACTGTATACAGTTGAAATGCATGTCTGTTAACTGCTTTACTTGCCAAAGTGTCTGTAATTTTGGCCAGCCATTCCTACTGGTCTGTAAGATCACTCTGCTGCTTTTCAATTTAGCAATACTACTTCCTGGGTCAGCTCACTGCTCTTTGGTCAGTGGTAAAAAATTATTATTCACCATCCAATGAGGCTGGAGGCGGAGAGGTGACACAGGACGCTGACTTGCTGAACCAGAACTATTTTTGCTTAACCACTTCCATACCCGCCCATAGAATATGACGTCCGCAGATGGAATCTCCCATCTTGGGCGGGCGTCATATGACGTCCTCGGGTTCCCGGCAGGTATTGGGGGCGCGCGTGCTGCGTCACCGAGAAGGCGATGCCCGTGTCCGGCGGCCACGATGACCGCCGGGCTTTCGCGATCGCTCGTTACAGAGCAGGACCGTGGATCTGTGTGTGTAAACACACAGATCCATGTCCTGTCAGGGGAGAGGAGACTGATCATGTGTTCCTTGTATATAGGGACACCGATCGGTCTCCTCCCCAAGTCAGTCCCCTCCACCCACAGTTAGAATCACTCCCTAGGTAACACATGTAACCCCTTAATCGCCCCCTAGTGTTAACTCCTTCCTTGCCACTGAAATTTATACAGTATTCAGTGCATTTTTATAGCACTGATCGCTGTGTAAATGTGACTGGTCCCAAAATAGTGTCAAAAGTTTTCGATATGTCCGCCGCCATGTCAAAGTCACGATAAACATTGCAGATCGCCGCCATTACTAGTAAAAAAAAAAATTATAATAAAAATTTCCATAAATCTATCTCCTATTTTGTAAACCAATCAATATACGCTTATTTCAATTTTTTTTAACCAAATATATGTAGAAAAATCCATATCAACCTAAACTGAGAAAAAAATATTATTAATATTTTTTTTTTAAATGGGATATTTATTATAGCAAAAAGTAAAAAATATTGTGTTTTTTTTCAAACTTGTCGCTTTTCTTTTGTTTATAGCGCAAAAAATAAAAACTATAGAGGTGATCAAATACCACCAAACGAAAGCTCTATTTGTGGGGAAAGGATTTCATATGTAACGTGTTGCATGATGGCGCAATTGTCATTCAAAATGTTACAGCTCTGAAAACTGACAATTGGCCTGGGCAGGAAGGGGGTGAAAATGCCTGGTATTGAAGTGGTTAAAGTGATACTAAACACACACTGTTTACATTGTCCCTTTTATTTCGGTATGTGGATGATGGCATTGTAATTATTTTACCTTTTTCCTAATCGATATACAGCTGTCACATGACCCAGATTTTTCTCAGCCTGTCTGCAGGGAAACATAAGCAGGAGGAGCTTCTGGTCCTCTGCTGTTGGTCCCATGTTAAAAACAAAAAACAAAAAAAAAAAACAGCCTTTTGGAATACAGAGTAAAAATAAATAAATATCAATAAACTGTTTTAAATTGGCATACAAATATATATTTGAAATCAAACCTTTATTATTTTGTGGAATAACATGGTGTGGATGGATTTCTGCCAGTCACAGGTTGTTGTCTTAGAATAAGAGGGAGGTGAAGCCACCATTAATCTACATGTAATATCCTGCCCCCCATTGGTTAGTGGGCATGGAGGAGGACCGCTCCATTATTACCGCTGTGTATACGCCCACATGTTTGACTCTATAGTCACATGGGCTGCTCAGATGTGATGGGGAGGAAATTCTCAGCAAAGAAAATCACTGAAAACTGAGCATGTGCAGAGCTGCCAACACTGCTCTGCAAAGTCCCTAGCTGGGGACATAAACAGAAGGGGGAGATAGAGAGCAGCTGGATCAACCAGGTTTTTTGCAGAATACAGAAAACGAATCTTGAGTATGAACAGCGTGTAATTTAATTTATTCCCTGGCTGGAGCCTCAGGGAATCCATGCTTGTCTGCATATTTAACCGCAGGTTAGATTTATCTGTGGATCTCCAGCCAGGCAACCAACTGTTTGACTGCCTGTGGATTGGAGAAGCACCAATAAGCATTGGACCTGCCATCTAGTGGACACTAGGGCTCCCTACAATGAAACTTGAACCATGATTCATTAAGGTACACTTTCTCCCCCTGCGAGTGATCCGGTTCTTCTGGGGTGCCCCCCCCCAGTGTTCGGCGCATGGGGCCCATGTGGACAGACTCCCATCATCTTTCGCCCTGCCACAAGGTACAACCTTTGCAGTAAATCCATCATGCTCTTTTGCGAAGAAGCCAGACACAGCGAAACATGTCAGTAACATAAGCGTGATGTTGATTAAATGTATAATATCTGACCACAATACCAAATGGTTGTACAATTGGTTTTTAACAATCATGTTTAAATAAATTGAATTTTTTAACTTTATATACAATTTCTTGTTGTATCATGTGATTGAGCACCTTGAAAGTCCCCTATCTCTTCCTACCTTTGAAATTTACCATTTATTCATAGTTTTTTTTATGATGTGGGTTTAGTGGCACTCTAAATTATATTTAAATTTTTCCAGCTAAAGAAAAAATTGAGAAAACCCAACTATGTAAAAATTTCCATGCCTGGAATTTATCTTTTACCCCTTGGCGCCGGCCGCTGGGTACCATAGATGCATGGGTATGGGTAAGCTCCTAATCCATACTTGTAAAAGGGAGCTTTTCGATCATGTGACCACTGTGACAGCCAATCACAGTGGTCACATGACCCAAGTGCCCGCCTCCGCCTCTTGGCTTTTAGAACTCTTAAAGGGCCCGGAGGAGGTTGGCAGGAAATGGTTAAAGCTAATTAAGTTAATTAATTCTCTCAAACAACATTGGCTATTTTCAGAATAGAGAGAGGATAGATGCAGGTGCTCCCGATACCGAGTCACCTCTTGTCTCCGTCCCCTACCCACCGGTCACTTGTTTTCACTCCCTACCCACCTAGTACCACCCCTTTTAGAGAATACAGAACCAAATATCATTTGTGATGTTGAGTATTTTGTATGAAATGTGTTAATGATAACAGTAAAAGCAATAAAATAGATCCCCTGCAGCCAACAACAATATATTCCCCCATCAACAATAGACTCCCCCTGGCAATAATAGACACCTCCAAGCAACAATAGCCCCCTTCACAACAATATATATACCCCCCCAGCAACAATAGACCTCCACCAGCAACAATAGATCTCCTAGTAGCCAGCATCACTAGACCCCTCTCTCAACAGTAGATCCCTCCCAGCAACACAAGACCCCACAGCAAATATTGGTCCCCCCAACAGCCAGCAACAATAGATCCCCATCAACAATAGATCCCCAACATAACTAAATCCCCCCCCCCCCCCTAACAACAATAAACTTCCCCAGCAGTCCGCATCAATAGACCCCTCCCTCGACAGCAGATCTCTCCGAGCAACACAATACCCCCCGGCAACAATAAATCCCCCAGCAGCCAGCAACATTAGACTCCCCATCAACAACAGATCCCCCCTTAACTAAATATCCCCCTCCAATAACAATAGACCTCCCCTGCAGTCAGTATCAATAGACCCCTCCCTCAACAGCAGATCCCTCCCAGCAACAGTTGACCCTTGAGCAACAATAGATCCCCCAACTGCAATAAACTTCCCCTCGACTATAGATCTGCCCCAGCAACAATAGATCCCCCAGCAGTCAGCAACAATAGACCCCCCCTTGCACCCATTATCATTACGCACATTCAATTCTGGAGGTGTCGGAACTGCGTTCCCCTCGTTCCTGCTAAAAAAAGCTCCGACTATTTTTAACACTTATGCTGCTAGTCTTAGTAAACAGATACAAAGGTACATTATATTTACTTGTTTTAAACTTTATTTTTTACATTTCTTCAGTTACTTTCTGGTTTCTGGTTTCTGGTTTAGGACAAAATTATGTCATACATAGGCAGTTTTTTTTTCTTTCATCTGGAGGAGGGGCTTGCTCGTGCATGCCTGTGTTCCATCAGAATCGGCGACCCATCACCTGCACATTACTGCGCATTAGGGAACCCGCTAGCAGGTTCCCTAATCTGACGGAACACCTGTAGTCAGAAGAAGACAGCGGACATCTTACTACACCCAGCTACGGCTTTAATTTAACCATAATTTTAGCAATAAAGTGAGCGTATATACTTAAATATAGTATGTTCACATGTGTGATGGTTATTTGATGTTATTTTTTTTTTTTCCATGATATTTATTGCTTTCTGGATAATTTGTACAAACAAGAGGTTATCATACAGAATGTGTCAAATGACACTTATATTGGAAGAATGGTAAATACATTATGTGTGGTTCATCTGATAATAATAATTTGTACTCTTAACTAGAGTTGAGCGGACACCTGGATGTTCGGGTTCGGCGGGTTCGGCCGAACTTCGGAAAAAAGTCCGGGTTCGGGACCGAACTTGACCCGAACTTGACCCCGAACTCCGAACCCCATTGAAGTCAATGGGACCCGGACTTTTGAACACTAAAATGGCTGTAAAAAAGTAATGGAAAGGGCTAGAGGGCTGCAAATGGCAACAAAATGTTGTTAAGAGCATGGCAAGTGATCTGCAAACAAATGTGGATAGGGAAATAACTTAAAATAACAAAATAAAAATAAAATGCTGGAGGCCCCCTTCTCAGCAGAAGAGGTACAGGAAGTCATTAAGAACCTCAGAAACTCAACGGCGCGATGCTGCACATATGGTGGGAATACCCCAGAATACGCACTTTCTGGAAAAAAATATTAACTTTCATCAGGAGACTGGGTGGGAGACAATGTGAAGGAACCGGAGGCACTGTCAGCAACCCAATCTACTATCGCCTGTACTTGTCCTGGCCTCAACATTCGTACAGCCTCATTAGGCGCGCCAAAATACCGCTGCAGGCTCTGTCGCCTACTCGCACCTGAGGAAGGTGTTTCACTAGTGCGTGTAGCTGGCACAGATCGACCACGTCCTCTCCCTGCAACAGGAGCGCCACCAGCAGCACCACGACCCGGGCCACGTCCCCTTTTTGATGATCTCCTCATATTTTCAAAATTTATGATCTCGCCCTAAATGGGTGTTTTTGTCTATAGCAGAATACACGTACAGTGTCTAAAGCGTTTATGAAAATGCTATTGGGAAAAAAAAAACACTGCAAAATTAAATTTTTTTGCAATGTTTTTCCAATATCAGAATACACGTATAGTGTCTAAAGCGTTTATGAAAACACAGAAAATGCTATTGGGAAGAAAAAAAACACTGCAAAATTTAATTTTTTTGCAATGTTTTTCCAATATCAGAATACACGGATAGTGTCTACAGCGTGCATGTATGAACACGCAGAAAATGCTATTGGGGAAAAAAAAACACTGCAAAATTAAATTTTTTTGCAATGTTTTTCCAATATCAGAATACACGGACAGTATCTACAGCGTTTATGAAAACGCAGAAAATGCTATTGGGAAAAAAAAAACCACTGCAAAATTAAATTTTTTTGCAATGTTTTTCCAATATCAGAATAAACGGATAGTGTCTAAAGCGTTTATGAAAACGCAGAAAATGCTATTGGGAAGAAAAAAAACACAGCAAAATTAATTTTTTTTGCAATGTTTTTCCAATATCAGAATACACAGACAGTATCTACAGCGTGTATGTATGAACACGCAGAAAATGCTATTGGGAAAAAAAAAAAAAACAGCAAAATTTAATTTTTTTGCAATGTTTTTCCAATATCAGAATACACGATAGTGTCTACAGCGTGTATGTATGAACACGCAGAACATGCTATTGGGAAAAAAAAAAACACAGCAAAATTTAATTTTTTTGCAATGTTTTTCCAATATCAGAATACACAGACAGTATCTACAGCGTGTATGTATGAACACGCAGAAAATGCTATTGGGAAAAAAAAAAAACAGAAAAATTAAATTTTTTTGCAATGTTTTTCCAATATCAGAATACACGGACAGTATGTAAAGCGTGTATGAACACGCAGAAAATGCTCTTGGGGAAAAAAAAAACACAGCAAAATAAAAAAAATTTGCAATGTTTTTCCAATAGCAGAATACACACAGACTATGGTGTATCTCTTACTATATGCAGTGTTGGTCCTAATGGTGCACTGAGCTTGCAGGTAAAACTTTTATATTTTGTCTGGCACTGGCCTCATGGCACTGTTAAAAGACTGTGCACTGCACCCCAGCCAGGGTACAATTGATTTAGGAATCTCTTCAATAATTCTCTCTGCCTCTTTCTTTTGCTTAATAAAGAAACTCCCTACTCTAGCTATCTAGATCGCTCACTGATCTAACTAATTAGAAGAAAATTAAAGGAATGTGGACTGACTGACTGACTGACTGACTTTATCACACTAACTCCTAAAAATCCTCTCTCTCAGCAGCACAGGAACCTATCTATAGCAGAATGACGCTGTGTGCTGTGTGTCTGGACTATATATAGAGGCTGGGTCACATGCTGCACTTGCCAATCACAGCCATGCCATTAGTAGGCATGGCTGTGATGGCTTCTAAGGGCACACTAGTGAAACTAGCGTCGATTGGCTGCCCTGCAGTTGTTAAAAAGGCGCCAATACATCGCCGAACACCGGACCCGAACTTACAGCCAATAGTTCGGGTTCGGGTCCGGGTCCCGGACACCGAAAAGTCCGGTACGGACCCGAACTTTACAGTTCGGGTTCGCTCAACCCTACTCTTAACGTAATATTAATTGTTAAGCAATTGTTTAACATTTTAACAATTCTGGATTCCTTGTCATCCATTCTAACTGAGTAATTTAGAGTATGATAAAGTATAATAAAATAAGATATAAAATAGGAATAAAATAAAAACAAAAATAAAGAATAAAAAATAAAAAAATATAAAATTAAAAAGGGAAGGAAAAGTAATGACCGAAACAAGTTTTAGCTCTGAACATTGCTGGGTGTACCAACATGGCCTCCACCACCTTACTATTGCTGCCGTCCAGCTTCTTTCAAAATTTAACATCAAATAGCCATCACAGATGTCAGTATACTATATTTATTTATATACGCTCACTTTATTGCTAAAAATACTCTTAAATTCAAGACATGTAGGTTTTACTATGATTTCCGCTGCCGCTTCCTTCTGACTAAAGTGTTCGGTCAGATTAGGCAGCCTGCTAGCGGGTGGACGCATGCACAGGTGACCAGGGCAGGACTTAGGGTGGTGGGGGCCCCTCGGCTTGAGTCACTTTCAGGCCCTACCTTCTATACATTACCGTATTTATCTGCGTATAACACGCGCCGGCATATAACACGCACACCAAGTTTAGAAGGGAATTTTAAGGAAAAAAATTAAATTTAAATGCCCATCAATGCAGCCTTATCAGTGTCCATCTGCAGCCTTGCCCATCCATCTGCGGATTTGTCCAGTGTCATTTGCAGCCTTGTCAGTGTAGCCTTGTCATTTGCAGCCTTGTCATTGCAGTCTTGAAGTTTAAAATTGGCGCCGCCGAGATACAGAGTCCTGTGTATCTCGGCGGCTCTCGGGTCCTCTCGGCGGCTCTCGGGTCCTCTCGCAGTCCCGAGCAGAGCCGAGAGTAGCCAAGTGTACTCGGCTCACAGTCATGCCCAGTCCCTGTGTTATGTCCATCATAGGGGCGGGACTGGGCGTGACTGTGAGTGGAGTACACTCGGCTATGTGTCTTGGCGGGGCCCCCTATTGGGCGGGCCCATGGGCTTGAGCCCAGTCAAGCCCAATGGTAAGTCCAGCCCTGCAGGTGACTGAACCTCACTTCTGTTACCTAATCTGATGGGTCTCCGATTCTGACGGAACAACTGAGCTAAGGACAGATGGATTTGAGGAAGTAAATGCTACATGAATCACCTGCCTTTACTCAAGATGGCCATGGCTAGAAAGCTAGCAGGGTGTTTTTTAAAGTGATTTTTCAACTAAAAAAAAAAAAAACATGGCAATATGGAGGGATGGGTGAGTTTGTTCTGAATATTAAAAATGAATAAAACTTATGTTGTCAGTTTGTGGTGCTCAGATATAGTTAACCACTTCCCGACCCGTGCACGACGATGTACGTCGGCAGAATGGCACGTACAGGCATAAGGGCATACAGGTACGTCCCTTTAAGAATGCCGCCGTGCCATCGCGTGCGCGCCGCTGGTCGGGACCCCCGTGAGTCCGGTCGCGGGTCCCGCGGACTCGATCGCCGTGGTGATACCCGCGATCGTCTCACGGGAAGGCTGAACGGGGAGATGCGGAAGTAAACAGCATCTCCCCGTTCTGCCTCGCAACAAGTGACACCGATCTCTGCTCCCTGTGATTGGAGCAGAGATCAGTGTTCACTAAAACACAGCCACGCCCCCCACAGTTAGTAACACGCCCCTAGGAACACTTAAACCCTACACTGCCACCCCCTGGTTAACCCCTTCACTGCCAGTGTCATTTACACAGGAATCAGTGCATTTAAATAGCACTGATTGCTGTATAAATGACAATGGTCCCAAAAATGTGTCAAAAATGTCCGACGTGTCCGCCATAATGTTGCAGTCACAATTAAAATCGCTGATTGCCGCCATTACTAGTAAAAAAAAATTATTAATAAAAATGCTATAAAACTATCCCCTATTTTGTAAACGATATAACTTGTGCGCAACCCAATCAATAATCGCTTATTGCGATTTTTTTTACCAAAAATATGTAGAAGAACACGTATCGGCCTAAACTGAGAAAAAAAAAATTATATATTTTTGGGGGGTATTTATTATAGCAAAAAGTAAAAAATAATGCGTTTTTTTCAAAATTGTCGCTCTTTTTTTGTTTATAGCGCCAAAAATAAAAACCGCAGTGGCGATCAAATACCACCAAAAGAAAGCTTTATTTGTGGGAAAAAAAGGATGTACATTTTGTTTGGGAGCCTCATCGCACGACCGCTCAATTGTCATTTAAAGCGACGCAGTGCCGAATCGCAAAAAGTGATTAAGCCAGCAAAATGGTCCGGTCTGAAAGTGGTTAAAGTGGTTGTAAGGGTTCTGAGTTTTTTACCTTAATTCATTAAAAGCATGGAGGTAAAAAACTTTCTGTGTACAGCAGCCCCATCAAAACTTACCTGAGCCCCATTTCCTTTCAGCAAGGTGCACAAGAGCTCTCCCGGGTCTCTCTCTCTCCTCATTGGCTGAGACCGAAGCGGTAGCTACTGTCAATCACAATAAATCCCAGCTAGTGAGCCAATGAGGAGAGAGTGGGGTGGGGCCAAGCCATGCTTTGTGTGAATAGATAAACTGAGCAGTGGCTCAGGGGCATTAGGTAGGAGGACTGGGCCTGAAGCACCAGCGGGGGGACCCGAGAAGAGGAAGATCGCAAAACCACTGCACAGCGCAGGTAAGTATAACTTGTTTGTTAATAAAAAAAATAAAAAAACTTTAATGACACCTGTGCAATGTGAAAAAAACACAAGATTGTCAAGAATTACAAATCCTTTAGTAGTTATACCAGCAAACATATGTATTTAGATATTTCCCTGGAGTTATGCTTTCATCATTTACGACAACCTAAAAATCTCCATTCCCCAATCTTCACAGTGACATCAAAAGTAGCTAAAAATCAAGATATAGATTAACTTGATACGAGAGGAAAGTGAAGCCATACTGACTGAAGATGTTCTCATTAAAATAGCATTTAACGACTTGGACATCTGCAAGCATTTATGTGGCACTCTACTTGTAGCTCTTTCCTCCTTTCCTTCTATCATTACAAGAATCAGTGATTGCACATTGAATCTTGTATCAGGAATGTTACGTTTAATCAAGAAGACGTTGGGCCACGCAGGAGATCTTGACGGGAGAGAGAGAAAACACTGGCATTCTTCTACCGTCTACTGTTTTTCATGGAAAGATTACTTCTGGGTGGAGGCTTCCGGCTTGTTCTTCCAAAGACTATTTCAACAGAAATAAAAATGGAAAACAATTCGAAGGCAGAAGGAAAAAAATGTAAGTATGTCTTCTGTTTTCTAACAGCACCATTGTGTTCTCTACTGTCATAAGTCATCCTACTTGTTGGGTGTCCAGGCGGTTGAGCAGGTTCTGTGTTGTGCTAACCTAACCTCATTATGACCTCATCGGAGGACAGAACTGCGTGTGGCTTTCCGCTGGTTGTGGCCTCACATAATGCACATGCAAAGCTCATGAATCCCGTTTTCCTCTAATTGGTTCCAAACAAAGGTCTTAAAAAATTTGGAGAAGGGAGCTTGCTGTGGTTTCCCATATTTTTTCCTCAAATAAACGTAACAACTTGCATCTCATTGGATGTTATTTAGCATTATACGAGCTGAGTCAAGCGTCTTTAGCTTCTAAGCAGTACTTAGTACTAAGCGCTGATACATTTTAAGAGCTATAAAATGGTAAGTTTAATTCAAACCGCTGCAATTACACCGATTACTGTTATACCCTTTGTGAAACCTGCATCTTTTTACATTTCTCTCAGTGCTTATAAAGTCTCTGGATCTAAAAGTAGAACTCCAGGGAGAAAATCAAACTTGGTGATAGATTTGTAACGTGAAAAGTTAATAAAGGAAAGTTGTCATTAGATGCACATGTAGGCCACCATTGATGATCTCTTCTTGCACATACTTGTTGCCTGAGACTGTGGCTTTAATGTTGAGCCACAGATCCCAAAAATGTATGCAGATCATGAGCTCTGATTAGACATGTACAAAAAAAGAAGGTTGCGCTAATAATAGACTGTAAAATACTGGTGAAGCATAACATACGACTAAGTGATAGTGAAAAATATGAAGAAATTAATTATACAAGTGCAAAAATTGATCTGAAAAAAAAACATATTTGTGACAAATGCAGTAAATGGTTGTGAATCATGAACACCCTTGATATTAGCAATCAAACTAAATCAGGATTAAATATCGTAAAGTGAAAAAGCAGTATTGCACTGGAAAAATATTAAAAATTATAGTTCATAAGAAGAGGTGACAAAGTCCACATATGTGCTGTGCGGAGCTAAGTAGAAGAACCAAATGGCATCCGTGACTTCTTGTGAGTGATCCCACCACCATCTGAATTTTAAGCTTACCAGCTGTTGATAGGACATACACCTATGGCTATAACCCAGCCGAGGCCTTTTCCTCCTTGGATCCCTTCCGTCTGACCGATTGGGGCGCCCGTGTCAGGGCAAACACTGATCAACCTATCTCTCAAAGAGCCGTCAGGAGCTTCCCCTCGCCAAGTGGTGATGGTCGTGTGGGCCAAAAAAGGAAGAAAAACAGGCCATGGGTGGAATCCAAATGGTTTATTTAAAAGAACACCAATGTCGTATAGACATCAATACAAAAGATCCGATTTAAAAACTCGTGGTCGGCCGGCTGCAGTAACACATGCCCGTGCTTGTCCGGGACGTATCGCGCGGTGACGTCAGCACGTCGCTCCTCCCCATGATTAGACATGTGTAATTCGTTGAGTTACGAATTCGTTCTCCGTTCAAATTCGTTAAAAAAAACGAACTATCTAAAAGAACGAATATGAAAAACACGGAAAATACGAAAAAATTTAATTAGAAACAACGAAACTACGAAAGAATGAAAATCCGAAAAACGAAAACAGAAACAACGAAAATACCGAACAAAGATTCAAAAATAACGAAAATCAAAATGAACGAAAAATCGAAATTACGAATATTCGGAAAAAAGGAAATCAAAACAACGAAAATACGAAATAACGAAAATTCTGCTGATCGAGAATTCGAAAGAACGAATGTTAGTTCTGATTCTGAAATATTCCATCCAGAGTCCAGATAGGGTGTGGTTGGGTCGGAGGCACTGTTTTGGTGGATTTTTGAGTTAAGTTCTGACTTGTGAGAGAGAAATTCTTTGTTTCTTAAACATATAAATAGCATACACATTATGTAAAATTATGAATTATGCTCTGATTATGAATCTATGAAAACAATGTTAGGAAAGTACAAATAAATCATTCTCACGAAAGTACGAATGTAATTAAATCTACGAAAATACGAATTTCGAATCAACGAAAATTATATTAACAGAAATACGAATCATTTCAAATCAACGAAAATATAGCTCTTCCGAAAATACGAATGCGTCCGAATATGAAATATAACGAAAATACGAATTTCGAATAAACGAAAATTAGACTAACGGAAATACGAATCAATGAAAAAAATAACTCTTACGAAAATACGAACGAGTCCGAATACGAACACCGACGACTTATGAAATTACGAATTGTTACGAATCAACGGAAACGAACAGAAACTAAACAAATTTTTCTATTGTGTACATGTCTAGTTCTGATCTCACAGTTAGCAAGTTTATTCCAGGTTGGCGACAGAGAAACCAACCACAGAGGGCCAAGTCATTAATATTGGGAGATCTGTTGTGTCAGTCTCAGGATTTCTCGGGAGACAGGCCAGTGGTCTTACTAATCAATGCTATGGTAAAAAAAAGGGTGCATAATTATAGTATTTTGAAACCTTTTTATCCAAGGGTTGAAACCCTTCCTCGTTTTTTTTTTTTATTATTCTATGTTCCCTCTTGGGAGATTCCCTCTATTCGTCCTGGTGACCTTTGTCACAAGGACAGAAAGTAAGGAAAGTACAAAGTTTTAAGGATCAATATTCAGGGAATAATGTTGATTGGCCCTCTTGATGTCAAATGTCAATCCTCCTCAAACTTTAGCAAGGACCTCATGATCAAGTGTAAGCCATGCAACCAGCCACTAGCCAGAACCATGAGCCTTTAGACAATATCAAGCCAGAGCCTCTCCCATCCTTTGGATTTCCCAACCCTTACCTGTACGGGCTGCTCACTCCTACTTTGTCTACCTTCAGACAATCCCTAAAGACTCATCTCTTTAGGCAAGCCTATATCGCCTCTACCTAGCAATTGAGTTTTACTATCTTGGACAACACATTCCCACACAGTTACTACCTTTGCATCACTTATGCCGCCTACACACTGTCGAAATTTCCAATGGAAACAGTCTGTCGGAATTTTCGATTGAGAACCTGTTCTTAATTTTTCCGACGGAAAACCTTTCTATTGGATTTTCCGATCGTGTGTAGGCAATTCCGACACGCAAAATTCGGACGCATGCTCGGAAACAATTCGACGCATGCTCAGAAGCATTAAACTTCCCTTTTATAGTGCAGTCGAACGTTTTTTAAGGCGTGGTGTTATTGACCGTCGGAATTTGGTGTGACCGTGTGTAGGTAACACAGTTTGAGCGTAATTCTGTCGGAATTCCGACAGGAAAACCATCAGAGCTTTTTCCGACGAGAATTCCGACTGTGTGTACGCAGCATTACTGTTCCCTTTAGTTTGTAAGCTCTCATGAGCAGGACTCTCATAACCCTTGACTTGTATTGTAACTTCACTGTCTCTCTTTTTTTTGTAAAGCGTTGTGCTAATTGTTGGCACTATATAAATCCTATATATTACAACCAGGGGTGTAACTACAGGGGTCGCAATTGCCTGTGAGGCTCCCCAGTACACCTAAATAGGAGGGGTGGCATATAGGGCAAACAATGCCCTCCATCTCCCTCCTGCTGCCCCTTAAAGCCTGCTTCTCCTCCTCTCCCTCCTGCAAGCATTCAGTGGCTGCAGGAGGAAGATGGAGGGCATTGTTTACTCTATATACCACTTCTATATACTATACTATACTATATACTATACTATACTATATACTATACTCTATATACCTCCTCTATATACCTCCTATCCTGCTACCTCCAGGCCCCTGCGTTCTCCCCTGCCCCTCACCCCGCAGCACTACCAACTTCCTTCCTCCCCTCTCCCGCTGGCTGCTGCGGGGGATCTGTCAGGATGGAGAGCAGGGAAGGGGTCAGTAAATATGTCATTTACCAGCCCCTTCCTTTTCCTGAATGGAAAGTGAGTGATCGTGCCCATTTATAACTGAAGCATGAAAAACTGTGTTTACTACGCTTCAGTTTGTGAAAGAATGTAAAGCTTTTTACAGAGCTATTCCTGTTCATTCATTCTGTGCAGCTTAGGATGCAGAGATGGAGATGGAGGGCTGTGTCCTAAATCTCTTTTCTCTGTTCCCTGATATTTCTTCAAATCCCTCCCCCCCCCCTACAGGGCTTTAAAAAAAAAATTGTAAATAACTGAATCAATAAATAAAATAAAATGGTAAACAATAATAAAAAATAAAATAGCAAAAATAAAAAACTACTGGCACCAGCGGCAGATCTACCAGGGTCACAAAGATCACACTTGTGACTGGTACCTGTCGTACCAAGATGGCAGGAAGGGAGCCCACTGCAGAACATGTGAAAGGGTCCCGCTGCAGGACCATAATAAAGGGCCCCACAATGGGAGTAAAGGACCCTTGGATCAGTGGAAAGGGCCCGGGAGGGAAGGGTCCCAGCTGGGGGTCAGGGAAGCTTTTCGAGGTTTTGGTGCCTTGAAGGTTCTGGTTACGTGACCTCTGAATACAACGTTAATAACAATATCAAGTTAAATATGGGTTGATATTGACATTCCTTATGTTCAAATCTGTATACCTGTTATATGTAGAGGCAATGCATTATGCATATGTCACTGCAGCCAAAGGGTAGCACTTGGCTAGTAAAGAGTTGAGATTCTTGTCACCTTGACCAAGTACATTTGTGAAGTGCCATCCAGCATTTTAAATTCTCGAAGAAAATACCTCCTCGAAGACGAGCGTGTCTGAAGGAGACTATCTGTAATAGCATTGCAGGCTGTAGGACCTAACACTTTCAAATATCTACCTCCCTCTCCTTGCCTTGAATGGAAAAAGTAAAATTTTTCTGGAAGGAGGCATTTCAACATTCCTTTCAGGCAGGGCTCAAGTCCTGCGGGAACACATGGGAACGGAGTTTCTGTACTTTTTCCACAACAGGAACTCAGTTCCCATTAGCAGCCGTGTCCTGCGAGACTTTGAAGTATGCGAGCTGTGTGGCAGGTGCACAGCTCGCAATAGTAACCATTCAGGCATTGTCAGTAGGGGTCCCAATGACAGCTTCCGCTGTCAATCACAGCTAGCTGACGGGTAGATCAGGTCCCTGCTGCTAAGAGATTATATTTAGTCAGACCTCTCGTGATGCGCTCCTCCCCGCCGGCCCCTTCTGATTTTCTGTGTCCTCATCTTCCCCCCCCCAGTCTCCTGCATACTTGCTCTGTGTGTCCCACTGAATCTGAGAGAACCAAGAGGAAGAGCACAGCTATTCTGCTCACAGGACATGCAGGGAGAGAGGTGAGCTGAGGGAGGAACATCAGTTTGGGGTGGTAAGCTGAGCACAATACCTGGCAAAGTTTAATGCCAGGAGGGAAGTGTAAGGAAAGCTCTGCTGGGCCTAGTAGTTCCTCGTTGGTGCGATCGCGTGTGCGGGCTCGAGCGGGTGCGCGAGCTACTGCGCATGCGCGGAATCGAGCGGGTGCGCGGGCACGGACGGGCGCGCGCACGGTCACTGGCGCCGAGCGGGCTATTTAAACCAGCCATCTCCATACAATCCTTGCTGCCTGATCTACAGCGTCCCGCTTGTAAAACTCCTGAACCTCTCTTTCTCTGCACCTGTGACCCGGCTTGCCTCCCTACCTGCTCTGCTGTCTGCCCGCCCCGATCCCGGCTTGTCTACGACCATCCTCTTGCTTATCCCCTTGGCTTATCCGCAGTGTGCTCCACAGTTACCGAACCCGGCTTGTCTGACCATTCCGTGCACCTGTCCTGAAGTGCCCCATCTGTCTGCTGGTTCCTGTTGTCCGCTGCATGCTGGTTCCTGTTGTCCGTTGCCTGCTGGTTCCTGTGACCACTTACCTGCCAGTTCCTGCTGTCTGCTGGTTCCTGTTGTCCGCTGCATGCTGGTTCCTGTTGTCCGCTGCCTGCTGGTTCCTTTGACCACTTACCTGCCAGTTCCTGCTGTCTGCTGGTTCCTGTTGTCCGCTGCATGCTGGTTCCTGTTGTCCGCTGCCTGCTGGTTCCTGTGACCACTTACCTGCCAGTTCCTGCTGTCTGCTGGTTCCTGTCACCTGCTGTCTGCTGGTTCCTGTCACCTGCTGTCTGCTGGTTCCTGTCACCTGCTGTCTGCTGGTTCCTGTCACCTGCTGTCTGCTGGTTCCTGTTGTCCGCTGCATGCTGGTTCCTGTTGTCCGCTGCCTGCTGGTTCCTGTGACCACTTACCTGCCAGTTCCTGCTGTCTGCTGGTTCCTGTCACCTGCTGTCTGCTGGTTCCTGTCACCTGCTGTCTGCTGGTTCCTGTTGTCCGCTGCATGCTGGTTCCTGTTGTCCGCTGCCTGATGGTTCCTGTGACCACTTACCTGCCAGTTCCTGCTGTCTGCTGGTTCCTGTCACCTGCTGTCTGCTGGTCCCTGTCACCTGCTGTCTGCTGGTTCCTGTCATCTGCTGTCTGCTGGTTCCTGTCATCTCTTGTCAAGGCCTGCTGATCCACCCGTAGCTGTTGATCCTGCCAGACACTCGTGCCTCCTTCGACTCCTGCGCCCCCTGTCTCCATTATCAGGGGCCGCAAGTCTGGGACGTAAGAGAGGTCTCCCACTGCAATCCGGACTCGCCACTAGGTACGTGACAGGAAGTTTATGTGGAAATATGTGAAGGGTTGGAATAGCAGCGAGTGTGTGTTGGAGCCCTGCAGAGTTTGCAGCCCCCCAAGCTAACATACATCTCCTAAGCAGGAACACATCACTATCTCCCCAAGCATTCTGTCCAGATAATGTGCAGTTCATTTATGACCTTTCCGTTTAACCCTGTGTTATCCAAACTCTGTTCAATGAAAAGTGTAAACTCACCACATAAACACTCTATATACAAAATAAAATTCCCCAATAAAGATCAGAACATGATGTTCACATTTGCATGGAAGCACAATTGAATGAATGCTGATTATTCAGAGAATTACCGTATTTATGTTTATTGAGGAATATTTTTTTTATGTACTAACAGTTAAGCTTCATACACACAATAGGAAAATTGGATGAAAAATACCACTTTTGAAGCGTTCGTGCATATGAGCGTATCATTTTTTTAAATTTTTTTGTTGGGCGAGTGGATCTTGGGTGGGAGTTCCCACACTTTTTTCCCCAGGACTTGACCCCTGCTTTCAGGTCATTCTGTAGTGGCAGACAAATACCAGTGGCAGACAACATCATGTAATGAAAAACCCAACTCTGGTAAACTTAAAAATTCTCCCTTGCAGTGGGGATACACAGACAGTGCATTGATTAACTGCTCATTGAGGTCTAGGGGGCATAGAAAAGAAGACTTACTTACTTGATCCTCTGCTCTGTCCATGCTGCAAGACCATGACCAGTGTAGATCAGATGTCCCCACCTTCTTTGATTCGTACCCACCCTATCCCTTAATATTACCTAAATAATGAGACCACACATGAACTGGAGTACAAATGGCCATAGCTGAGTTTTTCAGCACATTTTTTTGTGCTGAATATGCCCCCCTCGGCTTATACTCGAGTCAAGCATTTTTCTGCAGCAGAGAATGACATTTTCCGAACCGACTTTGGGGCTCCGTATCTCGGGGCCACTTGGTGCTAGGAACCCCAAATTTGGTTTGTAAACCCAGTGGAACTACAACATATCCAGCTGGGGTTCCTAGCACCAATTGGCCCCGAGATACGGAGCCCCAAAGTCGGTTATGAAAATGTCTTTCTTTGCTGCAGAAAAGTGCTTGACATTTTCCAAACCGACTTTGGGGCCCCGTATCTCGGGGCCACTTGGTGCAAGGAACCCCATCTTTGGATATGTTGTAGTGCTAGTTCCACTGGGTTTTCCTAGCACTAAGTGGCCCCGAGATACCCGAGTGGCCCCAAATTCGGTCAACTGTGTCCATCTGCAGCAATGTCATTTTGGGACCCTTTGGGTCCAGAGACCCCAAATTTTGGCAGCTAGGGAGCATCTAGGAACCCTTAACTACCAAGTTTGAAGTTCGAGGGACCTATGGCTGCAAATGGGCACAGTGAGGCATGCAAATGGGCACAGTGAGGCTGCAAATGGGCATTGTTGACCTTCTTTTCCAGTTACAGTAGCTGTGCATTTCTCACCCTAGGCTTATACTCGAGTCAATACGTTTTCCCAATTTTTTGTGGTAAAATTAGGTGCCTCGGCTTATATTCGGGTCGGCTTATACTCGAGTATATACAGTATTTTAATTAACATTATTTTTACATCAACATCTGAAAAACAACTAACAGTCCTCAGCCTGTTGTTCTTTGACAGCACCCAGAATTCAAAAATCTTACACTTGTACGCTGCGGAACCTTTTACCATAATAGGCCTCCAGCCGTGACACACCAGCTCGGAGACAACCCACACCTGCAGTGCAACCATTACCATATTCCAGCTAACTTTAGTTAACTGGAATACACCAGAGGGGCACATACTACCGATGAGTCCCCAACACTTCCATCTCTAACTTATTTTCTTCCACTGTCAAAAGACCAACCACCACCACCACCCACAAGGGTGATACCTTACCCTTGAGAGCTCCTCCACACCCGCAATGCACGTTGAATCCTGTAACCCCAGGGACCATAAATCTATACCCACCGCAGATAAATGGACCCCATTCCCCCTCAGGTACAGCCCGGTATATCTGACTCCAATTCTAAATGGTGGATGACCATGCCCCCATTCCAAATAAAAAATCATCCCACCACTTTATTGACTTCTATCTGAGTTTTGTTGATTCTGGCAATCGATCTTGGCAGCCACCATGTCGGACCACAAGACCAGCATATCGGGGAAAGCTGTACGGAGCCGCAGGAAAACAGATTTAACCTCCGTAATGAGCTCCCTACTGGAAAGAACTCCCAGATCGTTCCCACATACATGGAGTTATATAAAAAAAATTTTTATATATTTTTGGGGGATATTTATTATAGCAAAAAGTAAAAAAAAAATGTTTTTTTTTTTCAAAATTGTTGCTCTTTTGTTGCCCTTTTTTTGTTTATAGCACAAAAAATAAAAACCGCATAGGTGATCAAAAGAAAGCGCTATTTCTGGGGAAAAAGGGACATAGTTTTTGTTTGGGTGCAACGTCACACGACCGCGCAATTGTCAGTTAAAGCGACTTGGTGCCGAATCGCAAAAAGTGCTCTGGTCAGGAAGGGGGTAAAATCTTCCGGAGCTGAAGCGGTTAAAGAAGAACAAGGAGTCCTGGAAGAGATGGTTTGGCCATCACAGAGCCCTAATCTTAACATCATGGAGTCTTTCTGCAATTGGATAAAGAGACAGAAGGATTTTAGGCTGCCTACTTCAACAGAAGATCTGTGGTTGGTACTCCAAGATGTTTGAAACAACCTACCTGCTGAGTTCCTTCAAAAACTGTGTGCAAGTGTATCTAGAAGATTTAATGCTGGTTTGAAGGCAAAGTGTGGTCACGCCAAATATTGATTTGATCTGGATTCTCTTTTGTTAATGTAGCGGCCATAACCCTCGATGGGGCGGCCTTGACTTTTGGGCTTACCGGTTACCTCCGCTTGGCTTGTTCCTCCAGGTCTAGGGGTTCCCAGAGTTAGTACCCAACGACTTTGCACGCTGACACCATAAAAGTCCTTTTGAAAGGTTTTTATTTGCAGGGATAACATCCAACAGACACAGTCTCATGTGGGAACAGAGGGCAAGGGTGAAGAAAACTCAGGCACCTTGAACTGCTAAGTATACGAAAGTCTCTATTTGCCAACCCAGAGAGTAGCCACTCGCAGCTGGGCACTTCAACGCTGAACAAATCTCTAGCCAGAGATTATGGCAGTCAGCACTTGAATTACAGAAGTTGCAAAGTCTCTAACCTTAAATCAAAGTGGCACTCAGAAACAAAACAGGAACCTTTCCTCAGTGCCTGGAACGTTATCCATTTCCTTGACAGTATTGGGGAAGCATGGATTCTCTAGTGTCCTTGACAACCCAGCAACCAGGCACTTCTCAGGATGTCAGCTTGATGGCCTTCCTCCGAAGAGTCCTCCCCCGGTCTCTTACACGACCTGTGGTACCCCTCCAAGTTGAGAGCGCACCCGGACGCCTTGCATCCTCCCTCAGTCACTGCGCTTCAGACCAGCCTGTTCCGAGACTCGAGAACAGATGGATCCTTGCCCCCAGACCATGCGGGTCTGTGGGGCCTATCAAATCAACCATGTTGCGGTGCGGCACACACTCAACCTGGCCGGGACCCCTAGCGGGGCTACCCCGGCCCAGATCCAGGAAACAGGCAGCTCTGGCCTAACGAACCCCGAACACGTGACTCCAGCATCTTAAGTACCCTTCCCCAGACTCCTCAGCGGGGCAAAACGCACCCACTGATTAGCTCCGGGGAATGCCGGTACCCAAACGTCCAACCAGGCCTGGTTCTGAGCCTGTCATGCGTACCTCACCGCACACATGACCGGGCAGAACCCCGACACAGCCCAGCCAAACTGATGCCAAAGCTACCCTATCCAATTAGCTCTCGGAACCCCTTTACTGTTCTGAGAGACAAAAAATAACACATAGCGGACACCTTGAAAAGGTGTCACCGCTACATTAATTTACTTTTTTTTACTAATTTTGTTAATTGATAAACATAAACTATTAGCACTAATTCTGAAAGCATTCCTAATTTACATCTTCACAATTACCTAAATTGCACAGTACTGTATATATAAATTCTGTAAAAAACTCACCATTCCACAATGTTTTCTCCAAACCTCTCTTCCATCTTATCTTAGCATCCGAGACCTCTTTACAATATAACAGAAACACCAGGAGTGCTTTCCACAGCCTATTGAAAAGGAACCACAACTCACGCTGAGCTGACAGCTTGGAAACTTTGGTTTGTCTTGATATAAAAAGCAAAATTAAAATTGTCAATGTTTTCTCCTGCGCAAAAACTATTAGCTCTCTTTCCGTGTTTTTCCTGGTCTCACGTTCTCCGTTTTCATCCATGTTTTTCTTACATGTCCCCAGTGTAATCCAGCTGGGCAGGCCGCAAACACAGCTCAGGACGTCTGGATTTAGCTGGTGGAAATAAGGTGTAAACACTTTCTGCTAAAAGACAAAAACAACACAAATTTTTCAAGCTCGGCAAGCCAAGTACGACATTCAGTACAGCAATTATTACCAGTAAGCTGCAGAGTTGTAACCGGATGGGATGTGCACAGAAGGGAGATTACCAAGTGGATGTGGACCTAACATCAAATTAATATATTTTATATTAGTGGGTCAGTATAACACTTTCAAGGTATGTATTACCTCTCAGACAACACATTACTCCCTCTGACAATTTTGTCCTCTACTTTTCTCTTGAAAATCTCTTCCCTTGCGCCATCTTTGTTATAAAGGTATTGTAGCCAAGGATTTGCTACTATAGTTATCATAGTTGAACAGTTTGTTGTTGTTTCAAAAAGGTTTGGCTCCCTCTAGTGGCTGCTGGGCTATGTTAGGATTTTTCCTTATTCCTTGAGAAGGAATGCAGCAAAGTATTGTGGGAGATGTAGTTTGGAGGAGGAAGTGAGTCTGGAATTTACGGAAATTTTGAAGCTCGGAAAAAAAACCTGTTTTTTTCATTTGGGGGGGGGGGGGGGGAAATGAAATTTTCGGAAAAATTGAAAAAATGCTACATTAGCACTTTTTTGTCTTCTTAAGATTGAAAGTCGTTCTGTTACGAGAACGTTGAGAAAAACTATGTGCATTGTCATCATTGTTGTCCTCTTCACTTCGATCCATGAAGGATTTTTTAATATCTACAGGATGTGTTTTGTCATCCTGGTAGCATTTGGAAATGCAGATTTCATCTGACAATATTTGCAAATCACATTTTTTTCTTTTCAGAAGAACTTGTAATGTGAAAATGCCTCCATATGCTAGATGTTGGTCTCACCATTTTTCTGAGGGGAGTAGGAAATAAAAACAAGAAAAATTACTACTTTGCAAGAAGACACTAATTTGTGGTAGTGTGTGGGGGTGGGGGAAGAACCAGATTACTGGTAATTAAATTATTATTTACACAAAAGTTTCAGAATCAGATAAATGTAAACTCTTACCTTTTTTAATTAACCACTTCAATACTGGGCACTTAAACACCTTCCTGCCCAGACAAATTTTCAGTTTTCAGCGCTGTTGCACTTTGAATGACAATTGCGCGGTCATACAACACTGTACCCAAACTAAATTTTTATAATTTTTTCCCACAAATAGAGCTTTCTTTTAGTGGATTTTGATCATTTGATTTTTATTTTCTGCTAAACAAATAAAAAAAGACCAATTTTTTTTTTTAAAAAATATGTTTTTTTTATTTCAGTTTCAAAACTTTGTAAATAAGTATGTTTCCTCCTTCACTGATGGGCACTGATGGGGCTGCACTGACGGGCACTGATAAGGTGGCACCAATGAAGTGGCACTGATGAGGTGGCATTGATGGGCTCTGATATGTGGCACTGAAAGGTGGCACTGATGGGCACTGATATGTGGCACTAATAGGCTGCACTGATGGGCACTGATAGGTGGCACTGATGGACGACACAGATGGGCACTGATAGGTGGCACAAATTGGCACTGATAGGTGGCACGGATTGGCATGGATAGGCGGCATTGATGGGCATGGATAGGCGGCATGGATGGGCATGTATAGGCGGCACGGATGAGCATGGATGGGCACTGATAGGTGGCATTGATGGGCACTGATAGGCGGCACGGATAGGCACTGATAGGTGGCATGGATGGGCACTGATAGGCGGCATTGTAGTGTAATGTATTTTACTGATGGTTGCCAATCAGTGCCAAACAATAATGCATGCCAATCAGTGATGCCCATTGTGGGCACTGATTGCCATTCATTGTGGGCACTGATGAGCATCCATTGTGGGCACTGACTGGCATCCCTGGTGGTCTAGGGTGGCATATCTGGTGCTGGGCATCCCTGGTGGTCTGGTGGCGTCCCTGGTGGTCCAGTGTTGGCATCCCCGGGGGGGGCTGCGCTGATAATCGATCAGCACAGACCCCCCTGTCAGAGGAGCAGCCGATCGGCTTTCCTCTACTCGCGTCTGACAGACGCGAGTGAGGAAAAGCCGATCAACGGCTCTTCCTATTTACACTGTGATCAGCCGTGATTGAACACGGCTGATCACGTGGTAAAGAGTCTATGTTGGAGACTCTTTACCAAGATCTTGGTTGCGGTGTGTCAGACTGACACACCGCAACAACGATCGGCGCGATGCGTGCCCCCGGGGGCGCACAACGGCTCAATTTCCTGAGGACGTCATATGACGCCCAGTCAGGTTATTGAAAGCACTTTGCCGACGTCATTCTGCTATATGGCAGATGGCCAGTGGTTAAGTATATACTTTCAGGTCCTTTTTGTTGCTCTGTATTTTCTTCCAATGCTTTTGAGGCCTAGTGAAGAGGACAGAACAAACCAAACACACCCACTAACATGCAAAAGCAAAACTGAAACCTTTTTCTTGTTACAATAGCAGCACAGCACCTCCTAAAGGAAGAAATGCATACTGTTCTTGCACTGGAGGGTTCAATTTGTTACCTAGGACTTGCTTGTCCTCACTCAGTGCACAGAAATTAGAATAATCTGATATCATACATTTTTTTTAGAAATGATTTGGAAAATATTTGAACACCCTGTCTTAAAATATTTTATTCATCATTTTAATTAAAAAAAAAAAATATTCCACAATTTTTTTTTCTTTTTTCAATTTTAAAAATGTTTGGGAAAAAAAACAAAAAAGCCTTCAGGAAAAAAAACGGAAGAAAAAAGTTTTTTTCCGAATTTTTCCGTTTTTTTTCTGGGCCTTCACATCTCTAAGCTGGATCAGCCCTGAACTACAGGACAGACAATGCAAAGCGCACAGCACTGCCTGCTGGGAGGAGTGATAAAAGGACCGGCACGGCCTGTTTTCAGGCTCTCTGGATGCCATTCAACAGGTGTAAAAGGTAAGAGAGGATCTGCAGAGTCGGGGTAGCCAGTGGTCAAAATCTTTTTCCTGGATTGAAATGCTGTCTCGGAAGTTAAATAATTGTGTAAATCCTGATGTCTGAGTAGTTCTTGGCTGTGTTCATGAATGTCTAATAGAGCTTCACACTAGTGGTTGAGGGGCAACCAAGCCTTGTTTTTAACGCCACCCAACGGTTCCCCTTTTAGCTGCAGAGGCAGCAGCCTGAGGGAGTGTAATACCCCAGAAGCAATGCTTTGTTTCACAGCTGTGGCAGGAATTATACCGCTTGTTGCTTTTAGCAGGCTTGGCACCCACCGAGTGTGACCCATTCATGTGAATGGGGCTGCTCTGCAAGCTCAGCGTTCGCGGGGGTTCAATGGGTTAAAGCAGGTGGTAATTGGGAAATATTGCCTCCTCCCCACCTGTCAAATGCTCTATAAAGAGTTATCCGAACACAGAATGCTCTTCTGAGTTCAAAGCATGTGTGAACGAGCCCTAACACAGTGATAAAGTTAGAAATTTGCAGTCTGGTCACAGAATCAGTGAGGGGAGACTGAGGAAATGCTTTTACTAGCCTGCAGCAGACTAAAGATCTAATTTCAGCCATTTCAGCCTAAGTAAAGCCAAATTAAATTGAACTGAATACAGGCATACCCCACTTTTAAGTACACAATGGGGTTTATTTACTAAAGCTGGAAAGTGCAAAATCAGGCTCACTTCTGCATAGAAACCAATGGTCTGGTGCTCCTTCTTTTAGAACATGTATTTTTTTCTGTTTAGTGTTTTCACCAAATGTCTTTTAAACCTAATATTCTAATTTGTATATTCCATAAATTACCCTCTCCAATGACAACTGGGAAGCCTTATTGTGATGCTGAAACATGAGAGTGTGCTCATAGTATATCAAAGATCCTAAAGTGCACCTTCAGTCATTTCTTTCAACTTTCCATCTAATACATCTTCTGCCCTTCTTGTTTTACTTTGGATAGTAAAACTTAATTTTTTCTGCCAGTAAATACCTTATACAGCCCACTTCCTGTTTCTTCTCTGGTCAGTAGGCTAGGCTTATGACATTATGCACAGCTCTCTCTCTCACTCTCATGAGAGTTTGCCAGGAAGGCAGGAATAAGTCATAGGAGGGCCAATGAGAACTGCAGGGCTAGAGGTGTGCCTCTGTATGTCTGTGTAAATCCAGGAAGTGAACAGGCAGCAGCTTCAACTGCCCACAGTTAAAATGGCTGCAGCCAGACTCAGTGGAGGAAGATTTCTAAAGCATATTTGGCGAATACAGAATCACAGTATATATAAAATAATATGCAAAGTGTTTGGAGGGAAGCTTCAGAATAGCAAAGATGTTTTTATTACAAATTATGTGAGCAGCCTGCATTTCCTCTTTAAAGATCATTGTCTGTGACTGGCTGAAAGTTACTCGATTAGTTAATTAGCTTAGTGTCCTTCAAATTGATTTGAAAACATTAGCAGGTATGGACATGCGATTTTCAGAATGCCTTAAACATATGATGAAAACACTATGGCTATTTGGCAGTTACCTGCTCTGCTATGTTTATAATAAAGACAGACAATTGGCCTATAAGTGACTGGGATGGATTCCACTCTTTATTATCACTCAGCTATCTTCCAAACACTTAACCTCTGTGGGTCATGTTTATCAGACCCTAATTAGTGTGCAGACCAAGAATGTTATAATATACCTCCTATCTCAGATTACATAGTCCTCTAAAGAAGGATGCTGCTGGGCATTATTGGTATCCAAACATAACCACAATGCAATAATAATAATAATAATAATAAATAATAATCTCAGAAGACCAACAGCCCATTCTGCAAATTTTTTTAATGAATACAAAAATAAAATAAAATAAGAGGGGGTTTATTTAAAGTAGAAGTTCACCCTAACACTAAAGCCTCGTACACACGATCTGATTTTTCGACGGGAAATGTTCGATGACAGGCTGTTGGCGGAAAATCCGACCGTGTGTACGCTCCATCGGACAATTGTTGTCGGATTTTCCGCAGACAAATGTTGGATGGCAGGTTTTAAAATTTTCCACGGACAAATGTTTGTTGTCGGATTTTCCGAGCGTGTGTACACAAGTCCGTCAAATACATTTTCACTATTATCACACTAAAGTTCTTCCCCACCAATCAGGAGGCAGGTCTGTGAGACCTGTTTCCCAATTGTCCAAAGCATCAGGCGATCCTATTGGATGCCTAGTGCTTTGGCGGAAGACACACGGCAGAGGAAGCTGGAGGAGTGGACACCGGAGCCACCGTGGCCACTGCCCGCACTCCAGGAGAGGACACCCCAGTCCCACCACACGAGCGGGTAAGTGCCGGGCCGGACCACCTGCGGGGGGGGGGGGGTATGGGAATCAGTGTGCAGTGGGCAGGGGGGCAGCTGCTTGCATAGACCATGAGCAGAACTCACAAGTTCAGGGCTATCACTGTAGCAGCGCCAACTACTAAACTGATTTCCAGCTTCCCTGGTGGTCCATCAAGTATGAGTAGAGATGGAAAATTTCGGGAAATTTTGAAACCATAGGAAAAAACGTTTTTCCCCTGTTTGAAAATTGATATTTTGGAAAAAATAAAAAAACAATTGTGTGGAATAGTTTTACAAATTGAAATTAATTTTGATACACTGAGCTACACCAAAGTGCAGTGTATTTAAAAGTATTATGCTTGAAATAAAAGTACAGCTTATTCAGTAAATAAATTCAACTTGCTTTTTAAAATTTTATTTTTTATTGCAAATATTCCCTCATAAAAAGCTCATGAAAGTTTCCTGCCATAAGCATATATTGCTCTTGCAAGAGCTTGAGCAATGTTCTCTTAATTTTCAGGAGTCAGTTTATCTATAAATTATAAGATTGGGTATTTTTGGGAGGCAGTGGTTTGCAACATTTCTTTAATTGAAGATGTTGCTGGTGTAGAAACACTTTCTGATGATCCAGAAGCTGCCGATAGAGTGCTTCTTTAATTAGAACTCTGGAGGGAAAAGCTCCTCGCACTTTCATTCTGGTCCTCATCATTTCATTCCTTAAAGAATTACCTCTGGTGTGCCAGGATGTGTTTTGTCATCCTTGTAGCATTTGGAAAAGAATAGTTCTTATCATAATATTTTCAAATTGCAGCTTTTCTCTCAGCAAAAATTGCACCGTGGAAATCTTTCCAAACTCTAGATGCTGTTCTCAATATTTTACTGAGAGGAGGAAAAGAAAAACAAATTTACTGACCAGACTATAGGTAAACATTATGCTGTGTTGGTAGAGAACACTAATAGAGTTATAAGGATAAACAAATTTGTCAGACAAATTTACCCTCTTACCTGTCACTTAAAGAGGAAGTAAAGCCTCCTCACCAAAAAAAAAACGGAACCTGCAAGGCAAAGGCATAATGAGCTAGTATGCATAGCATACTAGCTCATTATGAATAACTTACCTGAGAACGAAGCCCCCAAAGCGGTCCTCATCCACGACCTTCTCCGGCGCCATCAATACCGGAGTGACTTCCGGGTCTCGCCGCTCCAGCGCTGTGATTCGCTGGAGTGGCAATGACGTCACTCCCGCGCATGTGCAGGAAAGCGGCATATCGCCGTGAACTCGGCATGCGCAGTGCGCCTGCGCGCCGCTGTCTATGGCGCATGCGCCGTAGACAGCGATGCCTCTTTTTTTCTAAATATCTCCTAAACCATGTAGGTTTAGGAAATATTTATTGGACCTACAGGTAAGCCTTAATCTAGGCTTACCTGTAGGCCAAAGTGGTTTGTAAGGGTTTACAACCACTTTAAGGACTGAGAGGACAGAAACTATTATCTACTGCAGCCCTCAAATTTTCCACTCGCCTACTCGCATTTTGCGAGTGGAAAATTAGGTTTTGCGAGCTGGGCTGCTTGGTAGTGGTGGGGCGAGCATCGGGAGCCGTTCTCCCAGTGATCGCCCCGATTGCAGAGAGCATGGAGGAAGAGGAGACCCGCGGGATTGCAGAGCGGTATAACAGCATACATTGAAATCCGCTCTGCTCTGCTCGCCGTGACACAGCCCCTCCTGACCCCGTGCATGTGATAGACAGAATGCCTCCCCGCATTGGACCCGCGTTCTGTCTATCACAGGTGCGGGGTCAGGAGGAGGCGGGGCTGTGTGTCACGGCGAGCAGTGCAGAGGCAATTACAATGTAAGCTGTTATAGCGTCCTGCGATCCCGCGGGGCTATCCTCTTCCTCTTGTCATGATCCGGCTGCCAATGGGAACATAATGAGTCTGCAATGTTGGGCAAGTAAATCTGCAATGTTGGGCACAGTGAATCTGCAATGGGGGCACAGTGAATCTGCAATGGGGGCACAGTGAATCTGCAATGGGGGCACAGTGAATCTGCAATGGGGGCACAGTGAATCTGCAATGGGGGCACAGTGAATCTGCAAGGGGGGCACAGTGAATCTGCAAGGGGGCACAGTGAGTCGGCAATGGGGGCACAGGGAGTCGGCAATGGGGGCACAGTGAGTCTGCAATGGGGGCACAGTGAGTAGGCAATGGGGGCACAGTGAGTCGGCAATGGGGGCACAGTGAGTAGGCAATGGGGGCACAGTGAGTCGGTAATGGGGGCACAGTGAGTAGGCAATGGGGGCACAGTGAGTCGGCAATGGGGGCACAATGAGTCGGCAATGGGGGCACAGTGAGTCGGCAATGGGGGCACAGTAAGTCGGCAATGGGGGCACAGTAAGTCGGCAATGGGGGCACAGTAAGTCTGCAATGTTGGGCACGGTGAATCGGCAATGGGGGCACGGTGAGTCTGCAAAGGGGGCACGGTGAGTCTGCAAAGGGGGCACGGTGAGTCTGCAAAGGGGGCACGGTGAGTCTGCAAAGGGGGCACGGTGAGCCTGCAAAGGGGGCACGGTGAGTCTACAAAGGGGGCACGGTGCGGCTGCAATGGTGGGCACGGTGCGGCTGCAATGGTGGGCACGGTGAGGCTGCAATGGTGGGCATGGTGAGGCTGTATTGGTGGGCACGGGTCACGCTGCAATGGTGGGCACGGGTCACGCTGCAATGGTGGGCACAGGTGAGCCTGCATTGATGGACACTGGTGAGGCTGTACTGAGGGGAACTAATAAAGTTGTTGTTAATATTTATTTTTGTAACTTAAGTCTGCATAAAACATTTAGGTGTAATTTCACGAGATAATTTGTGAGGGCGTGATTAGTGGCAGAAGTAGGGGCAGGGTAGGGAAACTGCTGGCGAGTAACCCTTGAGGCTTGGCTAGTGGCTCAAGACTTGACATTTTGAGCCCTGATCTACTGTATCCCAACAATCACCCAACTGTAGGAGGTACAAGATGGAGCCCACAAGCAAACTAAACTGTAACCTTTCCCCTGCAGTGCCCCCTAGTGACAGAAATTCATATGTATCTTGTTTGAAAACTGCATTGAGAAGTGTAGTGTTACTTGAACTGTATTCTAGGATTTGCTTGTCTTCCACTGAGAGAACTTGCAATAATGTAAGATAAAGGTTCAGAAATCTTTCATTAAGGCCTTCATGTTATATAATTTGAATAACACGTCATAGATATATCATTTATCATTGTAAAAAAAAAACATATTTCACATTCCTTTTTTTTTCAATTTTTGTCTGTGTCCACAAGGCAAAAAAAACACTAAATTTGAGTACAAGAGTTTTATATAAACCAATCGCCAATGCATCAGAGTCCTTAAAGCTCCTTCTTCAGGGTAGGTTTTAACAGTCGTAGTATATATGGTAATGCCTTAATGAAAATTGTCAACACACAGCCAATGGGATAAAAACAGTAGAAGCGGTAGAAGTCAGTCAATGAAAAAGGTGGTGAGTATTTGAAACAGAGGAAAAAGACAGAAAGGCCTCCCCAGCCTTCAGGGTAAATCAAGGGGGGTGCGCTGGCCTGGGATCACCTATTAAAGATGAAGAAACCCTCAGCCTAAGGTATAGCTTTTGGGTCTTTTAACCACTTCCGGACCGCCGCACGCAGATGTACGTCCCTAGTTTGAGGACAGATATCGTTGTTATGGCAGCAGCTAGTTGCCATAACCCCGGTATCCCCGTGTTCGGCCGGTGGCCCGGTACAAGATAAAAGTGGTCTCTGCGGCAGATTTTACCGGAGCAGCCGGCAGTGGCGGAGGCGATCAGATTCTTCCTGTGGCTGTGCATGGAGACGAGTGAGGGGAAGATGGCTCCCACTCGTCTCCATGACACAGCAGGGCGAAAGCAACGTCAAAACGTCACTTACGCCCATAGCTCTTAAAGGGACATTTTTTTTCTTTTTTTTAATCATAACTTTTTATTTTATTTTTTTATTGCATTTTAGTGTAAATATGAGATCTGAGACTTTTTGACCCCAGATCTCATCTTTAAGAGGTCCTGTCATGCTTTTTTTCTATTAAAAGGGATGTTTACATTCCTTGTAATAGAAATAAAAGTGACACAATTTTTTTTTTTATAAAACAGTGTAAAAATAAAAAATAAAAGGTAAAATAAATAAGAAAAAAACACATTTTTAAAGCGCACCGTCCCGCCGAGCTCGTGTGCAGAAGCAAACGCATACGTAAGTAGTGCCCGCATATGAAAGCGGTGTTCAAACCACACATGTGAGGTATCGCTGCGATCAGTAGAGTGAGAGCAATAATTCTGGCTCTAGACCTCCTCTGTAACACAAAACATGCAACCGGTATAATTTTTAAAATGTCGCCTATGGAGATTTTTAAGGGTAAAAGTTTGTCGCCATTCCACGAGCGGGTGCAATTTTGAAGCGTGACATGTTGGGTATCAATTTACTCTGCGTAACATTATCTTTCACAATATAAAAAAAAATTGGGCTAACTTTACTGTTGTCTTATTTTTTTATTCCCCAAAAAATCATTAAAAAAAAAAAAGTGCGCTTGTAAGACCGCTGCACAAATACGGTGTGACAGAAAGTATTGCAACGACCGCCATTTTTTTCTCTAGGGTGTTAGAACAAAAATGGTCTTAAAGTGGTTAAAGAGATCCTTTAGGAAAATCAATCCTATATGATCTTGCTCAAAGCATATTCAAAATGGACTAGAAGAGCCTGAGCAATGTGCAGCATGATTACAGGGTAGCCATGTACTGGTGTTTCTCCGGATCCAACTGCTAAGATGATCCACACAGCTTGTCACGCTCTGCTCATCTGAGACCACACTACACGCAGAACAAACATTAAAGCCTCGTACACACGATCGGACTTTAAAGAAACTTTTCCGTGGATTTCTGTCCAAAGGGTGTTGGCCGTGAACTTGTATTGCATACACACGGCAGGACTTTTTCATCCAACTTTCACCAAATCACAAGGTTTTTCTGCTCTTTACCGCCACCCTTTGGTCAACTTCTGTATTGTTGTCTGATCTTTTGCATTGGTTCTGAGCATGCGTGTTTGTACTTTGGACTTAAGACCGATGGTTTTCTGTACAAACGATCGGACTTTGCTTCATCAGACTTTTATAGCCGAAAAGTTTGTCTGTTTGCAGAGCGAACTTTTGTCTGATGAAAAACGAAAAAGTTTGTCCGATGGAGCATACACACGGTTGGATGTTGCCTTAAAACAGCTAATTTGAATGTTTGTTGTCAAAAAGTCTGATGGTGTGTATGGGCCTTTACACTACACACCTGATGGAGGCTGCTATGCAATGGAGACCAGAGGACAGATATGGGGTCTAAAAGACCCCAGATCTCTCCATAAAGAGGACATGTAATGGCCCAAGCTATCACAAGGGATGTTGTTAATCCCTTGTGATAGCAAAAAATAAAGAAAAAAAATAGTTTAAAGATACAGTGTACATTTTTTTATAATAAAATAAAATGTAAAATAAATTTCTGCCCCCACTTCTTCGTGCCTATGCGCAATTGCGAATGCACATGTTGATCCCACACGCATATGTAAACGGAAAAAAAATAGAGATAGACTGTACGGAGCCCCATGATTTCTAACAGCGGTCCTCCGTGTACACAATGAGCAGGCTTAAAATTTTAACCCCTCCTACTGTTTGCCACATCTGCAATTCATGGTGGCACACTGCACGTACCACCTAATTGTTCTCTGAAAGCTGAAATTCCTCCAGGAAAAAACGTTATATGGCGCTGACTCCGCTTTCCCTTTATTCCACATGTATCGTATTTTTTGCACATTGATGGGCTTTGTGATGCCATTACAGATCCATTACTTATTGTGCCACACACCATTGAATGCTCTGGTATGTCTGGTCAGCAATGTGCTCAGACTGTGGCTCCATAGCAGCTCATTTAGAAGACTCTCTTGTTTATAGCTCATTCCATACCTCCATAAACAGGGTGTCACTTCTGTGAAGCTGCTCGGGGAGCTTATCAGCAGGAAAATAAATAATGAATATTCCTGTCAGCACCATAGATAATGCTGTTGACATTAATCGTGACCTGATAGCATTCAGTTGTTCCATGCTTCAGGTATCCTATAGGAACAATGAATTGACTTTTCGATATTTTGAGAGACCTGTTGGTAGAACACCAGACCTAAAGTATGAAGAATAGAGCTTTAAACTCCAAAATGTAGAGGCAACTTTCTGTCAGACACGGTTCCTTTGGGGGTCCCCAGAGTAGTCTAAAGAATGTTAAAAGGATGCGAGTGCCATAGAGCTAATCTTGAGGGGGTTCTCCAATGGGTGGAGACCAGGCTGAAGCCACTTTTACATAGTTGCAATAGGCAGTGTGCCTTGACAGTGTGCGGGAGGGTGCCATGTTGTTGTAGTCCTATGATCGAGCTTGAAGAGCTTGCATTAAGCCCAACCAGCATCTGAAAGCAGTATTAGCCAGCTTCAGGAACATACAGGGCATTTCGAGTGGTACTGTTTTAGCTTTACTGTTGGAGGATCCAAGAAATCTTTCTTGCAGATGATGGTCAAAAGGGAAAGTCAACATGTTTCTGGGGTTCATTACTCGCTCTTCATTAGAGCTTAGATGCTGGCAGTAAATAAGGAGAATACTGGACAACAAATTGCAATATAAAAGAAGAATGTTGGTATTAGTTTGGAATCCTGGTTGGGGCTGATCTTCTGTCGATCAAAGTATTTACTAAATACACATTATTTTTGTGGTGCTGTCATCCTTTTCAAATTTTTCTAATATTTTGGATATACTATGAGCTCAGACACCCAATTGCTAGAAGCCCCAGAGCTTTCTTTTAAATCTTTTGCACTGGCGGGGACTTTAGCTGTCTTCTCAGTTGCCCCTCCTGCTCAGGTGAGGCAAAAGGAAAAATGAGGCCTTTAACATTGGCAGTTGGCTTATGTTCAATGATATTCTTATATCAGTACTAGACATGGGCGCCGTCAAAAAATTTGTTTCGTTCTGTTCCGTTTCGTATAAAAAAAAATAATTTGTATTTCGTAATTCGTAATGTGGCCTGGTACGGTTCAGGAGGGAGGGGCGCTCTCTCGCCCCCCCCCCCCTTTTTCCTGCGGCCTGCCAGGTTGCGTGCTCGGATAAAGGGTCTGGTATGGATTTTTGGGGGAACTCCACATCAATTTTTTTTTAATTTGACGCGGGGTTCCCCTTAATATCCATACCAGACCTGAAGGGCCTGGTAATTGAATTTAGGGGGAACCTCACGCTTTTTTTTTTATCAATGACTTTCAATGACAGTTCTCTGTATTACGGGGAGCCGACAATTCATTATAGCCGCGAGTGCTTTTAAATTACTTTTTTTAATTCGGAAATTACACTTTGTGCAGGGACAGTTCTAAGCACGGGAAACATGCGCCCCTTTACAGGCATACTATACACACCCCCCAGGTACGAAATTTAAAGGAATATTACACTTTTATTGTTTCACTTTAAGCATTATTAAAATCACTGCTCCAGAAAAAACGTCAGTTTTAAAAAAAAAAATTTGCATTGATACATGTCCCCACATTTCTGTTAATTTGGATCCGAAATCCGTAAACGTACAGTACAGAATTCGTATGCAAAAAAATGTGTATTTCGGATTTGTACGAATGTCTAATCAGTACCAGACACTAAACCTAATTTTCCCCACTAACCAGTTAAATATTGCCACAATCATAATATAGATCTTAACATAATTAATACATAAAACAGTGTAAACTTTCCTAAAATTGATCCCAATGGGCCAGTGGGGTGAGGATACTTGCACAGGTTTCATGGGTAACACATACCCTGCTTGTATTATACAACCAATGAGACCTGAACATGTAGTGGTGGATACCAAGGTATCAAGAGCGGAAATGCAAACCTGTCTAATGGCTCAATAGGATGGGACCTCTAGAGACACTTTTTTATATACAAACTTTTTTGTTCTGGTAACAGTAAAAAAAAAAGGTACAGTGTAGACATATACAATAGGCTGTATCCAAGAATTGTCATAAAGAACATGTCAGTCTAAGCAGGCGCAAAAAAACTGCATATGTCATACAAAAACTTAATACAATCAGACAAGACATTACATAAACCTCATGTACAAGCACCTTGTGGTGGTACCAACATTAAGAGTAGGAAAACAAGTAAGGAAAAACAACGAAAACGAAAGCAAAAGCATCTCTTTAAAATAAAATAAAAATAGGTTTCAGTAATGCGGCGTACACACGAAGGGACAATCCCGCGGGATTATCCTCTGGACTGAAGTCCAGCGGATAATCCCCTCGTGTGTGGGCGCCGGCGGACTTTTTGGCGCCAAAGTCCGGCGGACTTTTTGGCGCCAAAGTTTTAAGTTTGGTTTTAAAATTATCCGCTGGACTTGGCAGTCCGGCGGACAATCCCGCCGTTAGTAGGCAAGTCCGCGGGACTTTTGAAATGAACGGACTTGCCGCTCATCGGCAAGTCCGTTCATTTAGCACGTGACTTCAGGTTACGTAGCTAGCGTAGGCAGTTACTGCCGCCGCGCTAGCTCCGTGACCTGGCATGGATTTAAAGGGACTCCCCACGCCGAAAAAACAGCGTGGGGGTTCCCCCCAAATCCATGTCAGACCCTCATCCGAGCACGCAGCCTGGCAGGCCAGGAAAGGGGTGGGGACGAACAAGCGCCCCCCCCCCTCCTGAGCCATACCAGGCAGCGTGCCCTCAACATGGGGGGTGCCCTGGGGAAAGGGGGGCCGTGCGCCCCCCCCCCCACCCCAAAGCACCTTGTCCCCATGTTGATGAGGACAAGGGCCTCTTCCCGACAACCCTGGCCGTTGGTTGTCGGGGTCTGCGGGCGGGGGCTTATCGGAATCTGGGAGCCCCCTTTAATCTTAAGCTCTTTTACCGAGCGGGGAAGTCTGGCTACCTTCTTCGTCGTCGCCGCCGTCGTCTGGGGGTCTCCATCCACCTTCGGGGGTATTCCGGGGTCTTCCGGGGGTCTCTTCTGTTCTTGCGGCGGTCGTCGTCTTCCGCGCCGCCGGCGCCTTCTTCTTCTTCTTGTCCTTCTTCTTGTTCTTCTTCTTGTTCCGATGTTGACCCGACGCTCTCTCTGCCCGGAATGGCAGAGGCGCGCTGCGCTGGGACTTATATAGGGACATGGGGACAGAGTCACATGCTCATGTCACATGGTGACCCCGCCCCCATGTGATGTCACAGTCCCAGCATCCTCCGGGACTGTGACATCACAGGGGGCGGGGTCACCATGTGACATGAGCATGTGACCCTGTCCCCATGTCCCTATATAAGTCCCAGCGCAGCGCGCCTCTGCCATTCCGGGCAGAGAGAGCGTCGGGTCAACATCGGAACAAGAAGAAGAACAAGAAGAAGGACAAGAAGAAGAAGGCGCCGGCGGCGCAGAAGACGACGACCGCCGCAAGAACAGAAGAGACCCCGGAAGACCACCGAAGGCGGAACGAGACCCCCAGACGACGACGGCGGCGACGACGAAGAAGGTAGCCGGACTTCTCCGCTCGTGAAAGAGCTAGGTAAAAGAGCAGAAGAGAGCGGAGGAGTCCGGCGAGAAGACCCCCAAGACGGAAGAAGACCCCCGGAGCAGTGCAATAAAATATTTTTTCAAAAGTGTGTGTGTTTTTGTACTTTACATTTTACACCTTAGGTGAATGGGTAGGGGTACATCGTACCCCATACTCATTCACATAGGGTGGGGGGCCGGTATCTGGGGGCCCCCTTATTAAAGGGGGCTCCCAGATTTCGATAAGCCCCCGCCCGCAGACCCCGACAACCAACGGCCAGGGTTGTCGGGAAGAGGCCCTTGTCCTCATCAACATGGGGACAAGGTGCTTTGGGGTGGGGGGGGGCGCACGGCCCCCCTTTCCCCAGGGCACCCCCCATGTTGAGGGCACGCGGCCTGGTACGGCTCAGGAGGGGGGGGGCGCTCGTTCGTCCCCACCCCTTTCCTGGCCTGCCAGGCTGCGTGCTCGGATAAGGGTCTGACATGGATTTGGGGGGGACCCGTTTTTCGGCGTGGGGATTCCCTTTAAATCCATGACAGGTGACGGAGCTAGCGCGCCGGCATTTACTGCCTACGCTAGCTACGTACCTGAAGTTACGTTCTAAATGAACGGACTGTTCCGTGTGTGGGCAAGTCCGTTCATTTTCAAAAGTCCTGCGGACTTTTGGCCGGCGGATTATCCGCCGGAGAAGTCCGTGCGTGTGTGGGCAAGTCCACACGCTCGGAAAGTCCAGCGGACCCAGCTGGAAAGTCCGGCGGGATTGTCCGCTGGACTAGGTCCGCCGGCAAAAGTCTGCACGTGTGTACGCGGCATAATAGTCGTATACCAAATCAGTCTAATGCCGCGTACACACAAAGGGACAATCCCCTCGTGTGTGGGCCTTCAACGGACTTGTTTTCCAAAAAGTCCGGCGGACTAGGTTTTAAGTTTTGTTTTAAAATTATCCGCTGGACTTGGCAGTCCGGCGGACAATACGGCCGTCTGTAGTATGGTCCGGCGGACCAAAAAGGACGCATGCTCAGTAGCAAGTATTTTTCTAGTATTTTTCTTTTTCTAGTCCCGTCGTACGGGCTGTACGTCATTGCGTGAACCACCGGACTTTTAGCGTGATCGTGTGTGGTCAAGTCCGTTCGCTTTCAAGTCCGCCGAAGCACAGCTCGAAAGTCTGGCGGATTGTCTGCTGGACTAGGTCCGGCGGACAAAGTCCCTTCGTGTGTACGCGGCATAAGCCCCCGTACACACGGTCGGAAATTCCGACCACAAAATCTGTCAAATTTTTTCCCACGGATTTTGTCCGACACTGGTGTTACATACACACGGTCGGACAAAGTTGTCGGAAAATCCGATCATTCTGAACGTAGTGACGTTCGTTGCGTACGACGGAACTACGTAGAGGCTAGTAGCCAATAGCTTTGGTCTCGTAATTTGATCTGAGCATGCGTGGCACTTTGTCCGTCGGAATTCTCTACACACGATCGGAAAAAGTCTGATCGGATTTTGTTGTCGGAAAATTTGAGAGCAGGATCTCAAATTTTTTTCCGTCTGAAATTCTGACGGAAAAAGTCCGATAGAGCCCACACACGGGCGGATTTTCCGACAACATGGTCCGATCGGACATTTTCCGTCGGAATTTTCCGACCGTGTGTACAGGGGCTATGAATAAGTGTCTAACTGTCTATTAGAAGACAGTATGTACCATTTATCATAGGACATAGGACATAGGGATTGATTTACAACAAATAAACTGCGCACTTTGCAAAGTGCAGTTACAGTTGAAACCCCCTTCTAACCCACCCCCTCAGTAGTAGAAACTCCTCCCTTTTCCCAGTACAGACCCCTAATTAAAGAACCCCCCACATTCCACAGTACAGGCCCCTCAGTACAGAACCCCCCATCTTCCCCAGTACAGGCCTATCAGTACAAAACCCCCCATCTTCCCCAGTACAGGCCCCTCAGTACAGAACCCCCCATCTTCCCCAGTACAGGCCCCTCAGTACAGAACCCCCCATCTTCCCCAGTACAGGCCTATCAGTACAGAACCCCCCATCTTCCCCAGTACAGGCCCCTTAGTACAGAGCCCCCCATCTTCCCCAGTACAGGCCCCTCAGTACAGTACAGAACCCCCCATCTTCCCCAGTACAGGCCCCTCAGTACAGAACCCCCCATCTTCCCCAGTACAGGCCCCTCAGTACAGAACCCCCCATCTTCCCCAGTACAGGCCCCTCAGTACAGAACCCCCCATCTTCCCCAGTACAGGCCCCTCAGTACAGAACCCCCCCATCTTCCCCAGTACAGGCCCCTCAGTACAGAACCCCCCATCTACCCCAGTACAGGCCCCTCAGTACAGAACCCCCCATCTTCCCCAGTAGAGGCCTATCAGTACAGAACCCCCCATCTTCCCCAGTACAGGCCCCTCAGTACAGAACCCCCCATCTTCCCCAGTACAGGCCCCTCAGTACAGAACCCCCCCATCTTCCCCAGTACAGGCCCCTCAGTACAGTACAGAACCCCCCATCTTCCGCAGTACAGGCCCCTCAGTACAGAACCCCCCATCTTCCCCAGTACAGGCCCCTTAGTACAGACAACCCCCCCTCCCAGTACAGGCCTCTCAGTACTGACACCCCCACACGTGCCTGCCCCTAGTACAGACCCCTAAGGGCTTATTCACATCAGCATTTGACAGGAGATGAGGGGGTGTTGTATTGTCTGCTCCCCATCTAATTTAACCCCTTGCTTGCCACACTAGCACACTGAAACCTCTTGCATTGCATGCGGTTACAGAGTGCTTGCAGAATGGCCTCATTCACTTGTGCTGGAGCTGGAAAGAGTAACAAAATTAATAAGCAGACTGGAGGACCTCAAATACGAGGAACGTCTACAAGCGCTAAATTTACTCTCCCTGGAAAAGAGACACTTGAGAGGAGATATGAAAGGGATATACACAGGGCTGGTGCAAGGATTTTTGACACCCTAGGCGAACCCTCATTTTGTTGCCCCCCCCCCCTGGCTGACTCCGCCCCCTGTTCCCTGCCCGTGTGAATTCCACCTTCTTAATAAAGCGCCCATCAAATGCAGCCTCACCAGCACCCATCAAATGCAGCCTCACCAACGCCCATCAAATGCAGCCTCACCAACGCCCATCAAATGCAGCCTCACCAGCGCCCATCAAATGCAGCCTCACCAGCGCCCATCAAATGCAGCCTCACCAGCGCCCATCAAATGTAGCCTCACCAGCGCCCTTCAATGCAGCCTACCAGTGCCCATCAATGAATGTTTGCTTGCTGCGGGAGACGGGACACAGACACAGTCCTCCACCACTGCTGCGCCTCTGACACTATGTGTGAACCGAGCGGCGGCCGCCTGCTGATGCTGAGACATAGTTGCTTGCTGCAGAGAGAAGAGAGTAGGAAAACCAGTGGCCGCGTGCCCTAGGCAGCAGGGCACCCTAGGCGGCCGCCTAGTTTGCCTAGTGGTAGCACCGGCCCTGGATATACAAATATCTCAATCGTCATCCCTGTGTAGGTAGGAAACTATTCAGTCTCAGGGAGTGTAAGAGGACACAAGGCCAGATAATGAGATTGGAAGAGAAACGGTTTAACCTTAAGTTCCATAGGGGTTTTTTCACTGTCAGGGTGGTAAGGATGTGGAACTCTCTTCCACAAACTGTGGTGTCACCAGGAAGTATTGATAGTTTCAAAAGACTCTTGGACATGCATCTTATAGAACACAATATATAGGGATATGGGAAATAATTATCTACAGGAACACACTTAAAGCTTGGCATAATTTTTTATAACCTAACCCTACTTTAAACTTCTCCACAACGTTATCCATGACCTGTCTGGTGTGTTTCTTGGCCTTCATGATGCCTTTTTGTTCACTAAGACTAATTCATGTACGAAATTTAATTCGGAAATAAGAATTTCGCACGAATCATAAATTTAAACGTTTCTGTTCATTTGGATAAAAAATTTGTAAACGAAATTTCGTATTTCGTACTTCCTCTGAGTGATTGGTGAACAAAACACCAGTCACGTTATTTGGATCCGAAATTTCGTAAACGAAATTTCCTATTTTGTACAGAATTCTTATGCATAAACACCAGTCACGTTTCTGTTAATTTGGATCCGAAATTCGTAAACGAAATTTCGTATTTCGTAAAGAATTCGTATGCATAAAAATTTGTATTTCGGATTCGTACGAAACTAATCGCACATGTCTATTACACACAGGTGGACTCTCTTTACTAATTAGGTGACTTCTGAAGGCAATTGGTTCCACTAGATTTTAGTTAGGGGTATCAGAGTAAAGGGGGGTGAATACAAATGGACGCCACACTTTTCAGATATTTATTTGTAAAACATTTTGAAAATCATTTATCATTTTCCTTCCACTTCACAATTATGTGCCCCTTTGTGTTGGTCTATTACATAAAATCCCAATAAAATATATTTAAGTTTTTGGTTGTAACATGAGAAAATGTGGAAAATTTCAAGGGGTGTGAATACTTTTTCAAAGCACTGTATCATTTTGTGGTGCTAAATAATTTGTATGGAATTTGTTAATGATAATTGTATGGACTTTGTTAATGATAATAGAAAAGGAGTGAAACAGATCCCCTGCAGCCAGCAACAATAGGACCCCCCCCCCCCCCCCCCAGCAACAACAGATTCCCATCAGCAACAATAGATACCTCAGCAACATTAGATACCCCCATCAACAATAGACCCCCGCAACAATAGATCCCAAGCAAAAAAATACACCCCCCCCAGAAACAATAGATCCACCCAGCAACAATAGACGCCCTCAGCAACAATATATCCTCCCTGCAGCAATAGACCCCGAGCAACATAATTTCCTCAGCAACAACAGATCCAATCCAGCAACAATAGACCCCTGCCAGCATCAATAGACCCTCCCACAACAGTAGATTCTCCTAGTAACATAAGACCCCCAGCAACAATAGATCTTCCCAGCCCCCTCCCATAGCAATAGATCCCCCAGCAGCCAGCATCAATAGACCCTCAAGCACACCCCAGCACCTCTTGCCATTACATACAGTATAATCAGTGCTAGAGGTGCCATAACTGCGTTCCCCCATGTTCCCGCTGAAAAAAAATGACATTACACCCAGCACTAAAATTGTAGGTAAGATCATTAAATAAAAATCACTAAACATCGGTTCTGAAGGAAAACGAAGGGATTGGCCCTAATCAATTCAAATCTGGTGATTGATGGCTGACAATGCGATCTCTATAGCCAAGATCTCTCCATTGCATGATTCATCCAGCCGCTTAGTCTCACCGCGAGAGCCTCTCCCAACTGATCCTCAACCATGCCAAAATGTGCTAATAATTAGGAAATGATATATATCACATATTTTATAATCTGATCTACACAATCCAGGACTTGGCTTTGGGAGAGGGTTTTTCCTACTTAACACAATGATTTATGATAAACAAATGAGGATTTTTATGATGGTTGTTTTAAAATTCGAAACAATTAACAGCCGCTTAGAAATGGCTGTTTATGAACATTATTGCTTGTGTATTCAGGACAGACATATGATCTCTTTTACAAAAGCATTTGGGCATTGTAAAAGTGGATCACGTGAAGATTTGTTTTTGGGGATTTTTTGTAATATACGTAGATGGGATAAACATCCTAAATAAAATGACATAACATCAGAATGGGTCTACTTGTTCATTAAACAGCATTAGGTCAAAGCATAAAAGTTGATGTAAACCATCAATTAATGACATTCAGGATATATATATATATATATATATATATATATATATATATATATATATATATATATATATATATATATATACATATATATATATATATATACATATATATATATATATATATATATATATATATATATATATATATATATGTATACAGCCATGGCCAAAAGTATTGAGCATGACACAAATATTAATTTTTACAAAGCTTTAGTGTTTTTTAGATCTTTTAGTCAGATGTTACTATGGTATACTGAGACTAAAAAACAAAAACCCCTAGTGGTGGACTTTTAAGGCACGTACGAGATAGACGAGTATTTCAAGTATAAAAATTATTTATTGATTGTATAGTATCATAAAAACGCGTTTCGGAAAACACGTATCTCCTTCCTCAGGGGTTAATATTTAGCAAGAGAAATTTCTATTCAAAAGATAAATGACATATATTGAAGTATATTGAAAAAGGAAACAGAACTATACATAGCCATGCAAATATATACTGTTCAATTTCCAAATAACACACTTACGTATTTAGGTGAGGTACTAGATTAATATTCCATGCATGGGCGTCCGCAGAACTTTTTTCAGGGGGGGGCGGGATGGGCGCTTCGGCAGCGGCGATGCACATTCACATTTAACCCTTTCTTTGACTGCTAGCTGCCAAATACTGAAGCTAAAATGATGGTAAAGCGCCGCTAAAACTAACGTCGCTTTACCAATAACGCGGCCAGATGGCAGTGTGAAAAAGCTCTTGAGATAATTCAGCTTCACTTTGTATGGAAGTTACTTAGTCTCAGGCATACCATGCCCATATACATATTGCCTAGAGAATGTACATCTTTCTATTTTGCAATACAGTATAGGTTGTTTTCATCAAGATCAAAATATGACCACAACAGATGTATTGCAATACATTGCAAATAAAAAGATGCAAATTCTCTAGGCCATATTTATATGGGCATGGTATGCCTGAGACTGAGTAACTTCCATACAAAGTGAAGAAGATTATATAACACAAATATCTTTCCCAGCAATAGCTTAGCTGTCCAACTTTCCAAGATATATATATATATATATATATATATATATATATAAATAAATTCTCCTCTTAACTCCTCCTAACTGGCACTGCTGTTACCTGTGGTTCTTCAGGATTTCCTCCTGTGATGCGATAGGCCCAGGCACTGGCAGCGTATTCTCGGCCACTGACTGATTGCACGCACCTGTGGGAGGAGCCAACGTAGCATAGCGACGTACATACACAGGCAGGCAGCCAATCACGGAACAGCCGAGATGTCAAGCAGAAGCCCGAGCGGCAGAGCCAATCCGATGTTCAGGCCCGGGGGGAAGGGAGGAAGGGACGGATGTCTATAACTGTGATAAGTCGGAAAAGAGAGCAGCTCCAGGTCAGCAGACTCAGAAAAAAAGTCCACGGTGGCCGCGATGGCCATTGCAACACAGGGCAACTGTCTTCAACACCTTGTTACGATTCCAGGGGGGGGGGGGGCAATTGCCCCCCCTTGCCCTATGCTGCAGACGCCCATGATTACATGGTATTGTGGTTAATGGTCCCTGGCCCCTGGTAGTGTGGACAGGAGGCACGGGAGCGCAGAGTGGTATGAGAGCCTGCAGGTGCAGATGGTTTGGTGATCACCAGATGGCTGGCGCACAGGCAGCAGATGCAGAGCAGAAGCTGAGCAGGCAGGTCGGGTCACAAGCACACACACGCGCCTGCACACCAGTGCACACAGGCGCGCGCATAGGTGCACCAGCCCGTGCCGGCGCGCACCAGAGTGCCCAGCACTGAGTCCACTCTGGGAGGTTCTCTGACAGCCAGGCAGTTTCTCAACTTCAAAAGCTCCTAGTATCCTACTTCCTAGTTGAAGTTGAGAAACTGCCTGGCACACCTGTCCCATTTCTTGTTGTTTTTAACCACAATACCATGGAATGTTAATCTAGTACCTCACCTAAATACCTTAGTGTGTTATATGGCAATTGAACAGTATATATGTGCATGGCTATGTATATTTCTGTGTTCTTTTTCAATATACTTCAATATATGTAATTTATCTTTTGAATAGAAATTTCTCTTACTAAATACTCACCCCTGAGGAAGGAGATACGTGCACTCCGAAACGCGTTGGGTGCAAGAGTAATGTAGACTACTGTATGTACACTGGTGACTACGCTGTAAACGCTGTAAACGCATTCCCTATGCTATATGTTTTTATGATACTATACAATCAATAAATTATTTTTATACTTGAAATACTCTTCTATCTCATATGTGCCTTAATAGTCCACCACTAGGGGTTTTTGTTTTTTAGTCTCAAATACTGGATGTGGCACTAATAAATGCATAAAATTGCTGTTCCATACAAATTTTCTATGGTATACTGAAGTATAATTACAAGCATTTCATACGTGTCAAAGACTTTTATTGACAATTACATTGGGTTCAGGGCTGCTGATGAAGGCGGACCACCAGCTCTCCCGTACCGGGCCTGGATCTGCCATCTCAGCGGAGGTAGAGCGGGCGGGGACTCCCAAATGATGTCCACCAATAAGCCTATCCTCCGTTGTGCAGCTATTTAAAAAACCAACGTCTCCGGGTCCCCTGTGTTCAATGGGGGCTGGGGGACAGTAAGTGGACTATTTCTTATTTTTTGGGTTTAGGTGGATTAATCCACCAGCGTTATGTGGTCTGCTTGGACTTAAAACAGCTCAAATTACTGCTGTGATGTGATTGCTTTTATATATTTTTGGACTTTATGCTGAAGATCCATGGTGTGCTGGTGATATATTCTTTGACCGATGTTACTAAGGTGGCAGGTTATCTGTTGGAGGGGAACCTCCTAAGCCAGTGATGGCAAACCTAGGCACCCCAAATGTTTTGGAACTACATTTCCCATGATGTGCATCCACTCTGCAGTGTAGTTGAGCATCATGGGAAATGTAGTTCCAAAACATCTGGGGTGTCAAGGTTCGCCATCCCTGTCCTAAGCCAAGACTGATACTTTGGACCATGTGACCACGACACAGCAAATCACCATTAATGGAAAGCACCACTTCATGCCAAACCCCAGTTTAAGACAAACTGCCCAGCATGTCTTTGGAGCAGGGGTGGACTGACCATTTGGCCACTCGGGCACTTCCCAAGGGCCCCGGGCCACTAGGGGGCCCCAGCAGGGTTGCCAGCCTCAGTAAAACCAGGGACAGTATGTAAAAATCTGTGTTTTTTTTACATCTGTTTCTGAAATGTCCCTTACCAACATCCTTTTGGTCTAAAAATCCAGAGATTATAGCTGCCCCACCTCTCCAGTACCTTCTCAGCCAATAGAAACATGTCTGTGTATACTGTGTGTACATGTATACTGTATGTGTGTATACTGTGTGGCCCCATAATCTCTGATTGCCTGGGGGCACCATAATCTCCTATTGCCCGGGGGCCCCATGAGTTGTCAGTCCACCCCTGCTTTGGAGTGTGGGAGGAAACCGGAGTACCCGGAGGAAACCCACGCAGGCGCAGGGAGAACATGCAAACTCCAGGCAGGTAGTGTCGTGGTTGGGATTCGAACCAGCGAACCTTTTTACTGCTAGGTGAATAGAGACACACCGGACCCCCTGCTGTGAGCCGCTACGTTCCTCAGTGTGAACCCAGCCTTAAGCAATAATTTGCCACCACACCCCACCCACCTTCCTTTTAATTGCTGTATTTATTTCTTGCACTTTGCCAAAGTAAATTTCACAGAACAGTTATGATCATTTTGATTCTACTTTTGCATGACTTTGGGGGTTATTTACGAAAGGCAACTACAAGTGCACTTGGAAGTGCAGTCGCTCTAAATCTAAAGGGTAGATCTGAAATGAGTGGAAGCTCTGCTGATTTTATCATCCAATCATGTGCAAGATAACATGCTGTTTTTTTATTTTCCTTGCATGTCCCCCTCGGATCTACAGCGACTGCACTTCGAAGTGCACTTGCAGTGCAAAGTGGATTTTCCTTTAGTGAATAACCCCCATGTGACTTAGAGGTCTTCTATAGGTTTTAATAGAAAAGCGGAAAAAAAAACTGCAAAGGTCAAAACTCTAAGTAAATCTGGTAGGTTAATTGTCTAAATTGGCCCTACTATATGAATGTGAGTTAGGGACCTTAGATTGTAAGCTCCTTGAGGGTAGGGACTTACGTGAATGTACAATGTATATGTAAAGCGATGCGTAAATTGATGGCGCTATATAAGTACCTTAAATAATAATAATAATTCACGGTTTCAGGTCAGATTTCAGCCCTAATTTTTGGCTGAATTCGGACCTGAAATGGACCAGAAAATGCACAGGACTCCTGTGCAATTCGCTCCGGAGATGTGTGACGCGGCTCCATAGAGCTGGTCACAATCTCCTGAGATATGAATTGAATGTGGGGAAAGCCGCATCCAATTTGCACTGGGGTGAACCCAGCCTGAATGATTATTTGCTTTAAAAACTAGGCTCAACTCACTAAGCTACAGCACATGTGTTACTTGACATAACCTTTGTTATTTTCACCTCCCATTAGCTATTACTGCTAAAAATATAAATCATTAAAAAAAATGTAATTATCATTATAGTTTAGCTGGACAGCTCTCATGATCTCTGACTTGAAACCATTTTGTGATGCCTGTCTTCGGTTGATGGCTAGGTGGCGCTGTAGACAAGTCTATAAAAGGCTTACATTCTACCCAGGTCACTACTCACAATTTCTGTTTTGCAACTATGAATGAAAGGAGAATATACAGTTTTTTTAATTTATTTTTTATTTTTTGTACAGTACAAAACTATTATCTATATATGTATGTTTGAGAGAGAAATATTATGTCTTAAAGAACGATAGATCTGTTATAACTTGGGCTACAACATTCTTTCATTAAAAATATTTTCAACAATTTATGTACTTTGATTTTCTGCCAAAACACAAAATTCTAATTGTTAATTTCAAATAACAATTGATCTGAGAGTACATCTTTTCTGATATAGAAGTAGAGGTCCACCCATGACATCATCCAGATATTGAATGTGTTGTGGGCTCAACAAGTCTTTGCATATTGGGTAATTTAATCTAGCCCTGCACACTGGATGTTCCCCTTTAACCACTTCCAGACCGCCCGTCTTCGTTAAACATCAGTCCTTTGTCCTTTGATCAGTCCTTTGATGAATACCATTGTTATGGCAGCAGATAGCTGCCATAACCCCTGCATTTTTAAAAACGGCAGGCGGTCCGCTTTTGGATAAAAGTGGGCTCTGCGACGGATTCGCCGCAAGATCACTTTTATTGGCGGTGGGAGAGGTGCCCACTCCCCTCCCGCCGCATTCCTGGTTATCTCCGCCGCTTTACAGAGCCGTCGGTAGCGGCGGAGATGATCGGGTCCTTTCCTCTGCGAGGCATGGAGAAGATTAAGGGAATGATGGCCTCCACTTGACTCAATACCATTGGATGACGGAAGCGATGTCAAACGTCACTTCCAGCCAATGGTCTTGAAGGGGAAATTTTTTTTTCTTTATTGCATTTAAGTGTAAATGTAAATTTGCTGGGAAGCCGTCCCTGGACGTCCTCCTGTGCTTGGCAAGCCTGTGTGCCCCCTGCAGGGCGTGCGTGGCGCGCTCTGTGATCAGCGAGTCTACGATCCCTTACCACGTGATCAGCTGTCAGCCAATGACAGCTGATCATGTGATCTAAATAGACCCGGTAATCGGTGGCTGCGAGAGGGACATCGGTCCCGATCATGAAAAGTCACCAGCGTCACCTACTAGTGCCCACCAGCATCACCTATCAGTGCCCTCAGTGTCACCCATCAGTGCCCTCAGTGTCACCCATCAGTGCCCTCAGTGTCACCTATCAATGCCCACAGTGCCACCTATAATTTACCAATCAGTGCATCATTACCAGTGCTGCCTATCAATACCACCTACCAGTGCCACCTACCAGTGCCCATCAGTGCCACCTACCAGTGCCCATCAGTGCCACCTACCAGTGCTCATCTGTGACATCTATTAGTGCCACCCATCAGTGCCACCCAATAAGGGCCCATCAGTGCCGTCTTATCAGTACCCATCAGTGCAGTCTTATCAGTGCCCATCAGTGACGTCTTATCAGTGCCCATCAGTGTCGCCTTATCTGTGCCTATCCCTGTCACCTTATCTGTGCCCATCAGTGCAGCCCATCAGTGCCCATCAGTACAGCCAATAAGTGCCCATTAGTGCAGCCTCATCAGTGAATATCAATGAAGGAAAATTACCCGTTTGCAAATTTTTATAACTACAAAACATGTTTTGTTTTTTTCAAAAATGTCTGTCTTTTTTTGTTTGTTTAGCAAAAAATAAAAACCCCAGAGATGATTAAATACCAAAAGAAAGCTCCATTTGTGTGAAAAAAATTATAAAAATTTCATTTAAGTACAGTGTAGCATGACCGCGCAATTGTCATTCAAAATGTGACAGCGCTGAAAGCTGAAAATTGGTCTGGGCAGGAGGGGGGGGGGGGGGGGGGGGTTTAAGTGCCCAGTAAGCAAGAGGTTAAAAACGGTATATGTATAAAGAACACTTGCACTCACAGACTGGTGGGAGTGACAGACGAAGGCCAGTGGTGGATGTATTCCGGGATGGTCCAATGGAAGCTGCGGCCAATACTCCGGGGGAGATGTGTATACGGCAAGCCTGGGAGAGCCAACAGAACAAGGGATCCGTCCAGGGAGAGCCGATGTGAAGTGTCCAAAGGGAAAGTTCCTCCAGCTGGACACCCAGGGAAAGTTCCTCCAGCTGGACACCCAGGGAAAGTTCCTCCAGCTGGACACCCAATATACGTTCCTCCAGCTGGACACCCAGGGAAAGTTCCTCCAGCTGGACACCCAATGAAAGTTCCTCCAGCTGGACACCCAGGGAAAGTTCCTCCAGCTATACACCCAGTGAAAGTTCCTCCAGCTGGACACCCAGGGAAAGTTCCTCCAGCTGGACACCCAGGGAAAGTTCCTTCAGCTAATGTGAATAAGCTAGCAGCCTTACAATTGTGATAGCCAATAGGGACGCGTTTCAGAGGCAAGCCATGCCTCCTTCATCGGCCCGGCTTTAAATAGGGCACTGGGCGCAAGGATATGTCACGCCATGCGTGCGCCATGCGCATCAATGTTAGCCACTGTTTGCGGCTGCACTGGCAAACGCCTGTCCGTAGTCTGCGAACTTGCTGAATATTGTTAGCAGATACGCCCGCTCCTCTACGAACCATTCTCTGACACGGCATTCCTCCCAGGGCACTTAGTGAACATTGATGAATACAGTGTGGCATACAATTCCTCAGTCTGGAATAAATCCAGAATGTGCCATGTCCAGATTAAAGTAGAATAGTATTAAATATAGTATTAAAATATATAATATATAATAAGTATTAAAAGGTCCCTACACTTTAATGTTGAAGAAGGCAGCGGCTGTCATGTGACCATCTAAACCAGCCTTTCTCAACCTGTTCAACACAGAGGAACCCTTGAAATAGTTCTTTGGTCTCGAGGAACCCCTGCTAAAAATTAGAACTCTACAACTCATGTAACATTAGTGTGATGGTCAGTGGGAAGAATGGTCCTTACACTTGTGGTCATTGGGAAGAATTACCTCCTTACAGATAGCTAAAAAGATCAGTGGTGTGAGTGGGTACTTATCTGAGAGGCAGAAATTGCCCAATGCTGAAGGGACCGCTAGCAACCTCTGGAGGAACCCTAGTGTTCCACGGAACCCTGGTTGAGAATCACTGATCTAGACCATCTAGATCAGGGGTGCCCAACCTTTTGAAGAGCGAGGGCCACTTAAGCGACTTGGTAACCGGTCGCGGGTTACAATGAGCAGAGTGGGTGGATGGCATGTCCGGGTCCACTCTGACACGTACGCAGCCCACAATACTTTTTAGCGTATCGTATTGGAGGTAGATCACAAGTCGGTTTATGTCTGCCACTACTTAGAGGTGAATGGAGGGTCCAATTGGTCGGACTGATTGTGTGAAAGGGGCCCAAGGCTGCTTTCACACTGATGCGCTGCAGTTTACCCGCAGCACGTGTGCAATGCTGTGTACCTTTGACTTTCCTGCAGTTTGCAATAGACTTCTATTCTAGCTCACCAAACTCGCAGGTTATAATAGAAGTCTATGGCTCAGTGCAGGTAACCCACAGGTAAATTGCTCTGCACCTGCGGATCAGTTTGAAAGCAGCCCAGTAACCACTGCAGAAAAGATATGCCCATATATACACTGTGATTTTAGTAATAAACTGACCTTTAATAACAGTATTCTTTCTATTTTATCCCAGAGCAGGAGGTCGCAGGCCACATCAGAGAGCTCCGTGGGCCACATGTGGCCCCCGGGCCACTGGTTGGGCACCCCTGATCTAGATGACACCTGAAATGGAGGTATGTTTGCTTGAATTTGTTTAAAAATAAGTCTGGGGAAGAGTTTTGGAAGGGGGAAGAGAGGACTGGAGCGAGGACTGGAGCAAGGACTGGAGAGAGGACTGGAGAGAGGACTGGAGCGAGGACTGGAGAGAGGACTGGAGCGAGGACTGGAGAGAGGACTGGAGCGAGGACTGGAGCGAGGACTGGAGAGAGGACTGGAGAGAGGACTGGAGCGAGGACTGGAGAGAGGACTGGAGAGAGGACTGGAGCGAGGACTGGAGAGGGGACTGGAGAGAGGACTGGAGAGGGGACTGGAGAGAGGACTGGAGCGAGGACTGGAGCGAGGACTGGAGCGAGGACTGGAGCGAGGACTGGAGAGAGGACTGGAGCGAGGACTGGAGCGAGGACTGGAGAGAGGACTGGAGCGAGGACTGGAGAGAGGACTGGAGCGAGGACTGGAGAGAGGACTGGAGCGAGGACTGGAGAGAGGACTGGAGAGAGGACTGGAGCGAGGACTGGAGAGAGGAATGGAGAGAGGAATGGAGAGAGGAATGGAGAGAGGAATGGAGAGAGGAATGGAGAGAGGACTGGAGAGGGGACTGGAGAGAGGACATGAGCGAGGACTGGAGTGAGGATTCACATGGAGTTGGGACTTAAGAAATAGTCCATTGTTCACGGAGAAGCAAAGAGTGATGGTGGGGATAGTTAGGGAATCATTCAAAAGTATTTTCCGCACTTCCCATTTATAATTCCGAACCCTATGTCCTTGTCTAGGCTGTCTGGTGGGTAATCCTAAACTGGAACAAATTCTTGCCCTGCCAGAGTAGTCTTGATGTCTTCATACGTAAATTATAGAATAATATGTCAGCTCTTGACAGATAATCCTGATTTAATCCCCATCCAAATTCAAGAAATTAACTTGATGCCCCTCTATGTCCCTCGACTTTAGACAGCGCTGAAGTGTGTCAAGCTATGAAAACACAATTAAATGACAGGTGGGTCTTCCCGTTCCAAATGTCACCCCAAGGTGAGATATCAAAAGTGTCAGGCTTAGAAGAGGTTTATTTTCACATGTGAATACCTTCCTTTCTGTTTAGCTTCACCATCAAACTTTTCAAAGCACTTTCGAAATTGTTGTATTTTCATTTCATTTTTACACATGCTCAAACTTTCCTGCCACAAATTATTTTTGGCCCCGTTACAGGTCTGAAGACAAAATACGGCTTTTTTCATTTGCAAAAAGTATCTTATGAAATATTTTGAATAAATGTTTTCTTTCTGTTGTAATTAAGGTTTGGAGTTCAGGAGTTCCTTTCTCACCTTTTTTTTCTGTGTGCGAACGCGGCTGTGCGAAGAGCAGAGCGCCTGAGTCACCAGGGTCACGTACGTTTCAAAGTTTCTCTGAGTTTCTGAGATCTGCACAGCACTTTGTAATGTAGGACAGGTTGTCTTATCTTCAGACAGGTAGACAACAAAAGGATGGAATATACTGTAGGTACATTCTGGAGGGATAGGAAGTGAAATGGACAGATAATCATAGACAGATCGATAGATAGATAGATAGATAGATAGATAGATAGATAGATAGATAGATAGATAGATAGAAGCAGTGCTGGGACCAGGGGCGGATTCAGAGTCTAGTTTTGGGAGGGGCACTTGCCACGTCACCTGCCACCAGATGCGGATTGTCACTTGCCACATCACCTGCCACCAGATGCGGCTTGTCACTTGCCACATCACCTGTCACAAGTTGCAGATTGTCACTTGCCACGTCACCTGTCACAAGTTGCGGATTGTCACTTGCCACGTCACCTGCCACCAAATGCGGATTGTCACTTGCCACGTCACCTGCCACCAGATGAGGATTGTCACTTGCCACGTCACCTGTTACAAGTTGCGGATTGTCACTTGCCATGTCACCTGCCACCAGATGCGGATTGTCACTTGCCACGTCACCTGGCACCAGATGTGGATTGTCACTTGCCACGTCACCTGCCACCAGATGCATCTTTCACATGCCACGTCACCTGCCACCAGATACAGATTGTCACTTGCCACGTCACCTGCCACCAGATACGGATTGTCACTTGCCACGTCACCTGTCACAAGTTGCGGATTGTCACTTGCCATGTCACCTGCCACCAGATGTGGACTGTCACTTGCCACGTCACCCGCCTCCAGATGCAGATTGTCACTTGTCACGTCACCTGTCTCAAGTTGTGGATTGTCACTTGCCACATCACCTGTCACTCATTGCCGATTGTCACTTGCCACGTCCCCTGTCACTCGTTGCCGATTGCCACTTGCTGCTAAGGTGGGGATTGTCTCTTGCTGTGTCCCAGAGTCAGGCAGCAGAGAGAGGATGTAACCTCTCTGCTGCCCGCAGCTGCCTGCACAGCTAGGGAGGAACTGCAGGGCGGGCGGTAAGAAATGATGTCGGTTTCCCCTACAAAATCTGTTTCCCCTGGCTCTTGGCTGAGATCGGAACTCCGTCCCTCCAGCCCTCTGCACCGCTGCTCCTCCTACTCTCCCCCGAATGTTAATCATCCTTCTGTCGCCCCAGTGTGCGTCCACCTTCCAGGTGATATTGTCGGACTAATAATGATCGCATAATAGGGACCGAGGGGAGAACTTCCAGTGTCTGTACCGAAATAGGTTTCCCCAGAAAACCGGGGACATGCACGGGGGCCAGGGGCGGTAGAAAGATAATTAGCATTCAGGGGAGAGTAGGAGGAGGCGGAGCAGCAGTGCAGAGGGCTGGAGGGTCGGTTTTCCGATCTCAGCCGAGAGCGAGGGGAAACTGATTTTGTTGGGGAAACCAATCACAGGCCAGTCCGCTCTCTCACCTGCATTTCATTTCTCGGGGGGGGGAAATTGCCACGTTGCCCCCCCCTGGATCACCCCCTGGCTGGGACAAGGTCATCTAGAGCCCTGGGCGAACATGCCAAACTGCGCCCCCCCATGCCCTTTTTCCTGATTTGTGCTCACAGAACTGGCTATTTAAGGGACTCATTATGTGGCGTCAGCTTGAGGCATTCCCTTGATAATGTACGTGTCACGAAACGCGTTGGGAGGGGCATATTTGCTGACATCTTGCCACTGCTTCCATGTGTTTGAAACGGTGGCTAACAATGTAAGTGCATTTACTTTATGTTTTGCTATGTTTTAATACTGTTGCAAATTTTAAAGTCAATAAATACTATACTATATAAATCTTTTTGAGCTCCTGGTTGGGGAGCTTTTTTACCTAGTGCGGTGTTCAGGATATTATCCCCCAATCTATGGCATTTGCTGAAGAGTATTGATACTTATTCATTTCCTTTATCTGGTGAGTGCATTGTTTGGGTGAAGGCTCACTTGTGGAGTTGTCCTTATGCCCCTGGTGATACATTATGGATTGATGGATGGATGTTGATATGCGTGGATGCTGCTACTTGTGGTGAGCTCATAGTACTAATGACAACTGTATATTGGAAGAATTGTTCTCTGTATGGATTTTTGCTTTTAATTACAACCTTTCACATTCATTATGCACCTGGTGACCCCTTATGGATGGATGTTATGCTATGCGTTAATATCTGCTACTTTTAGTACTACTGTCAACTGCATATTGGAAGAACTTTCCTTTATATGGACTTTTGCTCTCAATCACAACCTTCCACATTATTATGATTATTGGGTTGTATTATACAGATTTTGCCATGTTAACCTTGTTGACCATTTGACTTTTACCCCCCTTTCCTGACCAGGCCAATTTTCATCATTCAGCGCTGTTGCATTTCGAATGACAATTGCTCAGACATGCAATTTTTTCTCACACAAATACAGCTTTCTTTTGCTGATATTTAATCCCCACAGGGTTTGTTATTTTTTGCTAAATAAACGAAAAAACTTTTTAATAGTTTGTTATAAAATTTTGGAAACAGGTAAATTTTCTCCTTCACTGATGGGCACTGATGAGGCTGCACTGATGGGGACTGATGAGGCGGCACTCATGGGCATTGTTGGGCACTGATAGGCTGCACTCATGGGCACTGATGAGGCGGCACTGATGGACACGGCACTGATAAGCAGCACTGATGGACACTTATAGGTGGCACTGATGGACACTGATTGGTGGCACGGATGGGCACTTATAGGCAGCACTGATGGGCACTGATTGGCAGCACTGGTGGGCACACATTGGCAACACTGATAACCAGGAAACGGATAATCAGTGCTCTGATTATCCGTGTACATGTCCCTTTTAGAGAAGCCGGTTATCGGCTCTCTTCGGCTCTCTTCGGCTCTCTTCTCCTCTCCTCATTACATCCGTGATCAGTTGTGATTGGGCGCAGCTTATAACATAAAGTGTGGTAAAGAGCCACTGATTGGCTGTTTACCTCAATCTGTGATCAGCAGTGTCCTCCGGCGGGCACGGTCATGGTGGGCCTTCCAGAACTAGCTATTCGCGCTGTAGCCATAATTTGGCTATAGAGCAGTTGGCAAGTGGTTAAAGCGTTGCACATTGAATATACTGACAGGCTGACCCCCCATCCCTTCAACCTCTACAGCAATGCTGGATGCACTCTTACGTCTATTTCCCAAAGACAACCTCTGAATATGACGCTGAGCACATGCACTCAACTTCTTTGATCGACAATGGGGAGGCATGTTCTGAGTGGAACCTGTCCTGTTAAACAGCTGTATGGTCTTGGCCACCGTGCTGCAGCTCAGTTTCAGGTTCTTGGCAACTTCCAGTGACCAGTATGAGATATTCAGAGTGATAACACCAAATTTAACACACCTACTCCCCATCCAACCCTTGTAACACTAACGAGTCACATGACACCAGGAAGGGAAAATGGCTAATTGGGCCCAATTTGGGCATTTTCACTTTTTTTTTCACTCAGGGGTGTACTCACTTTTGTTGCCAGCGGTTTAGACATTAATGGCTGTGTGTTGAGTTATTTTGAGGGGACAGCAAATTTACTCTGTTATACAAGCTGTACACTCACTACTTTACATTGTAGCAAAGTGTCATTTCTTCAGTGTTGTCACATGAAAAGATAATAATAATAATAATAAAATATTTACAAAAATGTGAGGGGTGTACTCCCCTCCTTTCGGAGACTGGGCTGCAGGGCAGTATTCCAACATGATAATGACCCCATACACACCTCCAAGACAACCACTGCCTTGCTGAAGAAGCTGGGGTTAAAGGTGGTGGACTGGCCAAGCATGTCTCCAGATCTAAACCCTATTGAACATCTGTGGGACATCCTCAAACGGAAGGTGGAGGAGCGCAAGGTCTCTAACATCCACCAGCTCTGTGATGTCGCCATGGAGGAGTGGAAGAGGACTCCAGTGGCAACCTGTGAAGCTCTGGTGAACTCCATGCCCAAGAGGGTTAAGGCAGTGCTGGAAAATAATTGTGGCCACACAAAATATTGACACTTTTTTGGACATTTTCACTTAGGGGTGCACTCACTTTTGTTGCCAGCGGTTGAGGCATTAATGGCTGTGTGTTGAATTATTTTGAGGGGACAGCAAATTTACACTGTTATACAAGCTGTACACTCACTACTTTACATTGTAGTAAAGTGTAATTTTTTTAGTGTTGTCACATGAAAAGATATGATAAAATATTTACAAAAATGTGAGGGGTGTACTCACTTTTGTGAGATACTGTACTTGTTGATTGTGGTCAAGTCTTCAAACCGCTTTCCCTGTTCGTAAGTGGCTCCAGATGGGTGTGCCTACCTGCAGGGCCTAAATAAGTTGTGTTTGAACCTTATCTACAATATAACTTTGTTGCCTGACTTGGACTCTGTGTGTTCACTGCCTGTCCCACCATGCTTCACCTTGCTCACAGCTAACCCTCGTCAAAGCTTCAGGGTGTTAAGCAACCTTAATTTCCTCAACTAAACCTCAGTCTTTTGCAACAATTGAAGAATGAAGCCTTTGCCTTTTTCAAGTACAGGGGGTCCCCGACTTACAAACATCCGACTTACAAACGACTCCTACATACAAACGGAGGGAGACAACAGGAAGTGAGAGGAAATCCACCCCTAGGAAGGGAAATTCACTCCTGTAAGTGTTATTATGGGAAATAGGTGTCTCCACTGCTTTATCACCAGTCCATGTTTCCCTAACAACCCAATATTTTCAAAATCCAATTTTCATTGGGACGGAAGGTGAGGTGAAATCTTCTGAACAAGGACACAGACAGCAAAACAAATGTTACAGGGGTGATAACCCTTCCCAATGTTCTCCAAAAAGCTTAAAAATAGATTTTTTGGCTGGAGCTACACTTAAAAAATGTACCTGTTCTGACTTACAAACAGATTCAACTTAAGAACAAACCTACAGTCCCTATCTTGTTTGTAACCCGGGGACCCCCTGTATGTGGACTTTACATTGTGTTCCCAGTCAACCTTCAACAGTCATTGATTGTATGCAGTGCATGCAGGCTTTACTGCCTAAAAACAAAACAAAACAAAAAAACTGAGAATAGAACAGGTTCCTATTTTTTACACCAAAGTTAAAGGAATTTTGAAAAGATGGAACTTCTTCATAGGCTCCCAAGCTTCCAAGCAACTGGGAAAACTCAAGTTACTCTCATTCAGGAACTGAAAGAATTTCGTATGGAAACAAGAAGGTTTTAATTGACTGAGATTTTCCACTCTCTGAAGGCTGATAACACAGGGAGTCTGGGAAAAGCTTACATCAGTTAATATGCGGTTTATTATAGCAGTGCAAACATTGAGGCTTTACAATGGCATCTCCATGGTAATCAACACAGCATCCAATAATATCCCCATCCTATTATTGTTGGGAATGCCCCCAGTAAATAGACCATTGTAGGACTGAAATGTTGGTAAAGACTTAAACCTCCTTATTAAATTATGTCACAGTTTCTATGACTCTATTTACAGCCTTACTACATTACATCTATGTTGGCAAGCCGCGTCTTGAATAGCCAATGAGGATCCGTTTCACAAAGCCACATTTGGTACCCCACGAGTCAATCAATGCGCTAGAGCCAAAAAGAAAGAGTTTTTATATGATTTGTTTGAAACGTATTCAGATCCACCAGAGACGGTTGGGTTTCTCTACTTGTGGTCCAGACATCGTAATTCTTGAAAAGTCAACAGTGGAAGAGACAGAGCACTTGTCATCTAAGCCAACATGACTCTGTGACCTTTGTGAGAGGGGCAAATTTGCCAAGCTGCTCTGACACTGCTAGCAGGACAGTAGATGATGGTTGTTTCGGGAAGAAATATATGTCTCAATTTAAGCGTTCATCTACTGAAGAAGAATTTTCAGTTTTGTGTACATACTAGTGAGCTGAAAAACTCGTTAGCTGTTTATAGCTCTTAAGGAGAGGCAAGACGTCTGCTTCTATAATGGGAACTTTTTCGCAAAAGACAAAAAGGATATCTATCCTGGGCCCATCCATTAAATAGATTTGATCATGCACAGCAAAGTGGAAAGGTCATCTAACGCCACCTCCCCAGCCGTATTCACCTACCTTTCCTTGGCTGCCACACTGGTTCAATTGCGAGGTGGGAAAGACTCAAAACTTCTGGATATAGTTGTTGCTTTTTGCGATTGGCCAAGCACTGTGATATGGAGACAGAGAAAAAGTCTAAACTTTTGTGTTAGCTCCTACAAGTTGGTTTGGAGCTTACACAGGGCTTTCTCTCCCTGGTCCTGGCAGTTGAACAGAGTGATAAGTGAGTGAGGAAAGGTGAGTCCATCTTAAAGGGAGTGCTCCTAATCTCAGCTTGTTACCTGTATAAGACACCTGTCCACAGAAGCAATCAATCAGATTCCAATCTCTCCACCATGGCCAAGACCAAAGAGCTGTCCAAGGATGTCAGGGACAAGATTGTAGACCTACACAAGGCTGGAATGGGCTGCAAAACCATCGCCAAGCAGCTTGAGGAGAGGATAACAACAATTGGTGCGATTATTCCCAAATGGAATAAACACAAATAACTGTCAATCTCCCCTGTTCTGGGGCTCCATACAAGATCTCTCCTCATGGAGTTTCATTGATCATGAGAACGGTGAGAAATCAACCCAGAACTACACGGGAGAATCTTGTCAATGATCTCAAGGCAGCTGGGACCCTAGTCACCAAGAAAACAATTGGGAACACACTACGCCGTGAACGACTGAAATGCTGCAGCGCCTGCAAGATCTCCCTGCTCAAGAAAGCACATGTACAGGCCCATCTGAAGTTTGCTAGTGAACATCTGAATGATTCAGAAGAGAACTGGGTGAAAGTGTTGTGGTCAGAGAAGACCAAAATCAAGCTCTTTGGCATCAACACAACTCGCCGTGCTTGGAGGAATGCTGCCTATGACCCCAAGAACACCATCTCCACCGTCAAACATGGAGGTGGAAATATTATGCTTTGGGGGTGTTTTTCTGCTAAGGGGACAGGACAACTTCACTGCATCAAAAGGACGATGGACGGGGCCATGTACCGTGAAATATTGGGTGAGAACCTACTTCCCTCAGCCAGGGCATTGAAAATGGGTCATCGGTGGGTATTCCAGCATGACAGTGACCCAAAACACACAGCCAAGGCAACAAAGAAGTGGCTAAAGAAGAAGCGCATTAGGTCTCCATACCTTAATCCCATAGAAAATATGTGAAGGGAGCTGAAGGTTCACATTACCAAACTTCATACTCAAAACCTTAAAGCGGAGTTCCACCCTAAAGTGGAACTTCCGCTCATCGGAACCCTCCCCCCTCCGCTGTCACATTTGGCACCTTTTAGGGGGGAGGGGGGTGCAGATACCTGTCTAAGACAGGTATTTGCACCCACTTCCGGGCATAGACTCCCACGGGAGTCTATGCCACTTCCTGTCCCGCCACGCTGTCTGCTGGGACCCACACAGGTCCCAGAAACAGTGCGGAGCATTCTCATTCGCATGCGCAGTAGGGAACCGGGAAGTGAAGCCGCAACGCTTCACTTCCTGATTCCCTCAACGAGAATGGCGGTGGCAGGCTGGCAGCGCAGATGTGCACAATTTTAATTTTTTTGTATAGCGCTCACTCCCCCCCCCGTTTAAAGTAGCGCAGTGCCGAATAGCAACAAAATGGTCTGGTCATGATGCGGGTAAAATCTTCTGGAGTTGAATATTTAAAAATATTGAAAATGATATTTAAAATGACATTAAAATGTTAAAGCTTCAATGAGATTTTAGTGCTTTGGGTTTACATACACTTCAATGAACCAAAGACTAGCTTTCAAACCTATCAGTCAGTTTGCCATGGGCATTGCAGGCTGTTTTCTTTGCTCCAGTATTCAGCTCAACCCCGCAGTTTAAAATCTGCTCCTATATATTATAAGACCTTGGGTTTATTATGCTTGTTTTCGTTATGTCCTAATAGCACTTTCACTCTTGTATTACAAGCCGATACATATAGCTTATTCATCAGTCATCACCATTCATTCATTTATCCTTTCAAATCCCAAGATGACCATTATCATTTATTATTACCGATATGAGAACTCCAATTCATATTTTCCTAATTTACAGCATAACGTGACGTGACAGCTCCTTCCCTTTCCAATCATTTAATGGTTTTAATTTATTTTCGCAAAACGTTATTGGGACACTTACTATTATTCTTCGTGAAAACCAGTCTCCATTATGTGTGTGACATTTGGCAAGTCATAATTTTGAAATACCTGCATGGGCTGCCTGTAAATAAATGGATCGGATTTAATGTTGAGTTCCTGCATTAAAATAATAATATGGAATTACCCATTTGTAGCTGTTGGCTCACCTCACCTCCATAAATCCATAGTAACATAATGTTATAACGTAGTGTTTTAGAGACAAGGTAGGCCCTTGAAACGAGCTTGACTCTCCCTATCCTTAATAGTCACAATTTTCTGGCAAAGGTCCTTAGCGGGCTCTAAACTTTCTGTCGTAATGACCCCCAAATTATGCATTGTTATATATGGCCCTCAATGGCTGCCCAACGGTGTGAAAATATTATATATAATGTATTATTATATAATTATATATTATATCATACTGTATAATCCAAAGCCATATTTTTCATTTTCATTGTCAAAGCTTAAAGCTGAACTCTGGGATAAGGAAATATCTCTTGTCCAATCAGAGAGCGCTTTGTACTCATTCAGAGAATGCAAAGCATTCTCTGAATGGCTCCAGTGCCAAGCGGTTGACCTCCTGTGTTCACAATGCATCAGGCCGGCCACTCGGCAGGGGACCCAGAAGCAAGTGGAGATTACTGGAGTAGTAGTATTTATTTCAGTCGTTTCCAGCTTCCAGGGGCCTTGGCCAAGTATGGTGTATACATAGTTACATTGACCCAAGCAGGACCAATGTATCTTTATGTATAAAATATCCCTAATGCCGCGTACACACGGTCAGAATTCCTGCCAGCAAAAGTCCGATGTTAGCTTTTCGTCGGAGACTCCGACCGTGTGTATGCTTCATTGGACTTTTGCTGTCGGTATTTCCTCCAGCAAAAGATTGAGAGCAGGTTCTCAATTTATTAGACGGAAAAAATTCCTCTCTGAAAATCCGATCGTCTGTAGCAATTCCGACACGCAAAATTCCTACGCATGCGCGGAAACAATTTGACGCATGCTCGGAAGCATTGAACTTAATTTTCTCGGCTCGTCGTAGTGTTGTACGTCACAGCGTTCTTGATGGTCGAAAGTTCAGAGAACTTTTGTGTGACCGAGTGTATGCGAGCCAAGCTTGAGCCGAATTCCGTCGGAAAAACCATCCAAGGCTTTTCCGACGAGAATTCCGATCATGTGTATGCAGCATAAGTTTTCTTGGCTGTCCATAAATTTTCTATAGGATTAAGATCTGGAGATTGACTAAGCCACTCCATGACCTTAACCACTTGCCGACCAGCTGCCACAGTTGTACTGTGACAGAATAGCAGGCTGGGCTAAACGACGTTATGTAACGTTGCTTCTCCCTGTGGCCACTTGGGGCGCGCATACCTGCTGCTCGCCCCCCCGAGCCGATGCGAGTGCCCGCTGTCATGATCACCGCCAGGCTGACACATGGAGACCCCGGATCTGTGTGTGTAAACATACAGTTTCCGGTTCTCTGAGAGGAGAAGTGACAGATCTTCTGTTCATATAGAGTATGAACAGCGATCTATCTCTTCCCCTACACCAGGGGTCTCAAACTGGCGGCCCTCCAGCTGTTGCGAAACTACAAGTCCCATCATGCTTCTGCCTGTGGGAGTCATGCTTGTAACTGTCAGCCTTGCAATGCCTCATGGGACTTGTAGTTTTGCAAACAGCTTGAGGGCCGCTAGTTTGAGGCCCCTGCCCTACACAGTCCCCTCACCCCTTTAGTTAGAACACACACTAGGGAACACAATTAACCCCTTGATCACCCCCTAGTGGTAACCCCTTCACTGCCAGTGACATTTTTACAGTAATCAGTGCATTTTTAAAGCACTGATCGCTGTATAAATGCCAATGGTCCCAAAAATGTGTCAAAATCCCGATAAAAAAAAAATCACAGATCGCCGCCATTACTAGTAAAAAAAAAAAAAAAAAAAGAATAATAAAAATGCCATAAAACTATCCCCTATTTTGTACATGCTATAACTTTTGCGCAAACAAATCAATATACGCTTATTGTGTTTTTTTTTTTTTTAACCAAAAATATGTAGAAGAATACAAATCGGCCTAAACTGACAAAAATTTTATTTTTTTTTAAAATATTTTTGGGGGATATTTATTATAGCAAAAAGTAAAAAATATTGCTTTTATTTTCAAAATTGTCGCACTTTTTTTTGTTTATAGAGAAAAAAAAACCCCGCAGAGGTGACCAAATTCCACCAAAAGAAAGCTCTATTTGTGGGAAAAAAAGGACGTCAATTTTGTTTGGGTGCAACGTTGCATGACCGCAAAATTGTCAGTTAAAGCGATGCAGTGCCATATGGCAAAAAGTGCTCTGCTCAGGAAGGGGGTATAAACTTCGGGGGCAGAAGCGGTTAATGTGCTTCTTCTTGAGCTACTCTTTTGTTGCCTTGGCAGTATGTTTTGGGTCATTGTCATGCCGGGAGACCCATTCATAAGGGAAGAAGGTTCTCATCCAAGATTTTACAATGCACTTCGTCCATTGGCCCCTCAATGTGGCAAAGTCGGCCTGTACCTTTAGCAGAGAAATAGCCCCAAAGCATCATGTTTCCCCCTCCGTGCTTTAGTGTAGGGATGGCGTTTTTAGGGTCATGGTCAGAATTTTTCTTCCTCCAAACACGGCGTGTTGAGTTAATGCCAAAGAGCTCAATTTTGGTCTCATCTGACCACAGTACTTTCTCCCAATCCTTCTCTGAATTATTTAGTTGTTTATTGGCATGACTGTACATTTGCCTTCTTGAGAAGGGGGAATCCCTGTGTTTGGAGGAAGAATAATGCTGACTATGACCCTAAGAACCTAAATCCCTAAGCGACAGCCAAGAAATCTTAAAGCGGATGTAAACGCAAAAATTTTTATTTATTTTTTGTCTGGCACAATATAGAGTATGGGATTTCAGATCAGCTGTGCCCAGTCTTGCCACAAAGAGTTAATCCAGCTCTGAGCAATCCTCATATCCTTTTTTTCAGTGAAATAAAACGGACAAACTGTGAAAACATTTTTTTTTTTTAATTCCCACCCCCACTCCTTTCTTCAGCAGCTCTGCAAGGATTGGCTGTTCAACACCTCAGCATGATTTGGCATGCTGAAGTCATGTGGGGTCTTTTCTGGGTTTTGACTGGATGTTAGTGATCATAGCAGAAGTTCAGTGTAAGAAATACACTGGAGAAAATGCATGTTGATAAGGGGAGTGTAAAGGGGGCGGGGAGTCTACTGACATCACGACTCCACCCACTGAGCCCTGGAAAACAGACCCACCCACAAAATCTGCAGTTTTTCAGGTCTCATAGCAGACAGAGGGGAGACATTTGACATATAAGTATACATGCAGGACGCATGTATATTCTTCTAGATAACCAATATGGCAGTAGTATAGAAAGGATGAGAGTGGGTTTACATCCACTTTAAGGATTTAGAAAAGACCTGTAAAGAAGAGTGGACCAAAATCCCTTCTGAGATGGGAGCAAACCTTGTAACCAACTACAAGAAATGTCTTCCCTCTGTGCTTGCCAACAAGGGTTTCTCCACCAAGTACTAAGTCATGTTTTGCTTGGGGATCAAATACTTATTTTACTCACTGAACTGCAACTCAATTTATAACATTTGTTTTATGTGTTTTTTTTTCAGGATTTTTGGTTGATATTCTGTCTCTATCATGTAATGTACACCTATGATAAAAGTTATAGACCCTTCATTTCTTTGTAAGTGGGCAAACTTAGAAAATCTGCAGGGGGTCAAATAATTATTTTCCCCACCGTATACCTGAAGACTGATTTATACAATAAAAAAGTGTTCAACTTATCATAGTGATTAAATAAAACTGTGGATATGTACAGTATACCAACATCACTAAAAACATTTACATCAAATAAATTGCTATAACATTTGTGTTCCAAAATTAGTGTAAAAAAAAAAAAAAAGCCCCACTATAAATGGCTCTCCACCCCAAAGTGTCACAATCTTATGTGCTCCAATCATATGTGGTTTTAAAAGTTCATGAAAGTGTCCACAGAAATCCAATTGTTCATATATATTCTTCCAAAGTGCTCTTCATTCAGTGTCACCTTAGGATTTGACCCCTATGTATATAGAAGGTCAATAAATGCTTGCAATCATATAGATCAGGGGTCTCAAACTGGCAGCAGCCAGCCCTCCTGTACCGGGCCCAGGCCCCATCAGTTCAACAGGAGGGGGCCCCGGCACCTGCCGAGAAGGAGGGCTGGCTGTACTGCCTTATTGCTGGCATTTTTGACTTTCGTGGAGCCTCCTGCAAGCTTCTACTCCTCTTTCTCCTACCGGCTGCGCTGTAGGGGGATCGGTTCTAGGATTTGAGCCCCCTTCCATCTGCTGTCAGGCCCTACCATGTGCCCCCCCTTCCACGCAGCACTGCTGGCTGCTCTCCACTTCTCTTCCACCAGCTGCTGCGGGCACATGGCGCGTTGGTAAATATGTCACATTTACTGTCCCTTTCCTTTCGGTACCGATCCTTCATATGTCCATTTATCACTGAAGCATAGTAAACTGTGTTTGCTATTCTTGAGTTTGTGAATGAATAGGAAGCCACTCGGCACAGAGCGCTTTCCATTCATTCACCTTTCAGTGCAGCTGAGGCTGCTGAGAAAAAGACTGTGGAATCTCTGTCCATAGTCCCTTTCTCTGTCTCAAATTTGAGACCCACAACCGAGCAGGTAAAAAAGAAAAAAATGTATAAAATAAATTATAATATTCTAAAAAAAAAAAATTTTTAAATTAGCATTCTAAAAAAATATATATATTTTTTTAAAAATTAAGGACTCGCTTAAATGTGCTTTGCTCTCTGAACAGCTGTCACTGTCAGCATTTGGATCCCTCTTCAAAAAGCATTTGACAGGTAGTGAGGAGGCATATTGCATAGTCAACTGTGTTTGCTATGCTTGAGTTTGTGAATGAATAGGAAGCCACTCAGCACAGAGCGCTTTCCATTCATTCACCTTCCAGTGCAGCTGAGGCTGCAGAGAAAGGGACTGGAGAATCTCTGTCCTCAGTCCCTTTTTCTGTATCAAATGAGGGAGCACAGTGGTGTAGTGGTTAGCACTTTCACCTAGCAGCAATAGGGTCGCTGGTTCAAATCCCGACCACGACACCATCTGTCAAAAATAAATAAAGAATAATATTCTTAAAAAATAATTTTTTTTTTTTTAAATTACCTAAATTTCTAACACACACACACACATATATATATATATATATATATATATATATATATATATATATATATATATATATATATATATTATTTTTTTTTATTAAGGACTCAATTAAACTGTGTTTTGCTCTCTGAATAGCTGTCAGCATTTGGATTACTCTTCAGAAAACGTTTGACAGGCAGCGAGGAGGCATATTGCCACCTCACCTCCTGCATTAACCCTGCACTAGGGCACCGCAACCGTGTGCTTTGCAGCACTTTTCACTTGAATGGGTCTGGTTCCATGGGGTTATTATTTCTGCCATGGCTGTGAAGCATAGCATCGTGGCCATGCCATTTTAGCGAAGAAATTATTTGATATTTTCGGAGGGTGGGGGCCCTGTCAGGTAGGCTGTACGGGGGCCCGTGGTTTCTAACAACAGCCTTGAACAATGTGCTTTAAGATAGAGACATTTGCATAGCCACAAAATGCTGTGGATCACCACTTTGAATTTTCAGAAGGAGGACGGCCCCAGTGTAGTGCAACATTGAAAATATCATATACCATATTTATCAGCATATAACACACACAGGCGTATAACACGCACCTTCACTTTAAGAGGGAAGTTTCAGGAAAAAAAATGTAATTTTAAATATAGAACTGTGAAGCCTCACCATTGTCCATCTGCAGCCTGATATAATTATCAACCTGTGAATCCCTTGACTTCTTATTACAACAGGGTAGGTCAAAGTTGAACTATAGTATGGTTAAAATGATTGGTTTAAGTGATAATAAGAGTGGTGTACCAAGTTTATTCTACTATATGCCTTTGCAGGCATGGACGTACGGCTATTGTCCCCCCCCCCCCCCCATTTTTATGGCACACTGACACCTCATTGGACCTCTTGGTGGGCCCTTAGGACCATTTGGAACTTTAATCACTTTTGGGGTGAGGGTGCATCCATCAGACGATCTATATATTGTAATTATGTAAATATACGAATTGTAAATGTGATAGATGCTTTGGGGTCTTTGTGTGTACTAGTGTCTTCTTCCTTTTTACTTCTCCAATTTCCTTTTTCCTTTTTATTTGGATTTATTAAAATTCAAAATGTATTGTTTTATTTTAGTGATATTGTATTAAGGTCCTACAAAAGCTCCAGAAGAAGCCACGATTGTGGTGAAACATGTAGAGGCAACCATGGGCGTCCGTAGAACTTTTTTCAGGGGGGGCATCATTTTAGGGTCACCCATGCACCGCCCCTTTTCGACAGTGTCATTATCACATGTATATCATGGTCAGAGACTGCAGATGTAGTACAGTCCCTAGGATAAGTAATGGATAATGGCCAACTAACCCAACAAAACTACAGTAGTGATCCCTCTGACTGGATGATCACTCACTCTGGGTAACCCGGGGCCACTATGGTCAGTAGTGTAGCATGTCTGTACCCTGGTATTGGCACAGTCTTTTGCTCTCTGGTGGTGCTGGGCAGCGTGGCTCTCTCTGGTGGTGCTGGGCAGCGTGGCTCTCTCTCTTGTGGTTCTGGGCAGCGTGGCTCTCTCTCTGGCTTCCGCCCAGCACACTACTCGTTCTTTGTCCTGTAGCACTCTCTCACTCAGCTTTTTTCCAGGCTGCAGTCTCTCAATCTCTCTCTTGATCGAGCTGTAGCCTCCTCCCTGTGGAAAATGGGGCCACCAATCTTTGGGACTACATGTCCCATGATGCTCTCCTCTCCTAGTCTCCTTTGATTGGCCCTCAGTTATGGCCAATAGGGAGGGAACGGAGCCTGCAGGAAGCTGGGCGGGGAACCTGGTGAGAGCTGAAGTCTCTTCTCCCTGAAGGAGATGGGGGGGCGAGCAGGGGAAACCTCTGACAGACCGCAGCTCGCCTGTCTCCTGTCACGAGTTCTCTGCTGGACTGAGCAGGGAAAAGAGCCGAAGTCACACCACACTGATGGGGGGGGCCTGACAGCACCTTGATGGTGTCACCCCATGGGCGGGTGGCACCCAGGTGTTGGCTGGCCGCACCCCGATAGGGACGCAACTGTGCTAAATGTAAGATACGATCCCTGATTCCAGGGGGGGGGGGCACTTGACCCCCCTTGCCCCTACCTGCGGACGCCCATGGAGGCAACCAACTTTTGTATTGTGACCTATTATGACTTTCCATGCTCCAGTTTTAAATGTTATTCTCTTTTTAACCATGCTTGTTTAAATACAATTATTTGTAATTTTAATTTGATTAGATTTTTTGCACCTCAAAACTCCCAATTTTGTTACTCCCAATTTTGTTTCTTGGTACTTTTTGAATATATTTATGGGAGGTGGTGCCTGTAGAGAATTCTCCGGCCTCTAGTATCAAATTTTCTTGTCTGGCTTTATGATGTTCTGTGCATGGGGACATAGGACATTGCCGAACACAGAAGTCATCTTCTGTTACAGTCCCAAAAATGTTTTGGAACATATTTTTTTCCAAACTGTGAATACAAAAAAAGAAATAAAAATTAGACACAATGTAAAAGCTATTGCCACTGAATGTTGCCAGTTTTGTAAGCCCATTGGCCTGTGCCTGCTAAGGTGCCAGTGCAGGGCAATCCATCAGGTCATGAGAAGAGAGTTATATATCACAGCTCAGTAACGGCTCCCAAGGTGTCCCCTTGCTGCCTGTAGCACTAGCTCTGCCTGTGTCTATGTGACGTCAGTGATGAAAATGCGAGAGATGGAGTGTAGGTGTTTTCCAAGTGCTGCTGAATAATGGGCATAGTGCCACCAGCTGTACTCAAGGGGGCTGTAACTTTTGCTCAACCAAAGTTCAGCCTGTCAAGGCCAAGTTCTAATACAGTGTTATTACAGGTGCTTTTAAAGGCACAGTGTCCCTTTACCTTAAAGACTGATTTTTAATTTGTATCTAATAAAGCAATATTAGTTTTTTAAAGGAAATATGTTGGATTTTTTGTTTTTTACTCTACCATACAGATGTGAATGAGCTTTTGTAAATAATTTTAGAAAAGCAAGCAACACAATTATACGTATGTTGGGACTCGCTGTCTTCTTCAGACACCTCCTTGTTGAGCAATATTGGAAGAAGAATGGACAAGCATGGATAAACAAGAGAAGAAGGTTAACTTCCTACTCCCCTTCCTCTCCACCATAATCCTAAACATGCACAATTAGTGGATCAAACTATGACATTTAGGAAAAGATCTTTCTGTCAGAAACCATAAAATCAGACCGAGACAGAAGTACAGTTAAATCACACTTGTTTAATAAAGAACAAACGTAGTCAAAACATAGCCAAAGTTCAATAACCGGAATGCATAGTCAGCCAAGCCAGAAGTCAGGGATCAATGTAGTGGAACAGCAAGCAGGATCTGAAGCCAGAAGGGATGTCAGCAAAGCCAATCTTTAAAAGGAACGCAGTAGATGTTTCTTGTGATGTTGACCAATGAGAAGGCAGAGATCCTCTGGACTGGACGGCTTAAGTAGGCAGGACTGATGAGCAGGATATCATCAACAGCTGAGTACCTGTGGAGAGATAGGAGCTGGCAATTAGCCGACAGCTGAGCGGCCAACTCTGAGAAGGAAGGGCTGAGCCCACCCCTGACACTTTCAACAGCTGGATGATACGTGTATGTGTGACTACATAAACTATATTACTAAAAGTATTGGGACGCCTGCCTTTACACACACATGAACTTTAATGGCATCCCAGTCTTAGTCCATAGGGTTCAATATTGAGTTGGCCCACCCTTTGCACCTATAACAGCTTCAACTCTTCCACAAGGTTTAGAAGTGTGTCTATGGGAATGTTTGACCATTCTTACAGGAGAGCATTTCTGAGGTCAGGCATTGATGTGGACGACATCAAATATCAGTCTCCGCTGGTTGAGGTCAGCACTGGTGGGAACAGATGAGGCAGCGGTGGCTCTCACTATTCAGGACAGATATCCCTTTGACAGAAGCCAGTGATCGGCTTTTTCTCTCTGCTCACGCTGTCAGTGTGAGCAGAAAAAAAGCTGATTACCGATCTTCTGTTTACATCACATGATCAGCTGTCATTGACTGACAGCTGATCACGTGGTAAGGGGCTGGGATCTGAGAAATAAACGTCTCTATTGTAAAGCATAAAAGTGACTGGCGCCCAATTTCTTTCTTGTTCATCACCCACCATGCCCACAAACCTGCACCCTGAGAATATCCACCTGCACCCTGGTAGTCACCATCAGGCTCCCGGAAAATTGGGGTAGGCGATACGAGAGGAAAAGGTTAGGTTTACGTATCATGTCAGGTGCTTATATCTCTGAATCTACTTATGGGTTTGACATGATGGGTTTCACTGAAGGTAACCCATGTTAATGCATTTTATTTTATCCCATGCTTGTTTTGGGTTATTCAGGTTTCTATTAGGCTTGAAAAGTGAAAAATGTGAAACATTGTGGCAGAATATTGTAAAAATAATGCCCATATACTGAAAAAAATTACATATAAAAAAGTTTTTTTATATCTTTAAAGTGTATCTATAGCCAAAACATATTTTTTTTTGTGAATGGAATGAAGAATGATTTGAATGAACCCCTATCGAGTATTTAGTATGTCTTTGTCCCCTTGAGGAGATTTCCCTTTACTTCTTGTCCTCTAGACACCAACAGAAGAGTGTGTGTGTGTGTGTGGAGGGAGGGGAACTATCTCTTAGTTCTCACCTTAATGCCCCGTACACACGGTCGGAAATTCCGACCACAAAATCCGTCGGATTTTTTCCGAAGGATTTTGTCCGACACTGGTGTTGCATACCCATAGTCGGACAAAGTTGTCGGAAAATCCGATCATTCTGAACGTGGTGACGTTCGTTGCGTACAACGGGACTACGTAGAGGCTAGTAGCCAATAGCTTTGGTCTTGTAATGTGATCTGAGCATGCGTGGCACTTTGTCCGTCGGAATTCGCTACACGCGATCGGAAAAAGTCCGATAGGACTTTGTTATCAGGAAAATTTGAGAGCAGGAGATAAAACTTTGTCCGTCGGAAAATCCGACGGAAAAAGTCCGATGGAGCCTACACACGTTTGGAATTTCCGACAACTTTGTCCGATAGGACATTTTCCGTCGGAAAATCCGACCGTGTGTACGGGGCATAACACAAGCTTTTCACTTTAGTTACATAGTTATGTAGCAGAGACACTTTTGCAAGGTGTCCGCTATGTGCAAATTTAGTTCTTTTCTCTCAGAACAGTAAAGGGGTTCTGAGGATTAATTGTGCAGGTTTAACTCTGGCATCAGTTTGGCTGGGCTGTACTATAGTTCTGCCTGGTCATGTGTACAGTTAGGCGCACATGACAGGCCCAGAACCAGGCCTGGTTGGGCGTTTTGAGTATCAGCATTCCCCGGAGCCAATCAGTGGGTGCGTTTGACCCCGCTGAGGAGTCTAGGGAAGGGTACTTAAGATGCTGGAGTCACGTGTTCTGGGGTTTGTTCGGCCATAGCTGCCTGTTCCTGAGTCTGGACCGGGGTAGCCCCGCGAGGGGTCCCGGACGCGGGAGCGTGTGCCGCCCCGCAACATGGTCAGTCCGACTAACCCCCATTAGACCCACTTGGATCCATCTGTTCCCGAGTCTCGGAACCGGCTGGTCCAAGGCGCAGTAACTGAGGGAATTCAAGGCGTCCGGGTGCGCTCTCAACTTGGAGGGGCACCGCAGCTCGTGTAAGCGACCGGTGGAGGACTCTTCGGAGGAGGGCCATCAAGCTGGCATCCCAAGAAGTGCCTGGTTGCTGGGTTGTCAAGGACACTAAAGAATCCACGTTTTCCCAGTACTGCCAAGGAGACAGAGAACGTTCCAGGTACTGATACTATTGGTTGAAACTTTCTTCAAGGTCAGAGACTTTGCAAGTTCCGGATTTAAGTGCTGACTGCCATAATCTCTGGCTAGAGATTTGTTCAGCTTTGAAGCGCCCAGCTGTGAGGGGCTACTCTCTGGGTTTGCATTAGAGACTTTCTAATAATCAGCAGTTCAAGGTGCCTGAGTTTCTTCACCCTTGCCCTCTGTTCCCATACAAGACTATGTTTGTTGAATGTTACCCCGGGAAATAAAAACCTTTCTAAAGGACTTTTATGGTGTCAGCGTCCAAAGTCGTTGGGTACTAACCCTGGGAACCCCTAAACCTGGAAGAACAAGCCAAGCGGAGGTAACCGGTAAGCCCACAACTCAAGGCCGCCCCATCGAGGGTTATGGCCGCTACAGTTACATAGTTAGAAAGGTTGAATAAAGACACCAGTCCATCCAGTTCAATCTGAGTGAGTGTGGGTGTGTGTCTACAATTCTCCTTACCCCTGTACATTGTGTCTCATTAAGATGCTCATCAATTATATTATTATTCGATTTAAGGTACCCATATAGTGCCGTCAAATTACACAGCGCTCCACACATACATCGCACACTCACATTGGTCCCTACCCTCAAGGAGCCCACAATCCAAGGTCCCCAATTCACATTCATATACTAGGGTCAATTTTGGACAGAAGCCAATTAACCTACAAGCATGTCTTTGGACTTTATTCCTCTTCTTGCAACAACTCAAATTTTTGGATTTCCCATCATGTTTAGTCCCAGCAACAAATGGTCACCTGGACAAATAGAGGGGGAGAATCGTTCTAGTGGGGGCACAGACAGGTTTAAGCTGTTGAAAGATGTTCTAACTCCAGTCCTCACCATTCTTTTCAGAACTGAAAAAAATAGCTTTAAACACGCTTTAACCACTTTAACCACTTCCCGACCGGTGCACGACGATGTACGTCGACAGAATGCCACAGACAGGCAAAATGGCGTACAAGTACGTCCCCTTTAAGATTGCCGCCTTGCCATCGCGCGCGCCAGTCGGAGCCCCCGTGAGTCCAGTCGCGGGTACCGCTGACACGATTGCCGCGGGGATACCCACGATCGTCTCACGGGATGGCTGAACAGGGAGATGCGGAAGTAAACAGCATCTCCCTGTTCTGCCTAGCAACTAGGGACACCGATCTCTGCTCTCTGTGATTGGAGCAGAGATCAGTGTTCACTAAATCACAGCCACGCCCCCCCACAGTTAGTAACACGCCCCTAAGAACACTTAACCCCTACACTGCCACCTAGTGGTTAACCCCTTCACTGCCAGTGTCATTTACACAGGAATCAGTGCATTTAAATAGCACTGATTGCTGTATAAATGACAATGGTCCCAAAAATGTGTCAAAAATGTCTGATGTGTCCACCATAGTGTTGCAGTCACAATAAAATCTGATCGCCGCCATTACTAGTAAAAAAAAAATATTAATAAAAATGCTATAAAACTATCCCCTATTTTGTAAACGCTATAACTTTTGCGCAAACCAATCAATAATCGCTTATTGCGATTTTTTTTACCAAAAATATGTAGAAGAATACGTATCGGCCTAAACTGAGGGAAAAAAAAGTTTTTTTATATATTTTTGGGGGATATTTATTATAGCAAAAAGTAAAAAATAATGCACTTTTTTCAAAATTGTCGCTCTTTTTTTGTTTATAGCGCAAAAAATAAAAACCAGGGGCGATAAAATACCACCAAAAGAAAGCTCTATTTGTGGGAAAAAAGTATGTCAATTTAGTTTGGGAGCCACGTCGCAAGATTGCGCAATTGTCAGTTAAAGCGACGCAGTGCCGAAACGCAAAAAGTGGTCTGGTCTTAAGCCAGCAAAATGGTCCGGTCTCAAAGTGGTTAAACAAGAACGATATAGTAATGCAAGCTAAAATAAATAAATACCTAATATTGGAGAAGTTCAGTGGAGTAGGGAACATATTTTTCAGATATATTCCATATTGTAAAAGAGAAAGCAAGTATTGTTCTTGGAGGCATCATGCAATTATTCATGGTCGCCACTTTACCTCCTACATTTTGTTTTCCAATCCCAAAAGACTGAAATGGAGCACTGAGTGAGTTTAAAGTCTCTAAAATCCATTTTCCCCCTCTTAACTCACTAAAAAACAACCCATTCATTTCTATGCAAAACAGCCGGCCCTTGAATTTACACCTCTGTCCATTCTGTAAAATAGCTGGCTAGCCAGCCAATAAAATTCACGAACCTGGTAAAAGAGACATTAGAAATTAATATAGAGAAAGGAAACATAAACACTAAAAGTACACCTCTGGAAAAAAAGGACCTCCTGGGCCAACAAGCTTGTGTATGTTAACTCATACTCAATTAAAAACAAGTTTCTAGATTGGATTCCTTACTGGATCGTGAAAGTTTTGTTGACCTAAAGATGTTTGGCAAGTTGGAATGGAAATGCAGACTGTGAAGCGGAATACACAGACCTGATGGAGTGGTCATATCATGCATAGGCATATAAGCCATGAAATAAACAAAGTAGGGGAGAAAACAGACATAGTCACACTGTGACAGTGCCAGGTGTGGATGAATATTCCACGTGCACCTCCATACTTTCCTACAATACTAGTCTGTGGTTGCAGTCATCTATTAATGTTAATGGTGCATTGGTAGGTGTTGTGTTGGCCTTGCCAAGTCATATATTTTTTGGTTCATCAAAAACTGTGAAAGAAATGAGAAGGGTCTGGTGTTAATGACATGTTGTAAACACGTTTTAGGCAAATTATCTTTTTTTTTTTTTTACAAAGGGTGGGAAGTTCAGAGAATCATTAGAGATGGTTTCAACCACATCTAACTATGGATAACAGACCCTGGGGCAGAACAGAAATATTATATTTCCTATCGGTTTTAAGAGGATGGCCATATTTGGTGGTCATCCTCTTAAAACAGCTAGGAAATCTAATAAAAAAACATTTGCCTTTTGTAACAGAGTAAAAAAATTGAAAGAAATAGGCCTATCAATAAGTAAATGAACAAATAAATAAAATAGTCTCTAGGTACATGCACACAAATGTCGGTGTGATCCAAAGCCTTCGGCCTCCAAAAAATCTGGAAGGATTAAATCTATTATTGCCACTACAACTCAGTAGAGAACCACCAACTATTGTGGCTTCTCTCTGTTACAAGTGTTTTAGAGTACAAGTGTACCTTTAATTTAAACTACACTAATCCACCCTCTCTAGAGCTCCAGAATGAATCTACACTACTGTCAGTCCCACCCCAGCTGCTAACTTACCTCAGTAGGACATCCACAACCTGCTCTTGGTCTTAGCCCCCATACACACGGTCGGAAATTCAGACGGAAAATGTCTGATCGGACCATGTTGACGGAAAATCCGCCGTGTGTTGGCTCAATCGGACTTTTGAGATTTGAGATCCTGCCCTCAAATTTTCCGACAACAAAATCCGATCTGACTTTTTCCGATCGTGTGTAGAGAATTGCGACGGACAAAGTGGCACGCATGCTCAGATCAAATTATGAGACCAAAGCTATTGGCTACTAGCCTCTACGTAGTTCCGTCGTACGCAACGAATGATCGGATTTTCTGAAAACTTTGTCCGACCTTGTGTATGCAACACCAGTGTCGGACAAAATCGGATCAGATTTTGTGGTCGGATGTCCGACCGTGTGTACGGGGCATAAGTCCTCTCTGGGCCAAAACCAAAGCTCAGGTCCCCTGCTGATTGGGGAGATCTACTGATGTGTCTGACCTCTGAAGACTGACCCCTGGCAGGGGACAGGCTTTTATACCCAGGGTGTGGCTACTTTCTCAAGAAAATCAAGCTGTTAAGTTTTGATTATCCTTCGTTTTGATGCATGTGAAATGTATTTAGTTGACCTAAACGGTACAGTTGGGCTCTAAAGCATGAGCCTTCTTGTTCAACTCAAAGTATTCCTTAATTTACAGTTTATCTCTTACATTCCCCCATTTTTTGCCTATGTATGTAAATAGTTGTGTCCTAATCTGAGCACTTTGGGACACAAAGCATTGAAACAAAGGGTCAACTTAACACCGAGACACCTAGCACATCAACACGTCAGCAATGGCAGCCTCTTTCTCTCAGAAACGGTTTGCAAAATTGTTCTAGCAAAATGGCAGCTGCCATCCCAATGGTTTCCTTAGGTGACACCCATATTTATTCCCCGCACATATATAGCACACACAAAAAAGCAGCAGTCTGTAAGCTACTGGACTATTGCTACAACAGCATTCAAGTAGATGCAGCTCAGTTTAGTAGCACATAACTGGGCAATTGCCTCTCTTTCAATAAAATGTGCAGTCTGAATTATTTAAAGCAGCAAAGCCTGAAACTAAATCTAAAAATAACACATTCATCTCTTTTTATTATTTGGCCCGAGAATGAAAATCCTGCTGGTGCATCAGAGAGCAATTAATATTCCTGTGCAGCTTGCAGTGTTAGACAAATGGGCTTCTATAGCAGCGTAGTTTACACGAATGGAATGAGTGACATGAAGGTTTATGATATAGGAAATCCATTAAATTAACAAGCTTACATAAACCACATCACCTGCTCACTGAGCTACGGGCTGATAACAGGGGTGTGACTAGGGCTGAGCGTCCGAGCATGTATATTGTGACTCTTACCTGAAACCCTAAATTTTATTGGGGTCACTAAGATTGCTGATTATTCAGAATCCATTACTCCAAAATAGTAAAATGAAGTTGCGTATTGGTTGAACTATCAGACCACGTATGGCTAGGGATAACACTAGACATGTGCACAATAGAAAAATGTGTTTATTTTCGTTTCATTTCTGTTCGTTTCCATTGATTCGTAACGATTCGTAATTTCGTAAGTCGCCGGTGTTCGTATTCGTAACGATTCGTAAATTCGTAAGTCGTCGGTGTTCGTATTCGTAACGATTCGTAAATTCGTAAGTCGTCGGTGTTCGTATTCGTAACGATTCGTATTTTCGTAAAAGAGTTATTTTTTCGTTGATTCGTTTTTCCGTTAGTTTAAATTTCGTTTATTCGATTTTACGCATTCGTATTTTCGTAGATTTAGTTACATTCGTACTTTCGTAAGATTGATTTATTCGTACTTTCGTAACATTGTTTTCGTAGATTCGTAATCGGAGCATAATTCATAATTTTATGTAATGTGTATGCTATTATTACATTGTAAGAGACATGGAAAATTATGAATCGAAAAAAAAAGTTACGAATGTACGAATTTTTTAGTTCAATCCATTCGAAGCACGTTAAGCAGCGCCATTGTAAGAGACACGAAAAATTACGAATCGAAAAAAAAAGTTACGAATGTATGAATTTTTTAGTTCAATCCATTCGAAGCACGTTAAGCAGCGCCATTGTAAGGGACACGGAAAATTACCAATTCAACAAAAAAAAAGGTTACGAATGTACGAATTTTTTCGTTCATTTTGATTTTCGTTGTTCCTGTTTTCGTTTTTCGGATTTTCTTCTTTCGTAGTTTCGTTGTTTGGTTATTTCGGATTTTCATTGTTTTTCATATTCGTTCGATTCGAACATTCGTTAAAATTTTTAGCGAATCATTCGTTCATTCGTACGAAAATGAATGAACGAATATAACGAATTTTAACGGAAAACGAAAAAAAAACTAAACGAATTGCTCATGTCTAGATAACACTTGGCTGCTATTTTGTTGGATATGTGGTTGTTTTACCAGCCTGGAATTTGTTGCCAGCAGTATTTCTAAGAAAGAATTAAAAATTATTTTCAAAATAGTTGGCAAACCTACCTATCTCCCAAGGGTTTGCAGCTAATTAATGGTTGTTTTCTGTTCCTCTCTTAAAAAGGAAACCAAGAAACCTCTTTACTACAGAAATACTGGGTCAAACTGTCTATCGGGTCAGTATAAGGCTCTCTTCACCCTTTTGCAATCAAAACTTGGATTGCAGTTTTCCACTTAGTTGCCATTATGGTAAAAATGCCTTGGCATATCTTCTATAACACGGTAGATGTTTTCAGACTGTGGACTGTGTGGGGTCATTCTTCTTTGAATCCACTACTTGATTTGAAGAAAGGATTCTGTGTGGTCCTAAAACATTGGTGTTGTATCTGTGACTTCCACGTGTCTTCACTAAACATCTGAAACTTCATCCATTGAGTGGTACCATGTACCCAAACACCCACGATTCTTGATTGTCATATTCTGTAAGGAATAGGACTTAAACTTTGTAATTGTACTGGAGGAAGAGACAAATAATGCTAAATGGGTTTGATTTCAAAGGAAACCTTTTCAGCAATGACTTAAAGGAATACATATTATTATTATGATTACCGTATTTATCGGCTAATAACACGCACCCCAAGTTTAGGAGGGCATTTTAAGGGGAAAAAGTTTTAGGAGGGAAGTTTAGGAAAAAAAAAAACCTTACATTTAAGCGTCATTTGCAGCTTGCCCAGCGTCATTTGCAGCTTGCCCAGTGTCTATTTGCAGCCTTGCCCAGAGTCATTTGCAGCTTCCCAGTGTCTATTTGCAGCCTTGCCCAGAGTCATTTGCAGCTTCCCAGTGTCATTTGCAGCTTGCTCAGTGTCATTTGCAGCTTGCCATTGTCATTTGCAGCTTGCCCAGCGTCATTTGCAGCTTGCCCAGTGTCTATTTGCAGCCTTGCCCAGAGTCATTTGCAGCTTCCCAGTGTCATTTGCAGCTTGCTGAGTGTCATTTGCAGCTTGCTGAGTGTCATTTGCAGCTTGCTGAGTGTCATTTGCAGCTTGCCATTGTAATTTGCAGCTTGCCCAGCGTCATTTGCAGCTTGCCCAGTGTCTATTTGCAGCCTTGCCACAAGTCATTTGCAGCTTCCCAGTGTCATTTGCAGCTTGCTCAGTGTCATTTGCAACTTGCCATTGTCATTTGCAGCTTGCCCAGCGTCGTTTGCAGCCTTGCCCACGTTGAAATTTCCCGCCGCTGAGACAGACCGAGCGAGCACCGCCGAAAAATACTAAGCGCCACCGAAAAAGGCCGAGCACTGCCTTAAAAGACCGAGCCGACTGCTCGGCTCCGCTCACAGTCCCGCCTTCCTGCTGAGCGGGACTGCGAGCCGAGCCGAGCCGAGGACACAGTACAGTCGGCTCGGACTTTTTCGGCAGCGCTCGCTCCAGAAACATCAGGGAGGCAGGACTGCAAGTGGAACCAAGTAGTCGGCTCTGTCTTTTTCGGCGGCGCTCTGTATTTTTCGCCTTCGCTCGCTATTTTTCAGCGGCGCTCGATATTTTTGGGTCACAGACAGTGGGGATCGGCGTATAACACACACCCACGGCTTTCCCCCAATTTTAAGGGGGAAAAAGTGCGCGTTATACGCCGATAAATACGGTATATACGATTTATATAGCGCCAACAGTTTATGCAGTGCTTTACAATGTAGAGGGGGGACAGCACACTTACAGTACAGTTCAATACAGAAGTGACAGGAGGGCCCTGCTCGTAGAGCTTACATTCTAAAGGGAGGGGGTTGTGGTACAAAAGGTAATAGATGCGGGGAATGATTTCATGGGGGTGGCTCGGGGACAGTTGTTAGGGGGGGTGTGGGATAGGTCTCCCAGAATAAATGAGTTTTCAGGGATCTCCTAAAGATGGACAGATTAGGGGCTGATCAGACATACCGGGGCAGGGAATTCCAGAGGATGGGAGAGGCTCTGAAGAAGTCCTGAAGGCGAGCATGAGAGGAGGTAACAAGGAGTTACAGAGCAGGAGGTCCTGGGAGGAGCAGAGTGAACGATTTGGGTGATATCTGCAGATGAGGTTGGTGGTGATGTAACTATGAATACATAGTCATTCGTTGCTGTCCTCTTTCTGACAATGCTAGTTGCCTGGCTAATGCTGATGCTATGACCTCAGTATTTTTAGGTACAAATATTTTTTATTACATTTTTAAAAGGATAACGAAGAGCATCCAATCTGCCCACGCAGGGGCTTGAAGTGGCAACATAACTCAGAGTTAAGCCCCATACACACGGTCGGATTTTCCGATGGATTCTGTCCTATCAGACAATGTTGTCGGAAATTCCGACCGTGTGTAGGCACCATCGGACAGTTTCCATCGGATTGTCTGACGGACAAAGTCCTATCTCCTGCTGGATAGATTTTTTGACAACAAAGTCCGATCACACCAAATCCGATCGTGTGTAGCGAATTCCGACGGACAAAGTGCTACGCATGCTCAGATCACATTACAAGACCAAAGCTATTGGCTACTAGCCTCTACGTAGTCCCGTCGTAGGCAACAAACGTCACCACGTTCAGAATGATCGGATTTTCCGACAACTTTGTCCGACCGTGTGTACGCAAAACCAACATCGGACAAAGTACGACGGACATGATCCGACGGACCTGGTCCTCGGATAATCCGCGCGTGTGTATGGGGCTTAAGGCTTCACATACTATCAACCAGATAAAAGGAAACAGAAGCTTTGGTTAAATGCAAAAAAACCTAGACAGCTGAGGCGAGGTCCAGGAAATCCGCAAGGATGTCAATGTCAAACCTGGACAGACTAAATCCCTGAGAGCAGTGCAATGTATTTACTCAGGGTAACTATAAATAAAATTAGCGGAGTCGTGAGCCTCAGGAGGAAGGGAAAGAAAAGGAGGAAAAAACGTAAGAGTAAGGAAAGGGAGGAAAAGGACGGGAGCCAACAGAAAAAGAAGGAGAGGAAAGGCAAAGGGGAATTATGGACTTGGGAGAATCCTTGAGAATGCTAGATATCTGTTCGTTGAGCCATCATACGATTTCTATGACTATTTTGACTCAATGACCTGGCCACCTCACTTCCAGCTCCAGCACATCGCTTGATTACTGATCTCACTCTCCAGCACGTCACTTGATTCCTTACCTCCAGGACCAGCTAACACTAAAGTTTAGGTCTGACACTGGCTCAGCCAGGCCTTAAGCAAATGCCCTTTGTGGGCAGGGAACTTTTGGTGTAGCAAAAATAATGGTGGTAGTCCTAGTGCTAGCTGTCCACGTGGCTACTGATCCCAGCCCCACATCTTCAGGCCCTGCCAGCCCTACTGGCTTCAGCTGCATCTCTCCACTGCCCGTGTGTCCACACTCCACTCCACTGGCTCTGCACCCATCCCAGACTGCACTCTCCCAGTCCTCTCAGGCGTGCCTCCCCAGTCCTCCTGACTGTGTGAAGACTCACCAGCCCTCTTGGCTGCACTCCGTGGAACTCCTGGAGACTTGACTGGCAAAGACATGCAGGTAGGTTAATTGGCTTCTGTCCAAAAATTGGCCCTAGCCCACAACCTTGGATTGTGGGCTCCTTGAGAGTAGGGACCGATGTGAGTGTGCAATGTACAGGGATGGGGACGGTTGTAGACACTCACTCAGGTTGAACTGGATGGACTGGTGTCTTTATTCTACCTTACTAACTATAACTAACTATAACTATTCTCCTGCTGTCCTCTCTTGCTCCTCTTGTGCCTCCTGGTCAGGATATTCTGTGGGTTGTGAGAGGGTCCCGTCTGCACCCTAGCCCAGGCCCAATGTCACCCTCCCCCCCAGACTGGAGAGCTCCCTTAACGGCCAAGACAACCTAACACTCCATCTCTATCTTCCACCCGATACCAACTCTTTCCAAGCTTGGCTGACCCTGAGTATTTGGTCACAGTGGTGCTGCCTGTGAGTCACCCAGCCCTACCTGACTTCCTGCCAACCCCAAATCCAAACACACAGGCTTGGGTGCCTGCCAAGCCTGCTTACATTTTCCTACACTACAAAAAATGATCTGTACACATCCTAGTACCACTAGTGGGTGCTACACTTAAGTAACCCTCTAAATCCTATTACTTCCCCTAACCCTTAGCCCTTGACATTAACTCTACCGTGAATGTAATGCCTGACATTAAATACACCTCAAAAGTGATTTACTTACCTTTAAGGCCTTCAAAAGTATTGGCTGTGAATCCATTTAGTACCACACCAAACATTACCTGTATTGCAATCTCTGCACCAAAACCAACTATCCTATTACAAGTTTCGTTTTTTGACAATGGTTTAATTCTTACCACATCCATAGCACACGGTTTTCTATGTTTTGTTAGCTATTCTGTCAAGGACAGTAAAATATATTTCAAATAGGCCACAATTGCAAAACAATTTGCAAATTGCTGGCCAAGTCAGGACATATATAATGACTGTGGTTATATTTATATACTTTTTAGACTCTTGAAATAGCAGATATCTGACTAAAGACGGCGTGTAGGCACACATCACATTAGGAAAACAGATGTTTTCTTGTCCTCATCAAAGTAATAGCTGAAAGTTTTTATTATTTTTTTGTCATTTATTGTTATTTAGCTAGGTTCAGATGTAGGATTCTCAACAAGCTCCAGGCCAAGTGCTGCTTTATAGGAAAATACATTATTATTATCATACAGGATTTATATAGGACCACCAGTTTGTGCAGCATTTTAAAATATAAAATGAGACAGTACTGTTACAATACTATACAATACAATACACAAGGGTTAAAGTCTTACTAAACCCACAACAGTAAAATCAGTGTGTATATGCAGTAAAGCATGCTTGTTATACTCACTGTGAAACCTAAGGGGGTAATGCTATGCATTGTGTAAAAAGGTTGTTTGTCCTGTCTTCTCTGATCCTCCCCTTCTGTCCACAATCTATCTTCTGATAAGACAGAACCTTTGGAGTCACTCTGCACATGCTCAGTTTGGTGTGTATTGCTATTTTTCTTTTCTTTAGAGAGTGCATGTGATCAGCACAGGGCCGATCAGCACTGTCCAGACAGAGGGTCAGGGGTCATGCAGACTCATAGGACAGTCAGAGAAGTATTACAACTCCCCCTACAAGCTTTAACCAGACACTGATAGAAGTCACAAGACTGTTATATACTGCTGATGAGAAAAGGTATTTAGCAGTTTTCTGTATATTTACTAAAATCATTTTGTTTCCATGTTCTGTGTACTGTGGGAGACAAAGTATAGTGAATGCAGGGTCCTGGGTTTAGTAACACTTAAAGAGGGCCCTGCTTATAAGTGATTACAATCTAAAAGGACGAGGCAAGTGGTACAAAAGTTAATAACGCTGAGGGATGAGCCTGACGGAAGAATTAAAGGAAGAAATAAAAGTTCAGTTGTTAGATAGGCTTCCCTGAAGACATGATTTTTCATGGATCACCTAAAGGTGGCCAGAGTAGGCGATAGTCAGACAGATTGAGGTGGAGAGTTCCTGGGAATGGGGGATGCTCTGAAGAAGTCCTGGAGACGATCATGGGAGGAGGAGACAAGAGAGCTATAGAACAGGAGGTATTGGGCATAGAGGATAGTTTAGGTGATACTTGAAGACAAGATTGGTGATGTAGCTGGGGGCAGAGTTGAGAATGGCCTTGTATGTTGTTAGTATTTTGAATTTAATTTTCTGGGTGATCAGATGCCAGGTCAAGGGATTGGCAGAGAGGGGTAGCAGACACTGAGTGGTTGGTAAGGTAGAGTCTGGCAGAAGCATTCATGATAGACTGAAGGGGGGATAGCCTGCGTGCCGCTCGCTCTGCATATGCAGTGTGAAAAGCTGAGATTTAACAAATGTGGTAATTATTTTGCTGCATTCACTATCAATGGAGATGTATCTGTATCCAAGAAAAATAATAAATAAGTGTATAAGACAGATTTGATTCTGAAAAGAGGGCTATTGGGGAGATGCTAAGCAATTTTCATCATTATCATCATAAAGAGTATCTAAACTCAACATTTTATTTATTTCGTTTTTTAATTCACCAACATTTTTATTGCCATTGAGTCAAAAGAAATGATTAAGTACAAAACACAAAGAATAAGAAACAAAATACAAATCAAAGATCATTACAGCTTCTGATTAGCCATCAGAAGCTGTAATGATCTTTGATTTGTACAGTGCTTATCAGGGTAATTCAAGGTGGAAAACCTACAGCGCCTTGAAAAAGTATTCACACCCCTTGAAATGTTCCACATTTTGTCATGTTACAACTAGGGGTTGACCGATATCTTTTTTTAGGGCCGATACTAGACATGTGCAATTAGTTTCGTTTTTCGTTCGTTATTTTCGTTCATTTGTTTTCGTACGAATGAACGAACGATTCGCTAAAAATTTTAACGAATGACGAATCGTTCGAATCGAACAAATCCGAAAATCCGAAAAAAATTAGAAACAACGAATGTACGAATGAAGAAAATCCGAAAAACGAAAAACAGGAACAACGAAAATGAAAATGAACGAAAAAATTTGTACATTCGTAACTTTTTTTTTTTTGTTGAATTGGTAATTTTCCGTGTCCCTTACAATGGTTCTGCTTAACGTGCTTCGAATAGATTGAACTGAAAAAATTCGTACATTCGTAATTTTTTATTTTTTTTCGATTCGTAATTTTCCGTGTCTCTTACAATGGCGTTTCGAATGGATTGAACGAAAAAATTCGTACATTCGTAACTTTTTTTTTTTTTTTTAATCGTAATTTTCCGTGTCTCTTACAATGGCGTTGCTTAACGTGCTTCGAATGGATTGAACGAAAAAATTTGTACATTCGTAACTTTTTTTTTTTGTTGAATTGGTAATTTTCCATGTCCCTTACAATGGTGCTGCTTAACGGGCTTTGAATAGTTTGAACGAAAAAATTCGTACATTCGTAACTTTTTTTTTATTTTTTTCGATTCGTAATTTTCCGTGTCTCTTACAATGGCGTTTCGAATGGATTGAGCGAAAAAATTCGTACATTCGTAACTTTTTTTTTTCGAATCGTAATTTTCCGTGTCTCTTACAATGGCGTTGCTTAACGTGCTTCGAATGGATTGAACGAAAAAATTCGTACATTCGTAACTTTTTTTTTCGATTCGTAATTTTCCGTGTCTCTTAAAATGTAATAATAGCATACACATTACATAAAATTATGAATTATGCTCTGATTACGAATGTTACGAATGTTACGAATTTACGAATAAATACGAATGCGTCCGAATTTCGAATAAACGAAAAAATAACTCTAACGAAAATACAAATCGTTACGAATACGAACACCGACGACTTACGAATTTACGAATCGTTACGAATCAACGGAAACTAAAAAAACGAAACGAAAATAAACAAATTTTTTTGTTGTGCACATGTCTAGCCGATACCGATTTTTTAACTGCCTTTCAGGCCGATAGCCGATATCAAGTGCCGATATTCTGTACATTTAAACTTTTTATTTTTACACTGTCCTTTTAATTTTAAATTTTTTTTTGTATCACTTTTATTGTTGTCACAAGGAATGTAAACATCCCTTGTGACAGTAATAGGCAGTGACAAGTACTCTTTATTGAGGGAATCGGAGGTCTATAAGACCCCAAACTCCTCCTCTGCACTTGAAACTATTTAAAACGCCAAGATCAGTGTTTTTGAATACTTTCTGTTTTTTAAAACTGGCGCCTTTAGAATGCCAGTAATCTGGAAGTGGTGTCATGGCATTGCTTCAGGATTATTAGATCCAAGACCCAATAAAAAAACAAATCCGGCTTTGTTCGGGTCTCCGGCCAGCCGGCAGATGTTGCGGCTGGAGGCTCGGTCCTCCCGGTGGGCAGTAGGCAGCGGGAGGGGGGACGCTGCTTGTGATAACGGCATCGGGTGTCATTACAAGAAAGCTGACCGTCCGCTCTAAAGAACATTACTGGGGTGATACCTGTAGCTGCATGCATCACCCCGGTACAACCACTTGAAGCAATATCGGTAATATCGGTACGTTTCTGATCGATACCGATACCTTAAAAATTTTATATATCGGCCCCCGATAATCGTACGCTCTGATAATCGGTCGACCCCTGGTTACAACCAAAAATGTAAATGTATTTTTTTGGGATTTTATGTGATAGACCAACACAAAGTGGCACATAATTGTGAAGTGGAAGGAAAATGATAAATGGTTTTCAACATTTTTTACAAATAAATATCTGAAAAGTGTGGCGTGCATTTGTATTCAGCCCCCTTTACTCTGATACCCCTAAAATCTAGTGGAACCAATTGCCTTCAGAAGTCACCTAATTAGTAAATACAGTCCACCTGTGTGTAATTAAATCTCAGTATAAATACAGGTGTTCTGTGAAGCCCCCAGAGGTTTGTTAGAAAACCTTAGTAAACAAACAGCATCATGAAGGCCAAGGAACACACCAGACAGGTCAGGGATAAAGTTGTGCTGAAGTTTAACCACCTGCCGACTGCGCTATAGTCGAAAGACGTCTACAGCGCGGTCGGGTTTCCCTGAGTGGACATCCTACGGACGTCCTCCTAGAAACTTGCTCCCGCGCGCCCCCTGGGGCGCGCACTCAGGAACATCCGTGACCGCCGGGTCCCGAGGACCCGGCGCATCACGGATCACGATAGCTGATAGCAGCCGTTTACCACGTGATCGCTCCGTCAAATGACGGAGCGATCACATGTACACAAACCGGCGTCACGTCATGACGCCGGTTCCTCCCTCCCCTCTCTGTACCGATCGGTACAGAGAAGGGAGAAGCGGAGAGGGGGAGAGACGGGACCAGCGCTGTGGGCTGGATGTGTAGTGCCCACAGCGCTGGTCAATACACTGCCACCACTGTGCAATGCTCTGCCACCACTGTGCAATGCTCTGCCACCACTGTGCAATGCTCTGCCACCACTGCAATGCTCTGCCACCACTGCAATGCTCTGCAACCACTGTGCAATACTCTACCAATACTGTGCAACACTGTAATACTCTGCCAATACTTGCCAATACTCTGCCAATACTCGCCAATACTCTGCCAATACTCTGCCAATACTCGCCAATACTCGCCAATACTCTGCCAATACTCGCCAATACTCTGCAATCATTTTTAATAGAAACAAATAATTTTTTTTTTTTACCGAATTTTCAGTATTTTTTGATTTATAGCGCAAAAAATAAAAAACCCAGCGGTGATTAAATACCACCAAAAGTAAGCTCTGTTTGTGTGAAAAAAAGGACACAAAATTCATTTGGGTACAGTGTTGCATGACGGAGTAATTGTCATTCAAAGTGTGAGAGCACCGAAAGCTGAAAATTGGTCTGGTTAGGAAGGGGGTTTAACTGCCCAGTGGTCAAGTGGTTAAAGTAGGGTTAGGTTATAAATAAAATATCCCAAGCTTTGAACATCTCACGGAACACTGTTCAATCCATCATCCGAAAATGGAAAGAGTATGGCACAACTGCAAACCTACCAAGACATGGCCGTCCACCTAAACTGACAGGCCGGGCAAGGAGAGCATTATTCAGAGAAGCAGCCAAGAGGCCCATGGGAACTCTGGAGGAGCTGCAGAGATCCACAGCTCAGGTGGGAGAATCTGTCCACAGGACAACTATTATGCGGCGTACACATGCTCGGACTTAACCGCGGGATTGTCCAGTTGTGTACAGAGGGTGTACAGAGTGCAGGGTTTAGGGGTACACTATATAAAGTGTGCAACTCCAACCCCCCCTCCCCCCAAAGCTTTCACCCATCTCCCTCTCCTACCTCGCCTGGATCTAGTACCTCCCTGTGTAGGTGGTTTGCCTCACCTTGCAGGGAGATTGTTCTCTCTCTCAGATTCTGGTAACCTGTCCCCGCCGTGAGTGTGTGCAGAGATCTGTTAGTTCCGGAGCTGCTGAGAGCAAAGCTGTACCTTGTAAACACAGAAAGCTTCTGTGGTTACATGTGACAGCAGGAGCAGAGGGTGAGAGCTGGAGATGGTGGAATGGGGTTCCGCCACGTTTCGGCTGCAAAACTGAGTGCGAGGGCCACATGACAAGGCCTGGAGGGCCGGATTCGGCCAACGGGCCTTGTGTTTGACATATGCGCTTTAGTAATGTTTGAACATAGAACTTAAGGTACCATGGGTACATTTTAAAGAAAAACCTAGGTTAAATTAAGGTGGCAGCTCATGACCTGTTCCATTTTACTGTCAGTGAGCAATCACTTGACCATTCCAACAGTTTTTTTAGAGATGTTTTGGCTTTTTTTTAACTAGCTGTTGTAAAGTGATAGTGTGGAGGAAAGTGCAGCGCTAAAATATGTGAGCGGTAGTGATACCTATTATACCAAACAAATTCAAAATAAGAAGAACAATGATATGTGCTCCTTAAAACATAAAAAAACACAAATATAGTATGTGTAAAAAATAATATGAATAAACAAAATGTCCCAAAGTGATAAGATGAAGATGGCGTCAAGCCAGGATGATCCTAGACTGAATCCTCTGGTACACACATATAGGGACAGATGGGTATGACCTCGCCCGACGCGTTTCATCTATAGTAGACTTCAACTGGGGCATATATTCATATTATTTTTTACACATACTATATTTGTGTTTTTTTATGTTTTAAGGAGCACATATCATTGTTCTTCTTATTTTTAATTTGTTTGGTATAATAGGTATCACTACCGCTCACATATTTTAGCGCTGCACTTTCCTCCACACTGTATATTGAATTTTTGTCATTTATGGTTTTGATTGTTTTTTGAGTTTAGCGCCATAATTGTTTCCATTCACAATGTTGTAAAGTGATAGCATGACCCACCCTTGCATCTGTGCATTCTGTAATAGTGGGTTCTCCTACATCAACTGCTGATGAGGGATGGAGAATTTAGAGATGCAAGGAAAGGCCATTGAGTGCTATTCCAGGAGTATAGTTTACTTGTTCACGACTTCTGTTTCCCATCCAGACATTGCAGTTGCACACCAAGCCTTGTTATTCATGGAGATTTTCCCTACTGGAAACCTATTGTTCTGGAAGCAACAGCTCCCCAGAGTTTCAACTGTATGTCAGAATATTCTTATTCTTTCACTATCTCTTCAGTATATACAGGATTCACACGTACTGTTATCACTTTAATGACATCACCTCTTAACACATCCCACTCACTCCCTGGATACAGGCCCTGTACACTGACACTAACACTGGTTGGTAATGTGTCATGGAAAGTATCAGCAGCAAACCAATTATGTTTGCGTTTTTTTTTTTTCCTCTTTACCACTTGACCTAGGAAAGGTTTTTACGCCCTTCATGACCAGACCATTTTTAGCTGTTCAGCACTGTGCTACTTTAACTGGAAATTACACGGTCATGCAACACTGTATGCAAATTACATTTATATACCAGTAATTTTTTTTGTTAATACAAATAGAACTTTGATGGGATTTGATCACCACTGGGTTTTTATTTTTTTTGCAATATAAATTAAAAAGACAGAAAATTGTGAAAAAAAACAATATTTTCTACTTTCTGTTATAAAACTTATCCAATTAAAAAAAAAATCTAATTTCTTCAAGAATTTAGGCCAAAGTGTATTTTACTACATGACTTTATGAAAAAAATCCCAATAGGTGTATATTAATTGGTTTGTGCAAAAATTATAGCATCTTTAAACTGGTATATATACTGGAATTTACACAGCTATAGACGCTATACTGTAATGGTGGTGATCAGTGACTTATAGTGTGACTGTGATAAATTGGAGGGGAATCTGGCACTAACAGACCCTTGCTGGGAGGTACGCTAATTGACTAACTAACACTAACATCAACAGTGACACTAATACAGTGATCAGTCATAATACTGTACACTGACACTGTAATAATGACACTGGCTAGGACGGGGTTAACATCTAGGGGCGATCAAAGAGTAAATGTGTGCCTAACTATGTGTAATGTGTGTACAGTGTGCTGCTTTTGCTACTAGATCTCTGAGTTTCTCATCCCTAAACTGACAGATCACTCTCTCTCTGTTCAGAGCGCTGTGTTGTTTATCAACACAGAGCTCTGGGCTGTAATTGTACATGTGTAATGTGTGTAAGATGTGCTGCTTTTACTATACTATCTGGCTGTTTTTTCTCCCTGCTTTGCAGGAAGAAGAAACAGTAAGATGACTGTTCACAGTACTGTACACAGAGTTCTATGTTTTTGAAAACACATAACCCAGTGTGATTGGGCAAAGGTAATTGCCAAGATCATTGGCTGAAATCAGCTGCCAAACTTGTGCTGTGTCCAATCACAGCACACGTTGGCAGTGGGAGCGCACCCCAAACCCCGGAAGAAAGACCGCGACGTACAGGTACGTCGCCCATCTGCAGCTGCCACCTGCCCGAAGTACAACTACTGTGGGCAGGCAGGAAGTAGTTACGTTTAATGACGCACATGCATTATAATATATAAAAACAAAGACAATTAAACAGTAAGAATAAAGGACTTTTGAAATTGGGATTCTTTGCCAACAAGTCTGTACCAATAACCAAGACCTAGGTTTCATGTACACATGGCCTACTTTGACCACCAGCTGCGGAAAAACACAAAACGCATCAAAATCACATCAAAATCGTGCCGCAATTTGCAGTCGGCGGGCAAAGTGTTCTTATCCTGCACGTGATTCTTCCACTTTCAGGAGAGGGAGGTTGAACCTTCCCTGACCAAAGCCTATGTGTACATGGACACATAGGCTTTTATGGAGTTGAGTTTAGGAATTTGGCAAATAAAAACACCAAAGGCTCCTCCTAAACTCAAGTTTAGGAGCTGTAGTCTACATGAAGCCTTAATGGGGTAGAATTTGAAGCACATCTATAAATATAATATCTCAAAACAATGATAGATGCACATTCAAATAGAAAAATTTCGACTCTTCTGGCACCAAATCAGAGATCTACAATGTCAATTCATTCAGAGATTTTGGAGTAATTCAATGATAGATGAGTGTTGGTTTATTCAGAGTGGGCCAATGTTGTAAACCATTCATTTGACTTAAAAAAAGAAGTAACTCTACCCATATGGCAAATGGGGGGGAAGGCATATGCAAGACACATACCTTTTAAATTGTCCATTGTCTTCCTGAGTTTTCAGAGTCATCATCATGAATACTAATGTGTTCAAACCAAGAAAACGATTTATCATGAAAATGTTAATGAATTGATAGACTGATGGGTCCTATCAAGGGTCCTTCACTGTGAAATAATAGGAGATTGAATGGGCCATGGACTATCTTTTCTAAAATGATGGATTAGCTCCTAGACTATGGCTGAGGCCTCTCAGTCTTCAGTGCTTGACACAGCAAGTTAATCAAATTCCAAAAGAACATTGGCTTGAAAGACTTCATCTTCTGCTGTCTAAAATAGTAATCTTATACCCACTCTCCATGCCACAGATCTTTAATGCCCTGTACACACGATCGGACTTTCCGACAACAAAATCCATCAGATGTTTTTTCCGATGGATGTTGGCTCAAACTTGTCTTGCATACACAAGGTCACACAAAGTTGGTTGAACCTCAAGAACACGGTGACGTACAACATGTATGACGAGCCAAGAAAATGAAAATGAAGTTCAATACCCAGTGCTGCTCTTCTTCTTGATTCCGAGCATGCGTGGAACTTTGTGCGTCGGAATTGTGTACACACGATTGGAATTTCCGACAACGGATTTTGTCATCGGAAAATTTTAGATCCAGCTCTCAAACTTTGTGTGTTTCCGATGGAAAAAGTGCGATGGAGCCTACACACGGTCGAAATTTCCAACAACAAGCTCCGCTCGCTTCCATCGGAAAGTCCTATCGTGTGTACAGGGCATAAGGCCAGAATGTTCTCATAAAACCCTTCGGTAACACTGGTCTTACTTGATTGTTTAAAGGACCGAAATTTTTGAAATTGGGCACAAAAAATGATGATAGACAATCCAAGCTTCATTATACTGCCCTGAAAAACAGCCGATCAACAAAAGCTTTCCAAAATTCCCATTTGACAGAACTTGGTTCTCAGATTGACTTCTGTTGAGCGGGAATGACTATACATGGATTGATATTGGGCTGAACCAGCCTTTGAGAGCTCTTGAAAGACCTTACAAGGAGGCAGAAAAACACAGAAACATAGTATGAAATTATTTCATGAAAAATAGATTACAGAGCCATTGAGTAGTGGATGTGTATGGATTATTTTTTATAAACGGAGGATATCGTTTAGTGTCCACTTTAAGACCAGGCCTTTTTTCTGGCACTTTTTGTTTATTAGTTTATATCAGTATTTTTTCCTAGAAAATTACTTTACATTATACATTTTTTTTTAACAGAGACCCTAGGGCAGGGGTGCCCAACCAGTGGCCTGGGAGCCACATGTGGCCCGCGGAGCCCTCTGATGTGGCCCGCGACCTCTTGCCCTGGGATGGCAGGTTGGCAAGCCCAGATTGAAGGTTGCCAACCCTCTCTCCCAGAGCATCAGTGTTGTGAATGAAGCCAACGGTAGAGGAAGCAAGAGCCTGCAGAGCAGATTCCAAGCAGGCGTGGCACGGTATAGCGCCGGCTCCTGTCATAGGCGGAGTGATACCAAATGCGCTCTGCCTGGGACAGCAGCAGCTGGCAAAAACTGAATGGAACTCACTAAAATCACAGTGTATGTAAGGGCATATCTGTTCTGCAGTGGTTACTGGGCTGCTTTTAAACTGATCCGCAGGTGCACCTACGGGTTACCTGCACTGAGCCATAGACTTCTGGTTTTACCTGCGGGTTGGGGCTCTTTCAGAAAGTGCACCAAACCTTCAGGATATAATAGAATTGTATGGCAAAGTGCAGCTAACCCACAGGAAAACCACAGGTGAACTGTGCTGCACCTGCGGCATGGGTAGACCACAAACAATCAGTGTAATAGCTGCCTTAGGCCCCTTTTACACGATCGGTCCAACCCAATCGGACCATTTATTCACCTCTATGGAGCGGCAGATGAAAACAGACTTGTGTCCATTTACACCCGTCTACCTCAGATCCGATCTTCTAAAAAAAACAGAAGTGGATCCGTCCTCTTCCATCTGATCGGATCAGAGGGCCCATAGAGTAGAGTGGGCTGTGTTTGTGTCCACTCTGCATATGCTGAGTGGACACGGACCTGTCATCCACCCACTCTGCTCATTGTGGCCCGCGACTGGTTACTAAGTCACTTAAGTGGACCTCGCTCTTCAAAAGGTTGGGCACCCCTGCCCTAGGGAATAAAATAGCGATCATTACAATTTTTTATGTCACACAGTATTTGCACAGAGGTTTTGCAAACACAATTTTTTTGGAAAAAATACACTTTAATGAACTAAAAAAAAGACACAATATATACACCAATTTTTTGTAAAATGTGAAAGACAATGTTACGCCCAAGTAAACAGATACCTAAAATGTCACGCTTTAAAATTTCACACGCTCGTGGAACTGCGACAATGTACGGTACTTAAAAATCTCCATAGACGACGCTTTAAATGCCTTTGCAGTTACCTATTTAGAGTTACAGAGGCGATCTAGCACTAAAATTATAACGTTCGCAGTGATACCTCACATATGTGGTGCGATTTACATATGCGTGCACGACCTTTTGCATGCATTTGCTTCTGTGCGTGAGCACAGAGGGATGGGGGCGCATTAAAAAATGTTTTTCTTATTTATTTAATTTTTTATGTTTACATTGTGCCTTTTAAATTTTTTTAAATTACTTTTATTCCTATTACAAGGAATGTAAACATCCCTTGTAATAGAAATAAGGATGACATGTCCTTTTTATGGAGAGATCTGGGGTCAAAAAGACCACAAATCACTCTTTTACACATAAGGCCCTTTCCGATTAGGTCCGCCTGTTAGTTTTTCAGGCGGACTTGATCGGACGCTCCATTAACCTCTATGTCCGCTGACATCTGTCGATATCCAATCTGATCCTGTCCATGAAATCCAGATGGATGGTGACCCTATTTTCCACCCGTCTGAAGGATCGGATCGGATGGGATCGGATGAGAATGGACAGGCGGTCCATTTTCATCCAATCTCCCCATAGAGAAGAGCGAGACTCTGACAGGTGTACCTGGCTGCACCATCTTTAATGTATCTCTTAGGGTGTGCCCCCCAAATATCTTGTTTGTCTATTGTATGGATTCTGACCAAATCCTTTTGGGTGAGGAGCACCCTACTCCCTCATTAAGTACCTCTTATTAGCATCTAACTGTGTCATGGGGGGGAGACCTCAAGTTCTCCCATATAGAGAAGTATAGCTCCCATGGTTCAGAGAAGCAGGATCTCCCGATCTGGATAGTGTAGGACCCACTAATCATGGGGTACTTTGACGCAGTAAGTGGGCTTAAGCACCATATAGAAATATGGTGTGACCAAATCCCCATATTTTTTTTATAATGTTTTTTGAAAATGTCTAGGTGTTTTAAAAAAGCCTTGCTGGAGGTAAATGTCTTTTTTGCATGTGTGCGCTGTAATATTTTTGTTCTGTTGCATGGTCTTATGGCTGCACCATCTTTGATTGCATTTTTTAGGGTGTGCCCCCCAAATATCTTGTTTGTCTATTGTATGGATTCTGACCAAATCCTTTTGGGCAAGGAGCACCCCACTCCGCTGTAATATTTTTGTTCTGACAGGTCCGTCTCAGCACAGTGAGCGGAGACTGGCCTGTTTTTTTCACCTGCTCAGCAGGGATCAATGGATCGATCCCAAGCTGAGCAAAGCGGAGTCCATCAGGTGGACTGCCCGTGTGAAAGAGCCCTAAAAGCAAAAAATCTTTTGCTATAACCACTTGACATCCGCACTTTGGCCGAATGACGGCCACAGCGCGGATCTCAATTCCCGAGAGGCCGTCATATGACGTCCTCCCCTGTGCATGCTCCCTGCGTGCACTGTGATCACCGAGTCACTGAGACTCGGGTGATCAGAGATCCGAGTAGGCCCCTTACTATGTGATTAGATGTCAGCCAATGACAGCTGATCACATGTTAAAAACAAAAGCTCGGTGATCGTTTTTTTTTTTCTCCTCACGCTGACAGTGGAGGAGAAAAAAAAATGCTGATCACCGGCTCATCTTAAAGGGACATCAGTCCCTAAAAGTCAGAGGCAATTATGCCTCATGTATGCCACCTGTGAATGCCCACAAGTGCCACCTGTCAATGCCCACAAGTGCCACCTGTCAATGCCCACAAGTGCCACCTGTCAATGCCCATAAGTGCCACCTATCAATGCCCACAAGTGCCACCTATCAATGCCCACAAGTGCCACCTATCAATGCCCACCAGTGCTGCCAATCAGTGCCACCTAAAAGTGCTGCCTATCAGTGTAACCCATCAGTGCCCATCACTGCCACCCATCAGTGCCCATCACTGCCACCTATCGGTGCCTGTCACTACCTCCTCATCAGCGTGCATCAATGATGGACAAAAATTACAGATTTTACATTTTTATAACAAAATTAAAAAAAAAAAAATTCTGTCTTTTTTAATTTTTTTAACAAAAAATAAAAATCGCAGAGGTGATCAAATACCACCAAAAGAAAGCTCTATTTAGGGGAAAAAAAGATAAAAATTTCATTTGGGTACAGTGTTGTACGACCGTGCAAAGTGCGACAGCGTTGAAAGCTCAAAATTGCTCTGGATAGGAGGGGGGTTTAAGCAAGTGGTTAAAAAACAAAAAAGAATTTACTTCCAGCCTGGATCAGAAGGCGTCGCTCCATCGTTCCGGTCCTCCAAGGCCATAGAGGCGATCAAAGAGGATCTACTCTTTGATCGCCTATGGGGAAAAAAACAGCTGCATTGTCGGAACGTTTCTTGGGCGACCTGGCAGAAACGGTAAGCCATGAGAAAGCCAGCCACCAGCTGCAAAAAATGATACCGGGGTGATATCTGCAACCATAATCCTGGTAAACCAATTGCAAACCACAAGGTATATATATACATATTGTGGTCGGCAAGTGGATAAGATCTAGAAGGCTCTGTGAGGTCCATGGTGGATTTTGCTGTCTCCCCTTTAACAAATTCCATCTAGAATGTATTAGAACGACGATCAAACCTTTATACCATCTGCTAATATAGGGGATTCTTGTATCCAAGGCTCAGTTCTCACTGTTGAGCGGCCGGCTAGGTCAGGTGTGTGTGTTTCGGGATTGTGAATAGGAAAGAGTCAGTAGGCTGAAGCATTAAATAAATAGTAATCATTGCTGAGAGATTTATTGACCTGAGAAGGAGTCATTAGCCAAGGTCTCAGTCAATATTTACCTCACAGGTCACTAAATCTTGATGTTCAGTGAAAATTAAAGTCAATATGATGTGTGCTTTCTTACTTGCAAATTAATTTTCCAATGTAAAAGCCTCATTTTTTGCAATAAAACCACTTTTTAAAACGTATGCCTATTCCCTGGTGGCTTTTAAAAAGAGTGTTATAAGGCCGATGAAATTCTGGCAATGAAAACGCCGGCTTTGCTTGGCAAGGAGCTTCTATGTATTTATATAGGCAGTAAGGAGACTTGGGAGAAGAGAACTGCCCCAGCAGGTACGCTGACACTTAGACCACGCCGGCTACTAATATTATTCATCTCGTTGGGGTGATAGGCAAGCGGGTGATTGATCAGAAGACATCTGTGTCTGAAAGGAGCAGGTTGTTTGAAGTACGGTGCAAGGGACTCGTTACCCTGAAATTAACATTTTACATGCCGTGGCAGTAACCCTCCAGCTGTGTAGGAATGTTTTAAAGGCTTCCTCGGGGTCGACAAGAAGGCCAAAAGAGTAACAGACACTTGATTAAAAACTAGCGCAGTTAGAGTAGTCATGAACTTCAATACTTTATCCAAATTTAAAGAGACTGAATTTTGTTTTTATTATTATTATTATTATTACAGGATTTATATAGCGCCAACAGTTTACGCAGCGCTTTACAATATAAAAGGGAGACAATACAGTTATAATACAATAAAATACAAGAGGATTAAGAGGGCCCTGCTCAGAAGAGCTTACAATCTAATAGGCTGGGGGAGGTGGTACAAAAGGTTGTAACTGTGGGGAATGAGCTGATGGAAGTGGTAAAAGATTAGTTGGAGACGTGATAGGCTTCCCTGAAGAGATGAGTTTTCAGGGATCGCCTGAAGGTAGCAAGAGTAGGGGATAGCTGGACAGGTTGAGGTAGCGAGTTCCAGAGGATGGGAGAGGCTCTGGAGAAATCCTGGAGACGAGCATGGGAGGAGACAAGTTTTTGCACTTATTCAATTTATTTATTTGTTTTATTCGCTAATAAAACTTAAAACTTGAATTTGTTTTGGTCAGATGAATATGAATTATTGTACAATCACAATCTGAAATCAAACGTTGGTGCTCTAACGTCTCCAGCATCTACTTACTACTTTTTGTTTACTACTTTTACAAATTTTACTACTTTATTTTTTATATTGTATATATATTTTTATATATTTTTGTATATTTTATATTTATATATATTATATACATTTTTATTTTACTTTCACTACTTTTTTTCTACTTTTACTAATTTTACTACTTGTTTTTTTATATTTTATATTTAAATTTTTTAAATATAGCTTATATTTATATTATAATTATATATATTTGATATTTTTTTCCTTTTTAATTTTACTTTAACTTATTTTCTTTCCTACTTTTACTAACTTCACTACTTTTGTATTTTTATATTTTATATATAGTATATTTTATATATAGTATATTTTTTATATTTTTATATATTTTTTTATATATCTTGTATTTACATTATATTTATATATATATATATATATATATATATATATATATATATATATATATATATATATATATATTTCCGTTTTTAATTTTACTTTAACTTCTTTTCTTTCCTACTTTTACTAACCTCACTACTTTTGTTTTTTTATATTTTATATATAGTATATTTTTTATATTTTTATATATCTTATATTTACATATATATATATATATATATATATATATATATATATATATATATATATATATATATATATATATATATATATATATATAATATTTGTTTTCCTTTTTTAATTTTACTTTAACTTTGTTTCTTTCCTACTTTTACTAACTTCACTACTTATGTTTTTTTTTTTATATTTTATATATAGTATATTTTTTATAATTTTTATAAATAGCTCACATTTACATATATATATATATATATATATATATATATATATATATATATATATATATATATATATATATATATATACCGTGTATATATATATATATATATATATATATATATATATATATATATATATATATATATAATATTTGTTTGCTTTTTTCATTTTACTTTAACCTCTTTTCTTTCCTACCTTTACTTACTTCATGAGTCCGGCATCCTAATCTACATGTGGGGCGCAGGACGCATAGATTACAATGTTTTTTTTTTTTTGAAGCACATGATTAGAGCCAGAGGCTTTCATAGGCTTCAAAAATGTGTGGTCTCGGGGCGCAACCTAGTTGTGTGACAATAGCGAGTAAATATTCGCTATATTTTTTTCCATGATTCTCCTCCTGGCCAATCAGGAAAAGGATACTGAGACCGGTTACCCGATTGGCCGAGAGGAGAAGAGATCCTATTGGCCGCCAAGGAGGAGTAGAGAGGAGATGCAGGGGAAGCTGCAGTGAAGCACCAGGAGGAAGAGACGCCCTCTGCCGCCTGGAGGAAGCGCTGCCCGCCACCTAGGTGGGGTGAGTGAAGGACTCGGAACCGACCGACGGGGGGTAGCCTGTGACCGACTCCCGACTGACCGGATTGTTTGCCCCCCCCCCCCAAAAAAATATACCACTGATTTTAATATATATATTTTTTATTGTATATGTTTTATAACAGAAAGTCAGAAATATTGTTTTTTTTTTTTTTTTCAAAATTGTTGCTCTTTTTTTGTTTATACGCAAAAAATAAAAACCTGCAGAGGTGATCTAATACCACCAAAAGGAAAAAAAGGACATCAATTTTTTTGGATTCAGCATCCCACGACAATTGTGCGATTGTCAGTTACAGTAATGCAGTGCCGTATCGCAAAAAAAATGCCTGGTTATAAAGGGGGGTAAATCTTCCGGAGGGTAAGTGGTTAACAGGAGCAATTATTGAACTGATGTAACCAACTCCTTTAAGTTATATATTTAACACACCAAAAGGGAACAAATAAAAGAAGTTTATTGTTTGGGTTTGTATTTGTATTGTAAATTGTATAAGGTTTGATGGTGTGAATACATTTAAAGGGACAGCACACTTTTTTGTTTCTTTTATATTCTTTTTACCCAGTATTCAAGGCTTTTAAAATGCACTAGTCTGTTTGGAAACTTGAGCCTACCGCAAAGGTTGTTCTTAATACATACACATGCACTATTTAATGGCCCTGTAAACTATATTTCATTATTTCATTTTAGTTTGTTCATTTTTGTTTCCGTTTCATTCGTTATTTGTTTTTGTTTTTTCGTAATATCGTAAATTCGCAAATTCTAAAATTTGAAAATTCTGAAACTTGAAAATTCAGAAATTCGAAAATTCAAATGAAAATCTGAAAATTCTAAGTAATATTTAACTAACTAAATAACTAATAATAACTACCGTAACTATTAAATTATAGGTATTGGAATTTCCTATCAAATTTGGCTGTTAGTGAATGTAACGAATGCAAATTTTTCTGAAGTTACGAATTATCCGAAATGACGAATGTTATCCGAATCTAAACAAATGGAACAGAACAAATTAATAATAAAAAGTAATTTGTTACGTTACATTCGTTTCGATACGGCATTCATTATTTTGGATAAATTGAAACTTTGGATAAATTCGTATTCGTTACGTTCACTAACAGCCAAATTTGAAAGGAAATTCCAATACCTATAATTTAATAGTTTAGTAATAGTTAAGTTATTATTAGTTAGTCATTATTTCAGATTTTCGAATTTTCAGATTTTCGTTCTTATTTTCAGAATTTTGTTCTTTTGAATTTTTGGATAGTTGTTCTTTCGAATTTTCATTCTTATTTTCGGATCTTAGAATTTCCGAAATTTCGAATTTATAGCACTGATCGCTGTATAAATGTCAATGGTCCCAAGAAAGTGTCTAAAGTGTTGGATTTGTCTGCCGCAATGTCTCAGTCCCCATAAAAATCGCAGATCGCCGCCATTACTAGTAAAAACAAAAAAAAAAATGCCGTAAATCTTTGCCCTATTTTGTAGACGTTATAACTTTTGCGCAAACCAATCAATATATGCTTATTGCAATTTTTTTTTACCAAAAATATGTAGAAGAATATAAATCAGCCTAAACTGATGAAGAAATTTAATTTTTTTTTGAATATTTATTATAGCAAAAAGTACAAAATATTGTGTTTTTTCCAAAACTGCTGCTCTTGTAGCTGATGCGAGTGCATGGCGGTCTCAATGACCGCCGGGCTCCCGCGATCGCTCGTAACACGGCGAGAACCGGGATCTCTGTGTGTAAACACAGAGAACAGAGATCCCGGTTCTCTGAGGGGAGAAGTGACAGATCGTCTGTTCATACGAAGTATGAACAGCGATCTGTCATCTCCCCTAGTTAGCCCCTCCCCCCTTCAGTTAGAACACACACTAGGGAACACAATTAACCCCTTGATCGCCCCCTAGTGTTAACCCCTTCCCTGCCAGTGGCATTTACACAGTAATCAGTGCATTTTTATAGCACTGATCGCTGTATAAATGTCAATGGTCCAAAAAATGTGTCAAAAGTCTCCGATCTGTCCGCAGCAATGTCGCAGTCTCGATAAAAAACGCAGTTCGCTGCCAAAATTATACTAAAAATGCTAAAAATCTATCTCCTATTTTGTAGACGCTATAACTTTTGCGTGAACCAATCAATATAAGCTTATTGCGATTTTTTTTTTACCAAAAATATGTAGAAGAATACATACAGTATTTATCGGCGTATAACACGCACCGGCGTATAACACGCACCCCAAGTTTAGGAGGGAATTTTAAGGAAAAAAGTTTTAGGAGAGAAGTTTAGGGAAAAGAAAAACTTACATTTAAGCGTCATTTGCAGCTTGCCCAGCGTCATTTGCAGCTTGCCCAGCGTCATTTGCAGCTTGCCCAGCGTCATTTGCAGCCTTGCCCAGCATCATTTGCAGCTTGCCCAGCGTCATTTGTAGCTTGCCCAGTGTCATTTGTAGCTTGCCCAGTGTCATTTGTAGCTTGCCCAGTGTCATTTGTAGCTTGCCCAGTGTCATTTGCAGCTTGCCAGCGTCATTTGTAGCTTGCCCAGTGTCATTTTCAGTTTGCCAGCGTCATTTGCAGCCTTGCCGACGTTTAAATTTCCCGCCGCCGACAGACTGCGCATGCGCCGCCGAAAAAGACCGAACCACGGCCGAAAAAGGCCAAAGCGCGGCCGAAAAAGACCAAGCCGACTGTTCGGCTCCGCTCAGAGTCCCGCCTCCCTGCTGTTTCGGGAGCGAGCGCAGGGAGGCGGGACTACGAGCGCAGCTGAACAGTCGGCTTTGGTCTTTTTCGGCCGCGCTTTGGCTTTTTTCGGCCGCGGTTCGGTCTTTTTCGGCGGCGGTCGCTATTTTTCGGCGCCGCAACCAATTTTTGTCATTTTTTTGGGGGTATCGGCGTATAACACGCACCCACAACTTTCGCCTGATTTTAAGGGGGAAAAAGTGCGTGTTATACGCCGATAAATACGGTATTGGCATAAACTGATAAAGACATTTTTTTTTTTTTTTTAATCTGGGGATATTTATTATAGCAAAAAGTAAATAATATTGTTATTTTTTTTCAAAATTGTCGCTCTTTTTTTGTTTATAGCGCAAAAAATAAAAACCACCAAAAGAAAGCTCTATTTGTGGGGGGAAAAGGACATACATTTTGTTTGGGTGCAACGTCGCATGACCGCGCAATTTTCAGGTAAAGCGACGCAAAAAATGGCCTGTAGACAAAAGACAAGTGGAAGATGTGCTGTATACTACTAGGAAACATGTTTATTGGGCTCCCAGCTGTTTAGCTGCTACTTTAGGAAGCAATGAGCTTAGTAGAATGTGCTCCACAGTAAAAGATGATGACATCATCACCCTCGTCCAAATTCCCGCGCAATCCATCTCGTCAACTGACAGGTTTCAGTGAGCCGGGCTCCCCGCTGCACAGAACTATTGTAACTTTACAGAAAGGCTGCCAAGTGACTTAGTCATGAGAGGCTTTATAATGCAGGTAGGAATTTGCCAGGAAAGGTTATTATATATACTCTGGTTAATTTATGGCACAGAAAAGTCAAAACTGTGTGTCAAGAGTTGAGTCCTTGTTTCTGCTGGCTGCATTTTATTTTCTCAGCTGCACAAAGTTGTCTGCAATGGCACACATCACATGTAGAAGTGCTGGCGCGGCGATAGGTATCGCACTGAGGGGGACCCACGCTGCCACTAAAACACAAATTTTTATTACAAGTTAAATTTTTTTTTATTTTAGATACACCAGAGATGCTTTGTCTGAGTGTAGAGAGTGTGAGCTGCATGATACCAGCTGATGGCAGGTTTACCCTATGACCTCATAATAACACTACAAACCCAGCTGCTCATTATTATTAAAGAGGCGCTTTTACTTTTGTTTAAACCCAAATGGTGGCTAATTGTTTTTTCTTTCTTTTTTTTGGAGCTCTATCTGCAATACTTATGCCGCGTACACACGACCGGACTTTTCGACGGACTTGGTCCGGCGGACAATCCGACAGACTTTGCAGCTGAGGTCCGCCGGACTTTCAAACCAACGGACTTGGCCACGCACGATCACTCCAAAAGTCTGACAGATTCGAAAACGTGATGATGTAGAATAAGGAAGTTCATAGGCAGTAGCCAATAGCTGCCCTAGCGTCGGTTTTAGTCCATCGGACTAGCACACAGACGACTGGATTTTTCGACCGGACTCGAGTCCGTCGGAAAGATTTGAAGCAAGTTTTATTTCTAGGTCCGCCGGACTTTTGGGAAGAAAAAGTCAGCTGGAGCCCACACACGATCGAATTGTCCGTCGGATTCAGTCCGCCAGACCAAGTCCATTGAGAATCCGGTCATGTGTAATGTACACCCGGTCTGATTTTTCCAACAGAAAATGTTGGCTATGAGCTTGTTGGCGGAAAGTCTGACCGTGTGTATGCTCCATCGAACATTTTTTGTCGGACTTTCCGCCAACAAATGTTGGCTAGCAGGTTCTCAGATTTTCCACCAACAAATTTTTGTTGTCGGCCTTTCCGATCGCGTGTACACAAGTCCGTCGGACAAAAGTCCAAAGTACAAACACGCATGCTCGGAATCAAGGAGGAGCCGGAAGCGCTCGGTCTTGTAAAACTAGCGTTCCTAATGGAGATATCACATCGGCTCGCCGTACGTCTTGTACGTCACTACGTTCGTAATTGTTGGCCAAAATTTGTGTGACCGTGTGTGCGCAAGACAAGTTGGAGCCAACATCCTTCGAACAAAAATCCACAGTCTTCATTCAACCCAAAAGACTGAGGACATACTGTGAGTGTAGGTCATCACGAACCCATCTCCACAGCACCCTGAACTAAAGTGTATTGCAGAGGGTGGCAATGGCATCATCAAATCAGAGTCACTCTGCCTCATCAAGGACTGCTTGAGGCTGGGGGAGGACCATAGAGAACTATGCATCACATGACCAGCTGGAAGATATTTGGAAAAGTCGTCAGGGTCCGAACATAGCCCGAGGCAGGTGGCAAGCAAAAAAGTAGCCAGGGTCCAAGCAGAGATTGAGGCAGGTGGCAAGCAAAAAAGTAGCCAGGGTCCAAGCAGAGATTGAGGTAGGTGGTAAGTAAAAAAGTAGTCCAGGTCCAAGCAGAGATTGAAGCAGGTGGTGAGCAAGAGCGTAGGAGAGCAAGAGTCAGTTGACAGTCTTGGCACGTTACAATGAGAAAATAGGTCAATCCCAGTTGGAAAAAAATAGACAAGCAGCAAGCAAGTATTATAGTTATTTAAGAAGTCCAGCCTGAGCTTATTTTGGCTGGGCTTCTCCTAAGGGTCACAGGAGTGCAATTAGTTTTGCAGTCCTGTGACCCGTTTTCAGCAGAAAGCGGACTGAAGTCCACTCTCTGCTTACGTCATTGGACTCAGTCCAGGCACCGCGTCATCCCATAAAGTCTGGATCCACCAGGTGCCCCGACCGATGCCTGTCTCAGCCACTCAGCGAGCTGCTGAGAGCCTGAAATGGCCGCTCACTGCCCCTCCACAGCTCAGCGCTCCAGTGAGCGTGGATAAGCAGAGAGGAGACCTGTTGATTGACAGGCAGCAGCTCTCCTCTCAAGGAGTTGGGAGAACCGAGCGATCGGCGATGTTTGGTGGCTTGGTTTCTCAGTGTAGAGACGCTGGGGGACAGATGCTACATCCACCTAGGTAAGTATGATTATGAGGGGGAAAAATCCCATACTTCTCTTTTAAGCTTTTAGGGAGATGGTGAAAAGATATAGCAGTAGCCACTTTAAAGGGCTGGTGTTTAAATATCCTTTTGGTCAGAGGACACGCCCAACATAATTTCCTGACCTGGATTCTGAGTACCGTCGGAAGTCCTAGCAGGGGTTATATGAGTACCATTGGAAGTCCTGGCATGGATGCTGCAAGTATCATTGGTAGTCCTGGCAGGGATTCTGGAAGTCCTGGCAAGGATTCAGAGAGTAGAAGTTCTGGAAGACCTGGCAGAAATTAGGCAAGCATTATACCGGTTCTGCCAAGGGGGTGGGGGTGCAATAGCCTGGAGTTGGAGCATTAAATAGGGAACTATTGCCGCTGTATAAACTTACCCCTTCGAACCCTTTACCTCTATGCTTTTTTCCCCCCCCAAACATGTTTTATTTGGTAATAAACATCACATACAGAATTAGTGTTAAAAAACATTTCGGAAAAAAAAGGAAAACTGTTATGTCAAGTGAACAGTGGGCATTTGCCCCGATTGCGTGTTCGCTTATAAAAACAAACATTTAGTTTGCAAATGGAGCCAGCAGGCCCATGTTGAGTTAAATTTAGCTGTATGTATCAGTTCCTCCATCTCTTCTATTTTATTGATGCGTGTAAACCATTCTGATAAGGAGGGCACACATGGAGAGTTCCAATGTACCAGTATGGATGATTTAGCTGGATTAACCATGTGCATTGTCAGTGATTTGTGATATCCTTTTGGAGGGCATACCTCTATGCTTTTTACCCACTCTCCTTGTTCTTGGCTATGACTTTTGAAAATTGGCAAGCATTTCTGACAGCCCACTTCCTTGCCTACTCTCACTAGAATGGCATATTTGATTGCTGTAGAGTTTCATTAGGTAACATGGGGCATGCCTATATGTACTGTAACACCATAGTGGATGGCGAACCAGCTGAACTGCACAGCAGGTGCATGCTCAGCTCAATTTCCCCTGTTCTGACAGGGAGTATGGGGGAAATCACCCTAGACACAGACAGCAATGTGGGTGGATGATGGCACTAAGTCATTAATAACATTTGTATGTGGAGTACCAGAAATATGAACACTTCAAGTGTAATGCCCCGTACACACGGTCGGAAATTCCGACGGAAAATGTCCGATCGGACCATGTTGTCGGAAAATCCGACCGTGTGTGGGCTCCATCAGACTTTTTTGAGATCCTGCTCTCAAATTTTCCGACAATAAAATCCGATCAGACTTTTTCCGATCGTGTGTAGAGAATTCCGACGGACAAAGTGCCACGCCTACTCAGATCAAATTAGGAGACCAAACCTATTGGCTAATAGCCTCTACGTAGTTCAGTCGTACGCAACAAACGTCACCACGTTCAGAATGATCGGATTTTCCGGCAACTTTGTCCGACCGTGTGTATGCAACACCAGTGTCGGACAAAATCCGTCTGAAAAAATCCGACGGATTTTGTGGTTGGAATTTCCGACCGTGTGTACGGGGCATAAAACTTCTCAAGAAAGCCACATAGTGTCCTCTGTTGCTAGGATGTAGGCAGCTTCTTAAGAAAGCCACCTAGTGCCCTCTGTTGCTAGGATGCAGGCAGCTTCACAAGGAAGTCACACACTTAGTGTCTTCAGCTGCTAGGATGCAGGTAACTTCTCAAGAAAGCCACCTAGTGTTCTCTGTTGCTAGGATGCAGGTCATTTCTTAAGGAAGTCACCTAGTGTCCTCTGTTGCTAGGATGCAGGTAACTTCTTAAGGAAGTCACCTAGTGTCCTCTGTTGCTAGGATGCAGGCAACTTCCTAAGGAAGCCACCTAGTATCCTCTGTTGCTAGGATGCAAGCAACTTCTTAAGAAAGCCACCTAGTGTACCCTGTTGCTAGGATGCAGGTGACTTCTTAAGGAAGTCACCTAGTGTCCTCTGTTGCTAGGATGCAGGCAACTTCCTAAGGAAGCCACCTAGTATCCTCTGTTGCTAGGATGCAGGCAACTTCTTAAGAAAGCCACCTAGTGTCCTCTGTTGCTAGGATGCTGGCAACTTCCTAAGGAATTCACCTAGTATCCTCTGTTGCTAGGATGTAGGCAGCTTCCTAAGGAAGTCACCTAGTATCCTCTGTTGCTAGGATGCAGGCAACTTCTTAAGAAAGCCACCTAGTGTCCTCTGTTGCTAGGATGCAGGTAACTTCTTAAAGAAGTCACCTAGTATCCTCTGTTGCTTGGATGCAGGCAACTTCTTAAGAAAGCCACCTAGTGTCCTCCATTGCTCAGACATAGGCTGCTTCTGCCATCTAGCATTCCATCCTTGCTAGAGAATCTAGTATTTTTATCTATCTTCTAAAAGCAGCTGTCTCGCATCCGTTGCTAGGACGCAGGCGGCTTCTGCCTCCTAATATCCTACCCTTGCTAAGCCACCTAACATTCTTCTATTGCTACAATGCAGGTGGCTCTTGTACTTCAATAGACTAACTTTTCCATGTATTCATGTATACATGTAAACAATAGCAGCAGTAACAGTATACGTACATCGTAAAATACAGTTCATAGACAGGACCTCAGATGAAGAGTATATGTTTTTTAACATATCTGAAGTATGCAGATCCTTATGCAGCTGTGTGCACGCACCCGAAATAACAATACACCTGTGTTCAGATCTGTATAAAAAAAAGTTTACTGATAAAAACATCACATTTTTCTTTTCCAAGAATAAAACATATAACAGTCCACTTTATTGATTACAAGAAGCCAACACATTTCAGGGGTTTAAACACAGACCCTTCCTCAGGGCTGCTGTAGTTCTACATGGCAGTACTAATCCTCTGAGTGCAGAACACGGGCTCTGACACTGGCTTGCCCCCTGTCTGCAACTCATTATAACTGACAATACTTAGACATAATCACATCTGCAGTCCACCTTCCTTGTTGCTTTCCGCTGCAATATGATCTGTGTGCAGTGTGTTCACTAATGCTATAAACGCAAGTCGGCCCTGATGAAGGGAGTGTGTATAAGCTCCCGAAACTTGCTGGATTCTTGTACTCAATAAAGTGGACTGTCACACTTGAAACATCTGTTCAAATTTCTTTTAGTGCTGCATATACAAACTCGACAATAAAAACAGAGTTCCTAACACTGTCCAAAATAACACAAACATTTAAGCTAGTTTTTGGTATTTAAAGGATAAGTGCACTTTCAAAATACAGTTATCCTCATTTCCCCCTCCCCCTTGACTACATCTAGCCTGAAAATCTTTTGGCTGCAGCTGCCGTTTCCATAGACCTCTATGGGGCATGGGATAAAGATAACTATGCGTATGGGGCTGGGAGGGGGCGGGGCATTGTTTAGATTAGGGTAGGGGGTGGCAAAAATATAAGCCGACTCTCTAAAATTGCACTTATCCTTTAAGGGCTCGTGCACATGTCCATATGAAAATACAACTATTAGGATGCAGTCTCTTTCTGGTAGAAACTGGCAGCAAGATCCTGCAAAAAAGTGCTTTGTACACATATCATGTTTGAGCGACATATGCAACATTGAAGAGTGAATAGCCCTGCTGCTAGGATGCAGGCAGCTTCTCAAGGAAGTCACACACTTAGTGTCTTCAGCTGCTAGGATGCAGGAAACTTCTCAAGAAAGCCACATAGTGTCCTCTGTTGCTAGGATGCAGGAGACTTCTCAAGAAAGCCACATAGTGTCCTCTGTTGCTAGGATGTAGGCAACTTCTTAAGAAAGCCACCTAGTGTCCTCTGTTGCTAGGATGCAGGCAGCTTCACAAGGAAGTCACACACTTAGTGTCTTCAGCTGCTAGGATGCAGGTAACTTCTCAAGAAAGCCACCTAGTGTTCGCTGTTGCTAGGATGCAGGTCATTTCTTAAGGAAGTCACCTAGTGTCCTCTGTTGCTAGGATGCAGGTAACTTCTTAAGGAAGTCACCTAGTGTCCTCTGTTGCTAGGATGCAGGCAACTTCCTAAGGAAGCCACCTAGTGTCCTCTGTTGCTAGGATGCAGGAAACTTCTCAAGAAAGCCACATAGTGTCCTCTGTTGCTAGGATGTAGGCAGCTTCTTAAGAAAGCCACCTAGTGCCCTCTGTTGCTAGGATGCAGGCAGCTTCACAAGGAAGTCACACACTTAGTGTCTTCAGCTGCTAGGATGCAGGTAACTTCTCAAGAAAGCCACCTAGTGTTCTCTGTTGCTAGGATGCAGGTCATTTCTTAAGGAAGTCACCTAGTGTCCTCTGTTGCTAGGATGCAGGTAACTTCTTAAGGAAGTCACCTAGTGTCCTCTGTTGCTAGGATGCAGGCAACTTCCTAAGGAAGCCACCTAGTATCCTCTGTTGCTAGGATGCAGGCAACTTCTTAAGAAAGCCACCTAGTGTCCTCTGTTGCTAGGATGCTGGCAACTTCCTAAGGAATTCACCTAGTATCCTCTGTTGCTAGGATGTAGGCAGCTTCCTAAGGAAGTCACCTAGTATCCTCTGTTGCTAGGATGCAGGCAACTTCTTAAGAAAGCCACCTAGTGTCCTCTGTTGCTAGGATGCAGGTAACTTCTTAAAGAAGTCACCTAGTATCCTCTGTTGCTTGGATGCAGGCAACTTCTTAAGAAAGCCACCTAGTGTCCTCCATTGCTCAGACATAGGCTGCTTCTGCCATCTAGCATTCCATCCTTGCTAGAGAATCTAGTATTTTTATCTATCTTCTAAAAGCAGCTGTCTCGCATCCGTTGCTAGGACGCAGGCGGCTTCTGCCTCCTAATATCCTACCCTTGCTAAGCCACCTAACATTCTTCTATTGCTACAATGCAGGTGGCTCTTGTACTTCAATAGACTAACTTTTCCATGTATTCATGTATACATGTAAACAATAGCAGCAGTAACAGTATACGTACGTTGTAAAATACAGTTCATAGACAGGACCTCAGATGAAGAGTATATGTTTTTTAACATATCTGAAGTATGCAGATCCTTATGCAGCTGTGTGCACGCACCCGAAATAACAATACACCTGTGTTCAGATCTGTATAAAAAAAAGTTTACTGATAAAAACATCACATTTTTCTTTTCCAAGAATAAAACATGACATTTTTCGTGGCCGTGTGCCTGAGTCCTAAACCCTGGCTGGAATTATGGTTCAGTCAATCTCCTTACGGAGGTGACTTCCTCTGTAAAACATATTTTGAGAGATTACCCCTTTAATTAGGAAACTTTTGTGTATCACCTAATTTGACTCTCAGGATTTACTTTGGTTATCCAAGATCAACTATATCTTTCAGTGCTGATATCCTTTCAATGTGTATTAAATGGAATCTTGGCGGACGTTCTTAGATGTACTAAATTCCATCTCAAACAAAAGTAGATTCATTTTGTTAGTGTCTGTTTGATGCTCACAAGATGACATGGCAACAAGGATTAAAGGAAAAAAGTCTTGGGAATTAGGTTCTCTTTGATGTTAAACTTTCCACCCGCCCAACCAATGTATATCTTGAAAACATGGCCTGATATCACTAAGTAAATAAGCCCGGCTTCTAGGTGGAGAATGGAAACTGGAGTCCTAGAGTAGGATAAAGGAACATTGCTGTGGGGAGTGGTCCAGATATTTCAGTTCTGAAGTCTAAAGTGACAGCTGATTTTTTGCAACCAATGGAATTATTTCTGATTTTAAGGATAATGTTAATTCCCACCAAGGTCAACAGGAAAGTCTACTAAACTCTGCAGAAGATAGGTAGGGAGGGTCAGGATACAAATTATCAACATTGACATAATGATACATATAAAAAGTAAAGGTGGAAAATTTGAGATTTGCAGTAACTAGATTTAGTTCTCAGTAGTTTGCTGCAGTTGAAGAGGTTTTTCTTATCTTCCTTATTATCAGTTTCTCAGAATACTAGTCCAATAACCGCTGATATTTTTTTTGTTAAAGATATACAGTTGTGCTCATAAGTTTACACACCCTGATAGAATTTATGATTTCTTGGCCATTTTTCAGAGAATATGAATGATAACACAAAAACTTTTCTTTCACTCATGGTTAGCGTTTGGCTAAAGCCATTTATTATAAATCAACTGTGTTTACTCTTTTTAAATTATAATGACAACAGAAACTACCTAAATGACCCTGATCAAAAGTTTACATACCCCAGTTCTTAATACCGGCTTAATAGCTTGAAGTCTTTTGTGGTATTTGTGGATGAGGCTCTTTATCTTCTCAGATGGTAAAGCTGCCCATTCCTCTTGGAAAAAAGCCTCCAGTTCCTGTAAATTCTTGGGCTGTCTTGCATGAACGACACGTTTGAGATCTCCCCAGAGTGGCTCAATGATATTGAGGTCAGGAGACTGAGATGACCACTCCAGAACCTTCACTTTATTCTGCTGTAGCCAATTACAGGTCAACTTGGCCTTGTGTTTTGGATCATTGTCATGTTGGAATGTCCAAGTACGCCCCATGCAAAACTTCCTGGCTGATAAATGCAAATGTTCCTCCAGTATTTTTTGATAACATACTGCATTCATCTTGCCATCAATTTTGACCAAATTTCCTGTGCTTTTGTAGCTCACACATCCCCAAAACATCAGCGATCCACCTCCGTACTTCACAGTAGGAATGGTGAACCTTTCATCATAGGCCTTGTTGACTCCTCTCTAAATGTAGCATTTATGGTTGTGGTCAAAAAGCTAAATTTTGGTCTCATCCCTCCAAATGACTTTGCGCCAGAAGGTTTGAGGCTTGTCTCTGTGCTGTTTGGCGTATTGTAAGTGGGATACTTTGTGGCATTTTCGTAGTAATGACTTTCTTCTGGCGACTCAACCATGCAGCCCATTTTCTTCAAGTGCCTCCTTATTGTGCACCTTGAAACAGCCACACCACATGTTTTCAGAGAGTCCTGTATTTCACCTGAAGTTATTTGTGGGTTTTTCTTTGCATCCCGAACAATTTTCCTGACAGTTGTGGCTGAAATTTTAGTTGGTCTACCTGACCGTGGTTTGGTTTCAACAGAACCCCTCATTTTCCACTTCTTGATTAGAGTTTGAACACTGCTGAATGGAATTCTCAATTCCTTGGATATCTTTTTATATCCCATTCCTGTTTTATATAGTTCAACTACCTTTTGACAATTCTTTTGCTTTCCCCATGACTCAGAATCCAGAAACATCAGTGCAGCACTGGATGAAGGATGCAAGGGTCTGTCAGGAGTCCAGAAACTCATTGACCTTTTATACACACACTAATTACAAGCAAACAGATCACAGGTGAGGATGGTTATCTTTAATAGCCATTCAAACCCTTTGTGTCAACTTGTGGGCATGTTATAAGGCCAAAATCACCAGGGTATGTAAACTTTTGATCAGGGTCATTTGGGTAATTTGTGTTGTGATTATGATTTAAAAAGAGAAAACACAGTTGACTGATAATAAATGTCTTCTTCTGCCGAACACTAAACATGAGTGAAAGAAAAGTTTTTGTGTTATCAATCACATTCTCTGAAAAATGCCCAAGAAATCATAAATTCTGCCAGGGAATGTAAACTTATAAGCACAACTGTAAATCCTCTCTAAACTCTATACAATATCACACAACAAACCCTGCCTTTTTTCTATTAATTTTGAGCTCCAAAAATCCATGTATTGTGTAGCACCTAACCTCAGAGGAGCCGCTGAAGTACGGGTTCACTGATTATGGACAACAAGGACCCTTCTGGCAACGCCACACCCTTTGACATACCAAATCTGAAGAAGCAGGATTTATTTCAGCTATGCACCCCATGTGGCAACAACAACAGAAGCAACAGCAATAAATAGTAACAGAATAAAACAAATTTGTACAATACAACAAACGCTGCAAGGAACAAGAATTTGTGTATCTGAATCCTAAATATAGGGGGTCCTAACAGTGTGAGAAGCTGAAAGGTCCTTTAGTCTCTCCATAAACCCCTCCTACAGGCCAGTGTGGCACTAAATGTTGGGGCCCAAAGTCCTGCGTTGTGATTTGTATCACATCACATGGTAAAGGACATAAGGCCACAAACTAAGTCCCAAATTAGGGTGGCATGTCCCTTTAGGAGAAGGGTAGAGGAGTTTGTATCCAGTGGCCTCTCATCACTATGCAGTCTGTTATGAAGCCTCTTACTGCTCCTCTGGTACCTGTAGGGTCGGTGATGGATTTGGACTCTGGAGCCATGAAATTTTACAAAACTAGGGATGCCTTTAACCTCCAGCTCAATGGACATATCCAACAGCTGTGGCCAATGTGTGAATATAGCAACACAGTCCTTCTCCAACAGCTCTGGCAACAGCAGCCTCTCTGACTCACTCCAACTACTTCAACAGTCACCTCTCACTCCTTACGTGAGACCTCCTCCTTCCTTTTCCTTCTCTCTACAGAACACCGTTCTCCTGAGACCTGTAGATCCATACAGTTCTCCACTTAAAAGAAGCTGTCTCCTGGGGACTACATTTCCCATAGTTCCAAGCAGCGCCCAGCAGTCCTTCCCCACTCCATAGGCAGGCTCTTCCTTTCCAAGACTGCACAGCAGCCAATCACAGTGTCATGTATCCTGGGCATTGGCTTGCTCTCCTCCGCCCATGACTGTGACTGCAAAGGCAGCCCTGTCAGAGAGCCTGTATCCTCTGGCTTGCTTTCTTCCTCATTCCTCTTGAAGCCGCTGCACATAATCATGGAATGGCATAAATGATAAGGGCAAGGAGCGTCGTGGAACGGGGCCACAACCACAGTGGTGACGGGAGGGGGGGCTGGGGGGGGGCTGGAGCCCCTAATGGAGTTTGCCGCGGGCGCGCACCCACTGGCCCGCCTCTTACAGGTACGTGATTCTGCCTGTACGAGCCCTTCTGCCGACGTATATCGGTGTGAGGCGGTCGGCAAGCGGTTAAAGTGCATCCAACATTCTTAAAGTGCAGAAAACTGCATAAAGATCAAAAAAATGAAGTAAAAAACAAATTTGAAAAAAAAATCGCATAAAGTGAAAAAAGTCGCATAAGTAGAAAAAAATCGCTTACATTGCAACAAAGTGAAAAAAACACACTAAATATGTAAATAAAAGTGTATAGTCCAACAAAGTGCAATATAATTCAATATAATTCTTAATTTTTTTTTTATACGACTATATAGATCAGACCAAAATGAGGGACAAATGAGAGTGACAGAGGGACATTGCTCCAAATCAGGGACAGTTGGGAGGTCTGCACATGCCACCGGCGCAGGTTCGAATGAATGGGGCGGTGACGCAACTGCCCTGCAACGGAATGCTGCGGTGGGGTTAAGACAGATGTTCCAGAAGTGACAAATCACCTCCGAGTCACCTGCCATTAAAAAGTGATCCGAAGTGAATGTAAAAAGTACAGCTTGTACTCCCTTTTATTTTTTTTTTCAAATTCTTTATTTAATGTATCTGGCATACACAGAGCAGCAAATCCCATTAGAAGGATAGAGGCATAAAAAGACCCCAGAGAGGTCCAGAACAACAGAAGATACAATATCAGCCCCATTAACACCTGAGCCATTATCTGCTTGAAGCTAAAAAAACGCTGGAGGAGAAAAAAATCTAGTATTCTCTATGGAGTTATTCATGTCGTCTGAAGCCAAACAAGTTCTGGAGCTTTTTTTGTCGCTCGAATCGGGCAGATTTGGGCGTTTTTTGCATCATTTGCGCGCTTTTGTGTGTTTCTGCGCGCATTATTGCTGGATTTTCTGCTCAAATTAAAAAAAGTAAAAAATAAAATAGTAATAATATATGAATAAATAAATACACAAATAACTAAGTAAGTAAAATAAATTAAATAATGTGTAATAATACATTAATAAATAATAATTAATCTTAAAAAATATTAAATACATTATTATTATAATTATTCTTAATAATAATAATAATAATAATAATAAAATAACAATAAAAACCCAGAATCAAACAAAAAAATACATTATTAATAATAATAATAATAATTTATTTTGTGTTAGGGTGTTTAGTTATTTATTAATATTTCTTTTAAAGGGGTAAGGGTTAAAGTTAAGGGTTAATTATTTATTTATTATTACTTAATTGATTTTTTTGTATTTATTTTAATTTTTTTTATTTATTATTATTCGTATAATAATAAAAAAAATAATAATAAAGAACCCTAACCCCAACTCCTATTAACCTAAACTGAACTTGAATCCCTTACCCTAACGAAAAAAACATTATAATAATAATAAAATAACAATAAACACCCAGACTCGAACAAAACAAATACATTAATAATATTATTAATAATAATAATAATAATAATAATAATAATAATAGTAATAATAATAATAATTTATTCTGTGTTAGGGTTAGGGTGTTTAGTTATTATTTGTTTTAAGAGGTAAGGGTTCAAGTTAAGGGTTAATTATTTATTTATTGTTACTAAGTATTCATTTATTTAATTCATTTTTTTTATTTATGATTTTTTTTTTATTTGTGTATTTATTTTACATTTATTTATTTATTTATTATTCGTATAATAATAATAAAAAAAAAAAAAATAATAAATAACCCTAACCCCAACTCCTATTAACCTAAACTGAACTTGAACCCCTTACCCTAACAAAAAAAACATTATAATAAATAATAACAAAAGAAGAAATAAAAGCTAATGGAAAAGCTAAAAATGCTGAAATACCTAGCAACAAATGATGCAACAGATAACAGTTTTCTCTATCGGCTAATAAAAAAATGCCAAAGGGGTAAGGGTTAAAAGGGGCAAACGGTAAGGGTTAAAGTTAAGGGTTAATTATTTATTCATTGTTACTCAGTATTAATTTATTGAATACATTTTTATTTATTTATCATTTTTATTTATTTGTGTATTTATTTAACATTAATTAATTTAAAAAAATAAAAATAAAAATAAAGTAATAATAAATAACCCTAACCCCAACTCCTATCAACCTAAACTGAACTTTAACCCCTTACCCTAAGGAAAAAAACATTATAATAAATAAATAATAACAAAAGAATAAATAAAAGCTAAGGAAAAAGCTAAAAAAGCTGAAATATATAGCAACAAATGATGCAAGAGATAACAGTTTTCTCTATCGGCTAATAAAAAAATGCCAAAGGGGTAAGCAAAGGGGTAAGCGTTAAAGTTAAGGGTTAATTATTTATTTATTGTTACTCAGTATTAATTTATTGAATTCATTTTTATTTATTTATCATTTTTATTTATTTGTGTATTTATTTTACATTAATTCATTTATTTATTATTATTCGGATAATAATAAATTAAAAAATTAAAAAAAGCTGAAATACCTAGCAACAAATGATGCAAGGGATAACAGTTTTCTCTATCGGCTAATAAAAAAATGCCAAAGGGGTAAGGGTTAAAGTTAAGGGTTAATTATTTATTTATTGTTACTCAGTAATAATTTATTGAATTAATTTTAATTTATTTAATTTATTTATAATTTTTATTTATTTGTGTATTTATTTTATATTAATTAATTTGTATAATTTGTATAATAATGAATTAAATTTTTTTAAATAAAAATAAAATAAAAATAAATAACCCTAACCCCAACTCCTATTAACCTAAACTGAACTTGAACCCCTTACCCTAACGAAAAAAAAACATTATAATAAATGAATAATAACAAAAGAAGAAATAAAAGCTAATGGAAAAGCTAAAAGATAGATAACAGTTTTCTTTATCGGCTAATAAAAAAAAAGCCAAAGCCCAAAAACGCTGCATACAAACATGCAAAGTCGCGCAAAAATGCGTCCAAAATCGTGCATAAAACCGTGCAAAAAAACATGGAATAGCGCTCAAAGACGCTACGCTCAGGTGTGAATGCAGCCTTATAGTTTACGTGAAGCACCTTTCCAGAACATCAACAGCAACAAGAAGATCACCGGGGCTTAAAGTGGAGTACGAGGGGTCGTCTCTCTTGGATCAGGTTTAATCAAAATGTTATTTCTTCTGTGGCCCGAATCCGCAGTGCACATTTACCTAATTGGTTTTACAACTCCACTGGAGGTCAGTAGAACCCTACAGCACCTGTCTGATGAAGCCAAATGGAGAAAGGTTCTTCTCGGGAACATTCTGTATCTTGAAGAAAACTTTGAGAAGAACCGCGAGCTTCCCCATCATAATAGTAACTAGGATATCAATTCAAATCATTGCTATCTAAAGAATATATTGAGCTAGCACGTTGCATATTACAAGAGCAGTGAAATGAAATGTGTAAAGGTTTGTCTCTTGTGTGGGTATTCAATAAGCAAGACCTGTTTAGAGCTGTTAATGGTTGTCTATGGAATGCTTGCTTAAAAAGCTGGTGATGCCCTTGTTCCAACCATATATCAGTTTAGAAGAAGAACATAAAATGTATGTGTTTGCTAAAAATTAATTAATTAAAAACACTTTTAATTGCGGTTATATACTCATTTAAAAATGTTTAAAGCGGTTCTGCACTGACGTTTTTTTTTTTTTTTTTTTTATTAATGTATAAAAATCATGTCTTGCTAACATCATACTCACTTTCAGTGATGATGCTTGTTATCCAGGTCCATTTTTCCATCTAATCCATAGTTTTAAAAACTCATTGCCGGCTGATGTCATCTTGCTTGTGGGCATTTGAAGCCCACAAGCAGTCACTTCCTTGTTACAAGGATCACGTCCGCAAATCCCACCCGAAATCTCGCGAGATTTGCGGCCATCGAGCCGTAATCTCGCTCAATTTGCGGACATCCAGCCGAAATCTTGCGAGATTTCGGCCAAATCTCGCGAGATTTCGGCTCGATGGCCGCACTGACTCCTGGGATAAATGACACCAGATCCCAGGAGACAGTGCGGCATGACGAGGATCCCCGCACAGACCCCGCCGACCCCCGCAGAGACAGAGGAAAGACCGGCAGCAATTACAAGGTAAGGAGAAAAAAAAATGCCCATTTAGTACTCTTTGCCAGATTTGGAAGGCAAAGAGATTTACTAAAAAAAGTGTGTGCAGAACCGCTTTAAGATTACAGAATGTTTTTAGCTTATGCTAATGGAAGGAAAGCCTTAAAGTGATTGTAGACCTCTGACTAGAGATGTAAAATTTCTGGAAATTTTGAAGAACCCTGTTTTTTTCTGTTTTTTTGGGGATGAAAAATGAAATTTTTGGTCTTTTTAAGATTGAAAGTCGTTCTGTTACCAGAAGATTGAGAAAAACTATGTGCATTGTCATCTTTGTTGTCCTCTTCACTTCGATCCATGAAGGATTTTTTTAATATCTACAGGACACTTGTTACATACAAGAATGTGTTTTGTCATCCTGGTAGCATTTGGAAATGCAGATTTCATTTGACAATATTTGCAAATCACATTTTTTTTCTTTTCAGAAGAACTTGTAATGTGAAAATGCCTCCATATACTAGAAGTTGGTCTCACCGTTTTTTCTGAGGGGAGAAGAAAATAAAAACAAGAAAAAAAATGACTACTTTGCAAGAAGACAATAATCTATAGTAGTGTGTGGGGGTGGGGGAAGAACCAGATTACTGGTAATTAAATTATTATTTACACAAAAGTTTATAAAGATAAACTAATGTAGCTAAATGATTCAGTTTTCTGGATTCAGAATCAGATAAATGGTTCCTTTTTTCCTTTCAGGTCCTTTTTGTTGCTCTGTATTTTCTTCCAATGCTTTTGAGGCCTAGTGAAGAGGACCGAACAAACCAAACACACCCACTAACATGCAAAAGCAAAACTGAAACCTTTTTCTTGTTACAATAGCAGCACAGCACCCCCTAAAGGAAGAAATGCATACTGTTCTTGCATTTGAGGGTTCAGTTTGTTACCTAGGACTTGCTTGTCCTCACATTTTTTTTTTTTAGAAATGATTTGGAAAATATCTGAACACCCTGTCTTACACTATTTTATTCATCATGTTTAAAAATAAATATTCCACAATTTTTTATTTCTTTTTTAAATTTTTCCAATTTTTGGGAAAAGCTAAAAAAGCTGAACAAAAAAGCCTTCAGGAAAAAAATGGAAAAAAACAATTTTTTTCTGAATTTTTCAGTTTTTTTTCCGGGCCTTCACATCTCTACCTCTGACATGAAATATGAACAAAGCCTATCCCTCTATAGTGTGTCCTTGTCTCACTCCAGAGCACTACTTTTATTTAAATAACAATGATATGAGAAAACGAGATTTAGACCCCTTTCACACTGGGACTGCGGCCAGGTTAGCACTAACGCGCCGCTCGTTTTAGCCGCGCTTTTGCGTTGCTTTTCGGTCACTAGCGGGGTGCTTTTAACCCCAAAAAAGGGTTCAAAACTTCAGTTTTGCTGCACTTTTAAATCGCTTTTAAAGTGGTTGTAAACCATTTACAACCACTTTATACTACAAGCAAGCCTATAATTAGTCTTACCTGTAGCTACACTGGATATCTCCTAAACCTGCACTGTTTAGGACAGGGATATGCAATTAGCGGACCTCCAGCTGTTGCAAAACTACAAGTCCCATCATGCCTCTGCCTCTGGGTGTCATGCTTGTAGCTGTCAGAGTCTTGCTAGGCCTCATGGGACTTTCTGTAGTTCTGCAACAGCTGGAGGTCCGCTAATTGCATATCCCTGGTTTAAGAGATATCCCCTGTATTTGCATGTGCCAATGTCATCGGCACATGCGCACTTAAGCAAACTGAATCAATGGCACGTACGTGGCGTTGCTTCAGTTAGACTGTGCCGCTACCGGCGGCTCCTGCGCGCATGCGTGGGAGTGACGTAATCGTGGCTCCGGCCAATCACAGCGCCGGAGCCGCGATACACGGAAGTAACCCCTGGGATCGGTGTCGGCCGCCAGAGTGGTGAACGAGGATGGCTGCGGGGGCTTCGATCTCAGGTAAGTAATTCATAATGCGCTAGTATGCTATGCATACTAGCGCATTATGTATTTGTCTTGAAGGTTTTTTTGTTTTTTTTTAGGATTTTTTTTTAGGATTTTTTTTTTTTTTAGGATTTTTTTTTAGGATTTTTTTTTTAGGGTTTACAGAACTTTAAGGTGCTTTGAAAGCGCTGCCCATTCATTCCAATGGGCAGGGGCGGTGTAGGATTGGCGTATACAGCGCTCCCCACCCACCCCAATGATGCTGCTTGCAGGACTTTTTTTGCCGTCCCGCAAGCGCACCGCCCCAGTGTGAAAAGTCCCATTGGAATGAACGAGAGGCGCTTTTCAGGCGCTTAGCAGAGGCTATTTCCAGCGCTAAAGTGCCTGAAAACCGCCCCAGTGTAAAAGGGGTCTTAGGGGGGATATTATCACCATGTATAAGTACATAAAGGGTCCAGATAGTGAACTTGTTGTTGAGTTATTCACTTTAACCACTTGCCGCCCATGGTACGTCATACGACGTCCTGGGCTTTGAGTGGAGATATCTGATGGGTGCAGCTGCAGGCACCATACAGATATCATTCTTTCCTGCCGGCGATTCCCTGCATTGTAAAAACAGTCATAGCGGCTGATCGTTTTTACAGGCGTGCCCCCCCACCCACCGCCCTCCGGTGCTTTTACCGGCTCGCCTGTGCGATTGGCGAGCCAAAGAAGGAATCCACCGGCGCTGGAAGTTAAGCATAGAGATTTCTGGTGACCAGATGGTCCCCAGCAGTCTCTATGACCTTCGAAGGCCCGGGTGCGACGATTTTCTTTTTACTTTTGATCTTAGTTTTTCCTGCAAATTTACACTGTTATACAAGCTGTACACTCACTACTTTACATTGTAGCAAAGTATAATTTTTTCAGTGTTGTCACATGAAAAGATATAATAAAATATTTACAAAAATGTGAGGGGTGTACTCACTTTTGTGAGATACTGTATACTAACATTTATAGGTAAAGTTGATACAGGGATCATCCAATTGCCTCTCGGGGGATCAGGAAGGAATTGTTTTCCCCTGCTGGAGAAAATTGGATCACGCTTTCCTGTGTTTTTTTTTTGCTTTCCTTGGGATCAACTGTAGGTATAGGATTGTCTATATAGGATTGTAAATTTTTTTTTTACTGCTTTTGAGGCTGCTCTGGTCGGGTCAAGTGATCTCTGGCTCCCCTGTGTCAGTCAGCAGCAGCTGTAGGGGAGAGGAGGGACCGCCAACAACAGATTGGCCATGGGAGTCTATGGGTGATGTCACCCCTCCCAGGCACTGCCAGCCATTGTTGAGCATTCTCTCCTCTCCCCTGCAGCCGCAGCTGGCTGACACATCGGATCACGTTACCGGACTGGAACAGGCTGAAAATAGATAAGTATACACATCTTTCTCACACAGATTACTTTACAGGGCCAAATAAAGCCCATTTATCACCATTGGTGTGTTGATGGACCTTGTAGAGATCATTACTAGGAATGAAAGGAGATCCAAACATTTCCAACAGCTCCTTGGGGGTAGTGCTACACATACAATGCAAGACCAGTAGTGGCTGCTATTCCCGCATTGCACATGAGGACATCTGCCAGCAAGAAGACTGGCAAGAAGAGCATCTTTTTGAGGACTGGTGTCACAATTGAAACTGGCAGTGAGGTGAGACTGCAGGACCCTGGATTAAAATAAAATCTTCCCTGTCAGGTGTGTGTAAAGGCTCCTGTTCTTTGACAGCTGCTGGTCTCATTCCAGCCTCCTGGTTTTGGCAATGATGCATCCACGTCTGTCCACCTGCAAGGTGATTGATGTGGCACGTCTCTGGGTGAGAACAAACCTGATTTAAGCCAGCCAAGCCTGCAGTCTCATGCTTATGATGTGTGTAATACTAGCTCAAGCTCCCTGTCTGTGTGCTTTGCTGTTTGAATTACCCTGCTTATGACCTCAAATCAGATATCAACTATTCTCTGAACTCTGCCTGTCTTTGACTATGGATTGGACCCTGACTACTCTGAACCTTGTCTGCCTTGTACCTGGACTGTCATTGAACCACTCTGCCTGTCTGCCAACTGCAAGTACCTGTTTGTTTTGCTCAGTTTGCACCTGTCTCGGCTTGGTGGCCAGGCACTATAGCAATGTGTATAAGACCTGGAGGCAACCAAGTGCCGGTAGGCCTGCTTGCCTTATGGGAAAGGGGGCTGCTATAGGTGAAGAACACAGAAGTCAGCTATAGTGTCTGACCACCTGCGTTAGGGGTGAGCGTGACAGTTACCCTGCACAGCTGTATGCAACCTGCACAGTACAGGAAAACACTCTTCACAAAGCTCACAGCACAGGACAGGAAATGGCCAGTATCTGAGATCCTATGAGAGCTGACTCAGTTAGAGCAGCATCTGCCACGTTTATCCCAAAAGCACACAGTCACCAGGAATCAGTACAAGGTCATTACTAAAAGTCCCCAGTACAGCTGCCACCTCCCAGCTTCCTCCTGACACTCTCCCAGTAAGTGAGAAAAATCCTTCTCAAGACCAAATCCCTTTAAAGAAGTCCTGCAGCCATTTCCAAGTCCCTTAAATGTCTCCAGTCCTAAGGCTGGGAACGTATTCTTGCTAGGGAAGACAATCTCTCCAGGGCTTCAGACTATTGATCTGCTTCCCCAGCCACCCTCTGGGCAAACTTCCCCAGGGATTGGCTAGTCCGTGATCAATATTCAGGCTGTTTTTTTAATTCTCCTTTCCTAAGCTCTAGAAACATCTTCTAGAAGCAGGGAGAAGCAAACAAACTCCCTGCCTATAAACCCAGATCTAACCAAAACAAACCATCTCTGCTCTATTGATTACAGAAGGAGACAAAAACTAAAATTTTCTAACAGCCTAACTATGAGGGTGCTATATACACTCACCGGCCACTTTATTAGGTACACCTTGCTAGTACCGGGTTGGACCCCCTTTTGCCTTCAGAACTGCCTTAATTCTTTGTGGCATAGATTCAACAAGGTGTTGGAAACATTCCTCAGAGATTTTGGTCCATATTGACATGATAGCATCACGCAGTTGCTGCAGATTTGTTGGCTACACATGATGCGAATCTCCTGTTTCACCACATTCCAAAGGTGCTCTATTGGATGAGATCTGGTGACTGTGGAGGCCATTGGAGTACAGTGACCTCATTGTCCACTGGTGAGATGATTTGAGCTTTGTGACATGGAGCATTATCCTGCTGGAAGGAGCCATCAGAAGATGTGTACACTGTAGTCATAAAGGGATGGACATGGTCAGCAACAATACTCGGGTAGGCCGTGGCATTTAAACGATGCTCAACTGGTACTAAGGGGACCAAAATGTGCCTAGAAAATATCCCACATACCATTACAACACCTCTACCAGCCTGAACCATTGCTATAAGGCAGGATGGATCCATGCTTTCATGTTGTTTACGCCAAATTCTGACCCGACCATCTGAATGTAGCAGCTGAAATCGAGATTCATCAGACCGGGCAACGTTTTTCCAGTCTTCTATTGTCTAATTTTGGTGATCCTGTGCGAATTGTAGCCTCAGTTTCCTGTTCTTAGCTGACAGGAGAGGCACCCGATGTGGTCTTCTGTTTCCAAGTTCAACGTATTGTGCGTTCACAGATTGTATTCTGCATACCTTGATTGTAACGAGTGGTTATTTGAGTTCCTGTTGTCTTTCTATCATCTCAAAACTGTCTGCCTATTCTCTTCTGACCTCTGACACCAACAAGGCATTTTCCTCCACACAACCGCCGGTCACTGGTTATTTTCTTTTTTTCGGACAATTCTCTGTAAATCCTGGAGATGGTTATGCAGGAAAATCCCAGTAGATCAGCAGTTTTTTAAATACTCAGACCAGCCCATCTGGCACCAACAACCATGCCACGTTCAAAGTCACTTAAATACCCTTTCTTCCCCATTCTGATGCTCGGTTTGAACCTCAGCAAGTTGTCCTCACCACGTCTAGATGCCTATTTGCATTGAGTTGCTGCCATGTGATTGGCTGAATAGCAATTAGTGTTATCAAGCAATTGAACAGGTGTACCTAATAAAGTGGCCGGTGAGTGTATACATATATATACTGTGTGTATATATATATATATATATATATATATATATATATATATATTTTTACATTTTTTTAGTGGTTAGTTACAGACCATTCTATTTTATTCCAAATGTAATTCCTATCCAACCAATCCACCTAATGCATTCGGGCAGCAGTTGGGCTGATTTCTCCCTAGGTTTGGCCTTGTTGCACTTTTCTCTTCTACCACTACGTGGCTGGGTACTTGGTGGTACTAGATATGAGAAGGGCAACTCAAGGTCAGGTTATGGGTATATGGGGTATCTCAGCCAATGGGCAGGGGTTTTCTTGAATCCCTTGGCCTGCTGGGAGAGCCTATATATTCGGGTGGAGTCCGGTGATCTATGTTCTGTGCCACCTGGACGGCTGTCTGGGTGGACGTGTGTCGTATTGCCTGGGCTGCTAAGCCGGAGATGGGGCCTATCCTGAGCACATCTGGCTGCTAGGCTGTCTGAGGGCCTATCCAGAAGCAAGAGAGCAGTGCAGGGTTGGGACTGCGGCTTGCAGTCCAACCAGAAGTCACGGTTCTGCCGGCCAGAGAACCTGTCATGGTCGGAGGTAGAGGGGAAGCTGTCGCAAGTAAGGGAATATCCGCCTTATTACAAGGGACCACAGTGAGTAGCTGAAGCAAGTACTGGAGTAGTATTCTCACCAACTGGGGACGGTGAAGAATCGGAAGACTTCAGTGGGAATCAAGCCAGGGACCCGGCCAGCGGAGGTGACGCTTGCAGAGCAGCCTTGTGTGCCAAGCTAGGGACCGAGCAGGCCAACGTGGGTGAAGCTTGAGAAGTATCTAGAGTGCCACGCTAGGGACCCAGCAAAGAAGCAGGGGTAAAGCTTGAGGAAGATACCACCGTGAAGATTGGAGGAGCTCAAGGGATTCAGTGGCAGCGAATCAGAGGGTCTAGTGAGAGACCAGGAGCTCAGTGTACTGAAGAACTACAAGGAGTGATTGTAGTTAAAGAGAAAGGAACTGTTACGTTTGCGTTAGGAACTGTTAAAGACTGTTGCCATAGGAGACAGCATTCCTACACACGTATATGAGCGTCTTGCTGGATGCCTTTCCCTGCATGGCTGTCTTCCTATTGAAGTCTCGGAGTCTGGCAATTAATCTTGCAGCTACCTAAGGGTGTCCTGGCCCTAACCCTCTCTCCCCCAAAAAATGTTGTTAAAAGGAATATAGAGCAGTTTTGTATGTAGCAAGGTCCCAGGCCTCCATTGATCTAATGAGGACCTCCAGGGCCAGGGATAGCTGACATCCTTCTGTATGTGGTGGGTTGTGAGGCATGGTGGGTGCAGAGTTGTTAGAGTTATTGGGCGCCAGACACTTCTTGAACACAAAAGAAAGTTTATTTCCTTTAAAGAACTGTAATATAATCCATAAATTGATCCATTACTCCCTCTTCCTATGCCCTTCCCGAAAACAGCTTGGTGCCCAGACCTGGCCTTCAGGGTTAACTCTCACCCCTGTCAAACTTGGTCTGCTTGGATTCATTTTTCTCCTAAGGTGTGTTTTACCAACTAATTGTGAAATTACAGTCTTCTTATGGCCCAGGGAGAGGCGTTTTATTGTGCGCCGGCGAATCAATCATACTAGAGGCCTTGGAGATGTCAGGAGGAAACAATAAAGGAACAATTTCTCATGATACAGAGAAGACTTTCTTTCAGGCCCTTCCTAGTGGCGGATTACATCCCGCTGTTTGTGACGGAATTGGACACAATGTATCTGTATACAGTATATACAACTGAAAATGAAACTAGATCGCCAATTTCCCCTTTGTTTTATGAAGATGCATAATGGAGCTTTGTGTATCAGTGGTGTCTATACTATACCATGTAATGGCTTGGAGTTTGTAAAATGAGAATGATGTTTTCATCTTTACAAGAATAAACAGTCCAATGTGCAGATCGGGGTTGTCTCACATATAATCCATTAGCATCTTCATGCACACATATGCCACGTACACACGATCGGAATTCTCGTCGGAAAAAACTCTGACGGTTTTTCCGACGGAATTCCGCTCAAGCTGTGTTGCCTACACACGATCACACCAAATTCAGACGGTCAATAACACAGCAGCATAAAACACGTTCGGCACTATAAAAGGGAAGTTTAATGCTTCCGAGCATGCGTCGAATGGTTTCCGAGCATGCGTCGGAATTTTGCGTGTCGGAATTGCATACACACGATCGGAAAATCCGATAGAAAAAGACCGTTGGGCATACACACGGTCGGAAAATCCGATGAAAAGCTCCCATTGGACTGTTTCCATCGTAAATTCCGACCGTGTGTACGCCGCATTAGAGACTAGCTTGTATTTTGAGTATTTTATTTTATTTTTTGGCATAAGCCCTGGTTCACACCAGTGCGGCTTTTAAATCATCCTACTTCAGCGTGATTTCATAGCCGCCGATCAGTGCAATTTCATGTGCGGCTTGCTGACATCCGTGCGACTTCATTAGGGCTTTGCCTCCAAACGGGTGATTTATTGCATGATCACAACATAAGGATAGTGCAACGTTTCGGAGCCACGCAGGGCCCCTTTGTCATCACATGCCTGACGAAGGGGCCCTGCGTGGCTCCGAAACGTTGCACTATCCTTATGTTGTGATCATGCAATAAATCACCCGTTTGGACGCTATTTGTGTCGTTCCATGGTGTGCTGGCAAATATCTTCACCAGTTCTGTGCCCTGTTCACACCAATGTTGATGTCATGTCAGTTTTTTTTTCCATGTAGAAAACTGCATACAGGTTGCAGATTCCTGCGCAGAAAAAATCTGCACGCTGTGGTGTGAACAGCGCGCATAGAGAACCATAGGGGGTTATTTACAAAAGGAAAATCCACTTTTCACTACAAGCGCAAACTACAAGTGCAAAGTGCACTTGAAATTGCACTGAAAGTGCACTTGGAAGTGCAGTCGCTGTAAATCGTTGCGTACGACAAACTACGTAGAGGCTAGTAGCCAATAACTTTGGTCTCATAGTTTGATCTGAGCATGCATGGCACTTTGTCCGTCGGAATTCTCTACACACGATCGGAAAAAGTCTGATCGGATTTTGTTGTCAGAAAATTTGAGAGCAGGATCTCAAATCGTTTCCGTCGGAAATTCCGACGGAAAAAGTCAGATGGAGCCCACACACGGCCGGATTTTCCGACAACATGGTCCGATCAGACATTTTCCATCGGAATTTTCGACCGTGTGTACGGGGCATAAGGGGTAGCTTGGAAATGAGGGGAAGCTCTGCTGATTTTATTATCCAATCATGTGCAAGCTAAAATGCTGTTTTTTATTTTCCTTGCATGTCCCCCTCAGATCTACAGCGACTGCACTTCCAAGTGCACTTGTAGTGCAAAGTGGATTTGCCTTTAGTAAATAACCCCCATTGTTTTTTTTGTGTGCCCTTGAAAAATGCGTGCAGAAAAACTCACATCTCTGCACCATGGTGTGAACGAGGTCTTGCACAGATTTCATTGCAAGTCACACAGAAATAGTGCAGGAACCTTTTTTACGTTGCCGTGACATAAGACGTGGTGATTTGAACGGTTCCATTGCTGGCAATGGGGTGCAACTTGTCATGTGATTTGCACTGACAAATTGCACTGGTGTGACCCAGGGCTTAGTATTTCATATGGAGAATTGTTGTTTCCTGTCGCATCATGGCAGCATACACATATGGGTTGTGGCTCCGCCCCCACAACCTGATAGGACCGCGTAGCTATTAAACCTTGAGAGGGCCCCCGCCCCCACATTCTCCTTTTTTTCCTCACCTGATCAGGACTGAAATCGCAAGTATCCCTTACCGTTTGACGCCCCAGCCAGGTTCAGCCTCTCCTGGGTTGAAGTCCTTCCTGTACAGCCTCTAAATGAGCTATATGGTTGGAGCCCCATTCTGGTGGTCTGGGGGGGCATATTTCAGCCTCTCCTGGGTGGAAGTCCTTCCTGTACAGCCTCTAAATGAGCTATATGGTTGGAGCCCCATTCTGGTGGTGCAGGCTTCTCAAAGAAAGCTTTAAACAAGCTTTGACGTAAGTGACAGCGTTTCCTTTGCTTTCTATATGCCTTTTACTTCTTTCTCTGTGTTTTGGGCGTTTGCCATTTCCAAGATGGCTGCAACAGTGCAAGTATACTCTGAGCATGAGAGGCAGGAAGTGATGCGGCCTCTGTGTTTCCTGGCTAGAGCTTTCCAGGTTGGTGATCTGAACAGGCTCAGGCACTGATATCATCACTAGTAGCAAATGTGAGTTCTAAATGTTTTTTTATGGAATTTTTTGGGCAACAAATGGTGGAGCTCTCTACTCATGCATGCTGGATGCTTATGTGGTCATTGTTTGCAGGTATGTTTCCCTTTTTATGACCTTCACCTGGGTTTTTCCCCATCTCCTTTTCAATGCTTGCTCTGGGTCACTGTGTTAGGGCTTGGTTTACACTAGTGCGACTTGTTACTGCAAAGTTGCATGACAAGCCGTACCCCATGATTTACAACTAGTACCGTTCATTTATATCTGTGTTCATAGACCTTAAGAATATAACAGGCATTGTTCCAAGTTGCATCAAATTTGCAGCAAATCATGCGACTTTCAGGTCGCAGTAGTGGAGACTTAGCATTATTCTGTTCTTCTTTTCAATCTGCTGCTTTGCTCTGTTCCTATGGGAAACGCTGTCCAGTCAGACCACCCATTAAGGTATAGGGATTAGGTAAGTAGTGAAGATTGAGAAAAAGAGAGCCAATATCTATAGTCCTGTAAGGACTACAAGATGGAGGGAGCCTTCTGACGGTCAAGACAAGTCACCATCTAAGAACAGACATCGAGGCAATGTTGATTAAATCTCATCACCTCACCCATCATTATCATCGCTCCCCGTTTACAAACATCACAAATTACAAGCACTAATAGTCGCTGCATTTGTGGAAAGTCATTGCCTGCCAAGCTAGTGTGTCAAATTAACAAGCACTATACAGCTGTGCAAGGACCTCAAGATGAAGAGCCTGCTAAAGCCAGAACAGTCACCGTTCAAAGCGCAGACATACAGGCAAGATTGATCAATGTCATCATCTCACCTCTCATTTTGTTTGCTCCCCGTTTACAAACACCACAGATTACCAGACCTAATGGTCTCTGCATTCATGGTGAAAAGTCATTGCTTGACAAGCTACAGTGCATAAATTGCATAGCGCTTCCAACCAGAACTACCAGCCCTAATAATCGCTGCATTTGTTGTGGAAAGTCATTCCCCGCCAAGCTAGTGTGTCAAATGAACAAGCACTATACAGCCCTGCAAGGACCTCAAGATGAAGAGAGCCTGCTAAAGCCAGAACAGTCACCGTTTTATAAAGGGCAGACATATAGGCAAGATTGATCAATGTCATCATCTCGCCTCTCATTTTGTTTGCTCCCCGTTTACAAACACCACAAATTACCAGCCTACCCTAATGGTTGCTGCATTTGTGGTGGAAAGTCATTGCTTGATAAGCTACAGTGCATAAATTGCATAGCGCTTCCAAGCAGAACCAGTAGGTGGTGTCCAAATACGAAAGCTTGCACAAGCTTTGAAGATTGCCCAATAGAGACTTTTTTGCAGGGGCAGCTAAGGACACAATTGCCTGGGTTGAAGTGGAGGAAACTCTCCACAAGGTTAAAAAGTACTAATTTCCTTCACTTAACAACTGGAAGAGTTAATCCAGGAATAATTGAAAAGGGGAAGAGAAAAAATGCCCTCCTAAACAGGCTGTATACCCTGAAAGAGCTAGAGGTCAACCTGCTGCAGTCTACTCCAATGATGGATGCATCATGAATGTAGCTGGCAAGACATGTCACATTCAAGGAGGCTCTAGTCTGAAAATTAGATCTAGATCTGAAGTGCTCCTACATACTGTAGCATCTGCAGGTACTGGCACATCAGCAATAACCAACCCATGTGCTGAATGAGTCTAATGGGAGTGGTTTCAGAATTGTCAACCAGCTGGGAAAGTGGCAGGGTCTGCATCCCTATTGGGAATATCTTATCAAAAATGAATTTTTTTTTTTATTGCAGTGGATGCCAAAAAATCTGACTTATCTTGACGCAGACTTCTGGGAAAATCAGTGAAACCAGTCATACAAACAGGAAAATTGCAGCCCTGCAGATTAAAAAAGTGGAGTAACCCTTTAAATAAGCCCATCTGGATAAAGTAAAGAGACAAGGCGGGAACAAGGTTAAGCGCTCGGCAGCCCTCACATTCCTGAAGAGGCAGAGAGCTGATGTCATGGCAGTGGTCGAGACGCATATAGAGGGGCAGATGCAGAGGGCACTACGCAGACCCTGGGTAGGATGGGCATATCACTCCACGTACACTTCCCACTCCAGGGGTGTGTCAGTTCTCATAGCCAAATCAGTCCATTTTGAACTGACGGAGCTTTACCTGGACCCCCAGGGCCGCCATGTATTTTTGTCTGCTAAACTACATGGAGAGCCTTTCCTCATATTGGCCTCATATATTCCCCCCCCCCTTCTCCCCTGCGATGGTTACGGAGGGCCTTGAGTTCATAGCCAAATATCCCACAGCACAAACGGTATGGATGGGCGACTTTAATACCACACTTAATGAGGATCTGGACAGACTCAGGACTATGCCAACCATTCAAAAAACGACTGGGGAATCTAGACTTTCTAAAATGGTCTCCTCCTTTCAACTAGCTGACACGTGGAGGTACAAATACCCCCTCACACGTCAATACTCGTGCTTCTCATCCACACACAATTCTATGTCACGCATTGATTTTATATTTGTTTCCAAGAGACTCCTTCCCCGGCTGCGGGAGGCGTCGTTTGGCCCCAGACTCCTTTCAGACCACCATCCATACATCATTACACTTAGTACCCCACAAGACAGACCCCCACGGACGTGGCGTCTAAACCCATTCTGGCTATCGCTTCTACCTGAAGACGACAGCATATCCACTGAATTAGGCAGACACTTTTTCGAAAACGCCGGCTCTGCATCTCCCGCAGCAGTTTGGGAAACCTTTAAACTCCATGCTCGCGCCACCCTACAATCTAGAATAAATCTGATAAAGAGGGACTCCGCAGCAGCATATGACAAGGCAATATCAGAATTAACACTGACTGAACAAAAATATAGGGGGGACCCGTCACGAGACAATGCAGACGCACTAAAACTACGAGCCAGAGCAGTTACCCAAATCCAATACGAAAAAGCCAGGCAGAAGTTATTTTTCAGCAAGCAAAAACACTTTGAATTGGGGGAACGGGCGGGTAAACTTCTTGCCTACCTCGTACACAACGAGGATAGACCCCCGGTGGTAATCACACTCCAAGACTCTAGAAACCAACCTGTCTCAGATCCCCTCACTGTTTCCTCCAAATTCAAAGAATTCTATACAGACTTATACACGTCCACAGCCCAAGAGGACCCTGGTCCCATGGCTCGGTTTTTTGAATCCATCTCATTCCCCAAGCTATCCCAGGAACAGGTCACCTTACTAGAAGCACCTCTCACTGAAGAAGAGATTGCAGGGGCAATAGCCAGCTTTGCCAGAGCTAAGGCTCCTGGCTCAGATGGCCTCCCCATAGAATTCTATTCGCAGTTCACAGAGATACTCACCCCCAAACTACTTGTCCTATATAATGACCTGATTGAAACACAAACACTACCGACATCCATGAGAGAGGCCACCATAGTGCTAATACCCAAACCGGGCAAGGACCCTGGCCTCCCGGAGTCCTACCGCCCTATCTCCCTCCTCCAGGTCGATATAAAAATCCTCGCCAAAACACTTTCCACTCGCCTGAATCAAGTTATCCTTACGCTAATACATGCTGATCAAGCGGGGTTTATGCCCGGCCGCAACACCTCCTTCAACCTTCGTAGGCTCTTTATGAACCTACAGTCCTCCCATGACAATGTCGGCACTAGGGTGGTGGTGTCCCTAGACACGGCCAAGGCATTTGATTCAGTAGAGTGGAAATACTTATGGGGCTGCCTGGAGAGATATGGTTTTGGTCCACGATTCATCAAATGGGTACAGCTCCTCTATTATGAGCCAGTGGCCAGGGTGGTGGCAAATGGGTACCCGTCTGAACTTTTTACCCTCAGTAGGGGCACGAGACAGGGATGCCCACTGTCTCCCCTCCTATACGCCCTAGCGGCGGAGCCCCTTGCCATGTCTGTTCGGGCAAACACAGAGATTAAGGGTTTGAGGATGGGGTCCCTGAGCGAGAAAATTAGCATGTATGCAGACGACACCCTGCTATACCTAGCTGACTCTGGCCCATCCCTCACCACCGCCCTCCAAACGATTGAATGCTTCGGCAGATTTTCAGGCCTTAAAATTAATTGGGGAAAATCTCAGATTCTTTCTCTGGACAGCTTTCCACCCCCTGCATCACAGGCTGCCCTTCCCTTGCAACGGGTCGACGTGATCAAATACTTGGGAGTGCATGTGTCTAAATCCCCGGCTGACTACGTCAAGTTGAATATTGAACCCCTGATCCCCTTAATCAGAACCAAAGTACAAATGTGGTCCCGCCTACCCCTAGGTATCTGGGGTCGAATCAACCTTATAAAAATGATCCTACTCCCTAAGATCTTGTATGTCCTCTGGCACTCCCCGGTCTACCTACCCCTTAGACACTTTAAACTAATTGAAGCTCTTCTCAAACCATTTGTATGGGGGAAAAATAGACACAAGTTAAAATGGCAAGCACTTAAGAATCCCACGGACAGGGGGGGTACGGCATTACCAGATTTCAACTTATACTACATTGCCTCTCAGCTCTCTCAATTATTCCACATTGACAAGGTAGACAGAGACAGATTCCTTGCACTACTATGTCCCAAATGGGCGCAACCGACAAACGACCCTATCTATGCAATTACAACGGGTACCGCGGCCAACGAGACTGGCGGAGACAGGCATTCCCTGACATACCACTACAATCGCCTATGGGACCTAGCAGTCTCTAAACTGGGTATACCCCCACTGAATGACTACACCCCACTGTGGCACAACAAGAAACTGCAGGACATGTACAGCTTTCAAGACGCCCATCTCTGGCTCAGGCGAGGTGTCTTCTACTTGAATCACCTGCTGGCGAATGGAGCAATAAAAACATACACGGAACTCAAAGCAGAATTCACACTACAAGACCACATGCAATTCCGGTACATACAGCTAAGACATGTAGCTCAGGCACAATTAGCTCAACTAATCCCACAGCCTACCCCTAACCCTATCATGGCAATCATTAAAGATACTGACCCCAGTAAGCTCACATCATGCTTCTACAACATGCTTATGGCACCTATTGCAGCAAAAACAGCATACAACCTGAAACCACACTGGGAGGGAGACCTAGGCCCCTTGGAAGATGAGGAATGGGAGGAGGCGATGGAAACGTGCACACAGGTATCCCCCAAGCTCTCAGACAGAATGACACAAATTAATATATTACACCGTGCATACCTCACCCCTCTCAGAGTGGCTAAATACAAACGGGAGCAGCCTAGCACATGCCCCATGTGCACTTCTGCACAAGGCACCTTTTTTCACCTCATTTGGACATGTTACAGGATACAGGGCTATTGGGAGCAGATAGTGAAGTTTCTCCACGATAACATGGGCTCCCCTCTGGCTCTAGACCCCAAGCAATGTCTTTTGGGGATATTCCCAGATACCCTTGACAGACATACCAAGACGTTTCTTCAGGAAACCCTTTTTGCCAGCAGAAAAGTGATAGCTAGGAAATGGATGAGACCGACACCCCCAGACATTACAGAATGGAAAGCTGATGTGAACGCTTTTCTCCCTTACAAGAAGTTTGTGTATATTAATAGGGGATGCCCTGAAAAATACAACAAGATATGGGACAGGTGGCTTCAGGACTCTGAGACATGCACTTAATGGGGTGTGGAATATACCTGCTAGCTCTGTACGTACAAGACATAACCATAGATGTATACCCTGTAAGAACTATGACAACAATCTGTACACATGGATGCTAATGTATTTGCTTTATTGGATAATTATTCTGATGACAATATGCGAACAACCTGTACATTCTTAAAGCTGTATTATTATGTTTACCTGTCACCAATAAAAGTTTTTTTTGAGTGAAAAAAAAAAAAAGAGACAAGGCGGGAACAGCTTTGTAGGAGCTGGAATTGGCGGCATACTCTGTGGTGAATGTTTCAGACGTCAATTGACGTTTTTCAAGATCGGTGTTTCCCGCGGTCACGGCAAGGAGTGCATTATGGCTGAAGCCATGGTTGGTCGATTCCGCAAAAAAAAAAAAAAAATGGTGTAAGACACCAGAACACGGATCCAATCTATTCGGGAGTAGACAGCATACAGCCATCTCAAGGGTGACCATTGGAGGGTCAGGGCAAATATCATCTGACAAAAAAACAGAAAACTCAAAGGTCCACCATAAAGGTGGCGACTCCCAAGTAGACACCAGGAGGCACAATCCTACGGGGGGAAAAGATTAGTAAACTAACTGGAGAAGTACCCAATCTTCATTATTGAAGCCTTAAAAGATCTAAGGCTCCTGTCCTAGGAGTACAGCGGAAGTCCCTTCTAAGGGTGCACTAATCCAGGGGGTGCCTGTGCAAAGCTTTATGCACACACCTGGAGGGAAAACCTTCAGGATCAGTGGGCCATATCAGCTATATTGGCGTGACATTGGTGGAAGTTCAGGGGAGGTCCGCCTTTCTAGTTACAATAATTTTTTATCAAAAAAGTATAACATGAAAACTCACTCATGCAGGGGGATAATTCAATGAGCTTAACGACCATATAACATTGACAGGTGGGAAGTCCACCTTTCAATCTCTTCCAGTCAGCCAGGCTACCAGAGTTGATGGAAAAGTAAAAAATTCTGTTCCAGTTTGTAGCTGGATCGAAAAAATAAATAAATAAAAAAAAAAAAAAAAAACAAGCAATCGTTAAGGTTCTGGATAACCAGAGGAGATGAGGATTTGGTTCCCCTCTGTAAAAAAAAAATAAAAAATACATTTTTTTACAAGCAGCACAGGAAGTTAGAGTTGTGCAAGATGGGAAACCTCCAATCAATTATATTATTCATAAATCTGGGAGGCAGGATTCTCCTGTAGGTTTATCAGACACCTACTTGTCCCAATTCATCCCCAATTCCTTTACCAGTGAGTTCCTCCCCTTCGGTCTGTACATCTCCCCCAGGGCATTCACAAAGGTCTTACTGTCTGCAATAGCGACAGGAAAAATTCAGTAGAACTGAAACAAGGTAATTTCCATCCTCTGACAGAGAAAGCCAAAGGTGCATTGGGAGTGAAGTCTCTTCCAGCAGAACAATGCCGGAGTATCCTTGGTTTTTCGTAACTGACCAATTGTTTTCAGACGGAACATCAGACATCATGTTTATGTTTAGGTTATGACATCAGACCCCACCTAGAAAGGTTATGGGATGTTAAGCTTATGAGGAATAGTATTGCATTTTCTTCAACCGAGTAGTGTTCAAAGCACTTCTGTCATTCACTCCTTTTTTAGCAAGAGCAGCAAGATTTGTATTATGCCTAGACAACAGTGGAAGGGTAGAAACCTTAGGCTGTCAGCGGAGCTTCCTGTATCAATAATTGCGAATATACAATTTTTGGCTTGGGTGGCTCTAGTCTCTCTCTCTCCTGCCCTTAATCATTGAATCACCACTGCTTCCAGTAATGACGGATTCGCTCTCTAATGGAGAGTTTTTTTCCATCCAGCTCCAAGAGACTACTTTTGATGGCATGGAAGTTGAGAGGCAGTGGCTACCAGGTCAATTATGCATAGTGAAGGTAGTGCCTACCTTGTCAATCCAGAGATCTTCATGAATAAGATTTACCTAAGACTATGGGAAAATTATACAGATCTCACACAGCGAAGCGTGGAGTCCTTTATCACCTAAACCAGCCAAGGTTCCACAGTTCTTACAACTGGGGCTAATCAGGGGCATAGGTTCAAATATGTTTAAAAGCTCAAAGTTCGGCTTTGTCTGCACTTGCAGAGGTCTAAGGAGTCCTTACCCTTTAATGATGCAATTCTTAAAAGGCTTGCATGAAGTTATAGGCCTCACAGGAAACCATTTGTTCCATATGTGGAACTTGCTTATGGTCCCCATTTCCATCAAGGCCTCATTTCTATCTTACAGAATTGACTACACTCTGCAACCCTAAATACCATATTTCTGGTTGCTACAACCTCTGTGAAGGATGTCAGAACTGCAGGCTTTGTACTCAAGGAGCCTCACTTAACATTATACCTGGACAGAACAGAATGGTCCTTTAAAATCCAGACTGCTTTTATCCATGGGGTGTCTTTCTCCTTCCAATTTAACCAGGAAGTAAATTTGCTGTCTTTTCTTGGTTGAGTGAGAGAACCACATCCCCTGGATGTTGAGCTAAGGCTGGTGGCCTGTTTGGCAACTACCTTCTCACTTAGGAAAGCTGAAATATGTTCTCGGTTCCAGCGTGGCCTAAGGCAGGGTCAGTCAGCATCAGATGCTCAGTCACCTCCTAGATTAAGACAACTAAAAGAGCCTACTCTTCAAGGCCTTCCCGTTTCGGAGGTCTTCAGGGCACATTCCACGAGGGCAGTGGCGACCTCCTGGGCGGCTTTCTGCAGGGTCTCATCGGAAACTGTCTGTAAAGCAGCCACTTGGTCTTCGAAAAGCACCTTTATGTCACACTACAAGGTGGACGCCGCCAGGCTGTCCACGGCAGAATTTGGAAGGGCAATCATACAGTCCAATTCCTTAATTCCTTGTAAATAAACCTTGTTTTGCTCAGCCCCACCCAGTTTGCGAGTTATTCCCCATATGTGTATGCTGCCATGATGCGACAGGAAAACGGAAAATTGTATACTTACCTTCTGTAATTTTCCTTTCCTGTTGCATCACATGGCAGCATACAAATACCCACCCGCTGAGGTGAGGTATCTGGATACTGAGAATGTGGGGGCGGGGGCCCTCTCAAGGTTTAATAGCTACGCGGTCCTATCAGGTTGTGGGGGCGGAGCCACAACCCATATGTGTATGCTGCCATGTGATGCAACAGGAAAGGAAAATTACGGAAGGTAAGTATACAATTTTCCGTTTTCTAACCTTTTTTAAAAGGTGTTTATTTTGATTTTGTAACATAGAAACACATGAAAAAGAAGAAAAAACAACAAAGGAAGGACTGTAATTACAAATGTGTAAAGTGCACTTAAAAGAACCTTTACATAGTAAAGAGAATGGAACAAGTTTACTAGTCCATAAAAAACAGAAATACCCCAAAACACACATTCATACCTTCATACTTGCACCCATTCAAACCTGCAACACATGCGACCCCATAAAGACAGCAAAGGTCCAGAGTAGGGATGAGCCGAACACCCCGGGTTCGGTTCGCACCAGAACCTGCGAACGGACCGAAAGCTTGCGCGAACGTTCGAACCCTATCCAATGGACGCGAACATTCAAAATCTAAAGTGCTAATTATAAAGGCCAATATGCATGTTAATGTCATAAAACAGGTTTGGGCCGGGCCTGTGAAGTGGCATGTGTTTCCCGTGTTTAGAACTGTCCCTGCAAAAAATGACATTTGTAATGGAAAAAAATAAGCCATTTAAAACTGCTTGTAGCTTTAATGTCATGTCTTGTCCTGGCAATATGGATGAAAATCTTTGAGAAAAATGGCATGGCTACCCCATCACCCCCCCCCCCACCCCCCCAGCCCCTTACCAGCCCCTTTGGGTCTTGTATGGATATTAAGGGGAACCCCGCACCCAAAATAAAACCCTATACCTAAAACCCTCTGAACAGCAGTATACAGGCGGTGCAAACAAGACAGGAACTGTAGGTTTGTTCTTAAGTAGAATCTGTTTGTAATTTTGAACAGGTACATTTTTAAGTGTAGCTCCATCCAAAAAAAATCTATTTTTAAGCTTTTTGGAGAACATAGGGAAGGGTTATCACCCCTGTAACAGTTGTTTTGCTGTCTGTGCACCTGTTCAGAACATTTCACCTCACTTTCCGTCCCAATGACAAATGTTTTTGGAAAAGTGGGGTTTTTATTGAAACAAGGATAAAGCATCAGTAGAGAGGAGATACCTTTTTCCCAAATTAAATCTAACAGGATAGAATTTCCCTTCCTAGGGGTAGGTTTCCTCTCACTTCCTGTTTTCTCCTTCCGTTTGCAAGTAGGAGTCGTTTCTAAGTTGGATGTTTGAAAGTAGAGGCCTGCCGTATATACTCTGCAGAAATTTGCCCCATTAGATGTTGGTGTTGCCACAACACTGTAAGCCCTCACAGTTACTCTTGGTGGGCGCAGGAATGGGCCCTGCTGTGAATTATTAGATCAAGATTTGTAATTACACGCCCCTGTTAAACAGTGGCTGAAAAATTGGGCCTTAGGCACTGGTGCTGGTGCCACAACACTGCAACCCCTCACAGATACTGTACTTGGAGCACAGCAATGAGACCTGTTGCAAAGCATTGCATAACAAATTGTAATTACAAGCCCCTGTTAAACAGGGGCTGAAAAATTGGGCCTTAGCCTCTGGTGGTGACCCCAGAAACAAAAATGTTCTTCCAAGCTATCATCAGGATCATTGAGGAGGAAGAGGATAGTCAGTCAACATAACAGGACAGTCACTCAGCATCAGCATAGGCAGTCTTGAAGGGATGTGACATTTAAAAATAAATTATTCTGTTATATCAGCTTCAGGTGCCTGGTAGCTGGTGGTGATCCAAGACTGATTCATCTTTATGAAGGTCAGTCGATCAACCGACTCGGTGGACAGGCGCACCCTGTGATCGGTGACAGCCTCCAGCAGCACTGAATGTGCGTTCCGAAAGAACGCTGGATGCAGTACAGGCCAGTAGCTCAATTGCATACTGTGCAAGCTCTGGCCAGTGATCCATGCTCAAGACCCAGTAAGCCAGAAGATTTTCGGTGGGAAAGGTGTCCAAGTCTGACCTTGCCCTTAGGTATTCCTGCACCATGTATATCAGACGCTGGCGATGGTTGCTGGAACCAATCATATCTTGGGGCTGCGGACTAAAAAATTGTCTGAACGCATCGGTCAGACGTCCACCTTCCCCACCGCTCTATCTGCTACTGACCGAAGCCTCAGCAACTCGTCGTCCAGGACCAGGAGTTTGTAACCTCCCAGTCTCTGGGAACGCGTTGCACAGACCTTTCTGCAAGGCCTCCCGGAGATGTCTCATCCTCGGCTCCCTCTGCGACGGCAAGATAAGGTCAGCAACCTTACCCTTGTACCGTGGATCAAGGAGAGTGGCCAGCCAGTAATGGTCCCTCTCCTTGATCCGAAGAATACGAGGATCCTTCCGCAGGCTTTGCAGGATCAGGGAGGCCATACAAGGTAGGTTAGCTGAGGCATTCGGTCCGAAAGTCTTCTGGGTCACTGAGGACGGCATGATCCGCAGCCACCTCCTCCCAGCCACGTACAAGTCCACTGGTTTCTTGGGACTGTAAATCATCTCTAAAAGACTGCTGCTGCTGATGCTGAGTGCCAGGCTCCACCTCCATGCTGACACAATCCTCCTCCTCCTCATCCTCTTCCTGTGTGATGGGTGGGAGAGAAGGAACACTGTCTGGATAAAGGGGGCCTTGAGAGGCAAGGAAGTCCTCCTCTTCCTGCCTCTGTTCTGCCTCAAGTGCCCTGTCCATTATTCCACGCAGCGTATGCTCCAACAGGTGGACAAGAGGTACAGTGTCACTGATGCATGCACTGTCACTGCTCACCATCCTCGTGGCCTCCTCAAATGGTGACAGGACAGTACATGCATCCCTGATCATGCTCCACTGGCGTGGGGAAAAAAATCCGAGCTCCCCTGACCCTGTCCTGGTGCCGTAGTCGCACAGGTACTCATTGATGGCCCTCTGCTGTGTGTGCAGTCGCTGCAACATGGCCAACGTTGAGTTCCACCTGGTGGGCATGTCACATATAAGGCAGTTCTTGGACAGGTTCAACTCCTTTTGCAGCTCAGCCAGCCGAGCACTGGCATTATATGATCGGCGGAAATGCACACAGACTTTCCTGGCCTGCCTCAGGACATCCTGTAAGCCTGGGTACCTGCCCAAGAACCGCTGCACCACCAGGTTAAGGACGTGAGCCATACAGGGCACATGGGTCAGCTGTCCCTGTCGCAGGGCGGAGAGGAGGTTGGTGCCATTGTCACAAACCACCATTCCTGGCTTAAGCTGGCATGGCATCAATCACCTCTCGGCCTGCCCCTGCACAGCTGACAGAACCTCTGCCCCAGTGTGGCTCCTGTCCCCCAAACACACCAGCGCAAGCACGGCATGGCATATTTTTGCCTGCGTACTTGCGTAGCCCCTTGGACGCCTACAGAGCACCGCTGGTTCCAAGGACAGAGCACTCAGAGGCCATGGAGGAAGAAGAAGAGGGGATGGAGGAGAGAGGTGTGTCACAACCAGTAGTAGCATTTTGGAGGCGTGGTGGCGGAACAACCTTCAACACTACTGCACCTTGTCCTGCATCCTTCCCAGCTGCCAAAAGAGTGCCCCAATGGGCCGTGAAAGACAGGTAACATCCCTGTCCATGCCTGCTGGACCATGAGTCAGCGGTAATATGCACCTTACTGCTGACCGCCCTGTCCAGCGAGGCATGGACATTGCCTTCCACATGCCGGTAGAGAGCCAGAATCGCCTTCCATGAGAAAAAGTGGCGTTTGGGAACCTGCCACTGAGGAACCGCACATTGAACAAACTCACGGAAGAGGGCCGAGTCTACCAACTGAAAAGGCAGCAGTTGAAGTGCTAGCAATTTAGCCAAGCTAGCATTCAACCGCTGGGCATGTGGATGGCTGGGAGTAAACTTCTTTCGACGGTCCAGCAGCTGGGGCAGGGAAATTTGCCTGGTACAATCGGACGTCAGTGTACTGCTAGAAGAGTGCCCGCAAGTACCTGGCTGTGACGCACCTAATTCTACACCTTCATTCCTCTCAGTGCAGATTTCAGAGAGGACTGAAGGTATAGTGGGGTTGGAGATCCCAGCTGATGAGGAGCAAGGAGAGGTCCGCTTTGTTCTTTGGTGTGGGTCTTTAATGTGCGCTTGCCAACGAGCTGCAGGACAGGTCGACATATGTCTGGTCATGCTTGTGGTACCCAAGCGGCTGATGTTTTGGACACGTGAGATACGCTTGAGACATATGTTGCAAATAGCAGTGGTGCGATCTGATGCACTCGTTTAAAAAAAGGCCCACACCAAAGAACTTTTGTAATAACGTGCAGAGGCAGCGCCCTGCATAGGCGGAGCTCTGCGGTGTGATTCAGTTGGTGTGCTGGCCTCAAGCTGGCCCCCGGAGGGCATCCTGCCTCGTTGGAGATGTGCCGCCTCCTCCTCCTCCTCCTCCTCTCTCCGTTCAGGCACCCACGTGGAGTCAGTGACCTCATCATCCCCTCCCTCTTCACCACTGGAGCAAACCTGGCAGTAAGCTGCAGCTGGTGGAACATGACTGCCAGATTGCTGTCCTTGAGCATCCCCTCTCTCTGCGCTCACGCTACTGCCTTCCATTAGCTGGGTATCATCATCCAAGCCTTCAAAACCTCCTGGAGCATGTACCCAACACTGTGCTCAAACAGTTCGGGGGACTCCTCAGGAGGACATGGTGGGTCTAGGGAAGGGGTGACTGATGATGACATTGAGTATGCGTTGGCAGCTGCTTTGCCAGTACCCTGAGCCTGGGTGAGAGAGGATGAGGAGGATGAGGAGGGCTTGGTCATCCACTCTACCAAGCCTTCGGCATGATGTGGCTCAACATGTCCAGCTGCTGAAAATAAGGACAAGCGTGTCCCATGGCCACGTGCTGATGATGATGCACCACGTCCATGACCAGCACTGTTGTCTCTAGACACAGAGCCTGCTTGCCCTGTTTTCTTGGCTCGTGACTGTCTGCCTCTCCTTGTTGGTCTTCCAGACATTGTAATGGGTAGTGTATATTGTGCTGGAGTCACACAGCACACACAGATGTGCCTTAGATGACAACAGGCCAGAAGGGCAGATACAGGGTAATGTGGTTTAGTGTGCTGTGTTATAGTCACAGAGCACACACACACACACACACCTGCAGATGGCTGGCTGGCTGGCTGCCTTAGATGACAACAGGCCAGAAGGGCAGATACAGGGTAAGGTGGTTTAGTGTGCTACTGCTGTGCTATACTAACACACCATGCACACACACTAACTACTCCTGCAGATGGCTGGATTGGTAGAGATTGGGAACAGCACTGAGAAGAATAAACTATCCCTGCCTATTTTTCCTCTTTCCCTACACTAATCCCCAGAATCCACAAGCAGATAATGCAGATAATGAATCATAAGCAGATAATGCAGATAAAGCAGATAATGCACAAGCAGACACTGTACAGTACAGTCTGTCACTGTTCCTAACGCCGGGACACACTACATGAGACCGCCGGCGCGGCGGCCTTATATAGTGTGGGGCGTGTACTAAACCCCCTGAGCTATAATTGGCCACAGGCATCCTGCCTGTGGCCAATTATTGCTCTCCTTGCCGCTGGCTCTATGATTGGCTAAGCATGTGGGGTCACAGTGCATGCTTGGCCAATCATCAGCCATTCGATGCGAACGGTCCTGAGAGTTCTGGTTTCGATGAGCGGTCGAACGGCCAATGTTCGGTTCGAACACGGGTTTGAATCGAACACCAGGTCCATCCCTAGTCCAGAGTCGTCCCATGCATTACATCAGTCATTCTCAACACAGAGGTTTCTAGAGGTTCCTTGAGCTGTGGCTGATGAACCACATTTTTGATGGTGCCTACAGAGTTCAAGGTTCAACATCACTTAGCAAAGCCAGCAGCATGACACCAAATATTATTTTAGCTGTCTTTAAGGGTGACATTCTGAGCACCACTTTAAGGGGAACATTGTTCCTATTGACCCCTAATGACTTGGTTTTAGTAAGGGTTCCTTGAGACCTGAAAATTATTTCTGGGGTTCTTCTAGGGTTAAAAGGTTGAGAAAGCCTACATTAGATGTTTCATATAAGACAATGGGGCTAATTTACTAAGATGAATGCGCTGCGCCGGTTCATACCATAATTGGTGCGCCAGATAAATTATTAACTGAGCGTATGAACCGGCACACACATAAGTGCAACACATAATATACCGGTGCACCGCGATAATAGTATGCCATTGATAATAGCGCACGCCGTTATCATTTACAGTCCATTCACACAGGGGCAGCACGACTTGGGGCTACTTACAACAGGACTTGGGGCGACTTTACACCATGACTTGGGGCAACTTTACAACACGACTTGGGGCGACTTACAACATGAATTTAAGTCACCCCCAGGTCAGGCTACTTTAATAAAAAAAAAAACGGCATGGGTTCCCCTCCTAGAGCATACCAGGGTCTGGTATGGATATTAAGAAGAACCCCGCGCCAAAAAAAAAAATGCCGTGGGGGTCCCCCTCAAAATCCATACCAGGCCCTTTAGGTCTGGGATGGATTTTAAGGGGAACCCCGCGCCAAAAAAAAATGGCATGGGGGTCCCCCTCAAAATCCATACCAGACCCTTATCCGAGCACGCAACCTGGCAGGCCGCAGGAAAAGAGGGGGGGACGAGAGAGCGCCCCCCCCTCCTGAACCATACCAGGCCACTTGCCCACAACATTGGGAGGATGCTTTTGGGTCCCCCCCAAAGCACCTTGTCCCCATGTTGATGAGGACAAGGGCCTCATCCCCCCAACCCTGGCTGGTGCTTGTGGGGGTCTGCGGGCGGGGGGGCTTATCGGAATCTGGAAGCCCTCTTTAACAAAGGGACCCCCAGATCCCAGCCTCCCCCCCTGTGTGAAATGGTAAGGGGGTACTTTGTACCCCTACCATTTCACCAACAAAAGTGACAAAAGTGTAAAAATGACAGGAGACGGTCTTTGACAAGTCCTTTATTAACCACTTCCCTACCGCCCACTGTCATATGACGCCCACAAGGTGGATCTCCCATTCTGGGTGGGCGTCATATGACGTCCTCCCATTCCCGGCCGCCTAGGGGGCGCGCGCACCCGCGGCGTCGCTCGGGACCCGGTGCGAGTGCCCGGCGGCCGCGGTGTCCGCCGGGCACCCGCGATTGCCCGTTAAAACAACGGGACCGCGTGGGACCGTGGAGCTGTGTGTGTCAGCGGAGAGGAGACCGATCATGTGATCCCAGTACGGAGGAACACCGATCGGTCTCCTCCCCTTGTCAGTCCCCTCCCCCCACAGTTAGAATCACTACCTTAGGGAACATTTTAACCCCTGCAGCGCCCCCTAGTGTTAACCCCTTCCCTGCCAGTCACATTTACACTGCATAATTACTGCAATTTTATAGCAACGATCGCTGTGTAAATGTGAATAGTCCCAAAAATGTGTCAAAAGTGTCCGAAGTGTCCGCCGCAATGTAGCAGTCACGAAAAAAAAAATCGCAGGTCGCCCCCATTACTAGTAAAAAAAAATCTATCCCCTATTTTGTAAACGCTATAACTTTTGCGCAAACCGATCTATATACGCTTATTGCGATTTTTTTTTACCAAAAATATGTAGAAGAATACGTATCGGCCTAAACTGAGGAAAATAATATTTAAAAAAAAAAAAATTTGGATATTTATTATAGCAAAAAGTAAAAAATATTATGTCTTTTTTTCAAAATTGTCGCTCTTCTTTTGTTTATAGCGCAAAAAATAAAAACCGCAGAGGTGATCAAATACCACCAAAAGAAAGCTCTATTTGTGGGAAAAAAAGGACGTCAATTTTGTTTGGGTGTAACATCGCACGACCGCGCAATTGTTAGTTAAAGCGACGCAGTGCCGAATCGCAAAAAGTGCTCTGGTAAGGAAGGGTGTAAAATGGCCCGGTGCTGAAGCTGTTAAAGTCTTCTTCTTTCATCTTCTTTCTTCTGGTCTTCTTCCTTCGTCCTTTCTTCATCCTTCGGTTTCTTCATCTTCTTCCTCCATCTACTTCTTCCTCCATCTTCTTCTTCCTCCGATCCGCTTCTTCTTGCTCCAGTGTTCTCGTCCGGCATCTTCCTCCACGGCGTCTCTTCATCGATATCGGGCTGCTCCACGCAATGGGAGGCTCCCGCTGTGTGACGCTTCTCTTCTTCTGACAGGTCTTATATAACGGAGGCCGGGGCCACCCGGTGATCCCGCCCCCCTCTGATGCATGGAACCGTACATAAGTACATATGTAGTGGGCCTACTGGGAAAGTTGTGAAGAAAGGACATCCCCCCAGAAATCTTCCAAAACATCAAGCCATGGTTGCCAGATTTTAGTGAATTCCTTAGGGCATGCCCTACTCTTGTATATCAGTTTGAATTTGGGAAGGACCCCATAAACAATGCGGAAGAAGGCGTGGGCTGAAAGAGGGCCCACATCTTTCCAGTGCAGAAGGATGGTTTTACGTGCCTAAAATAATAGTGTACGTAGTAATGTCCAGGCGTGAGTGCGGTGAACATGGTCATTGAGTATTCCCAATAGTCCCACCTCTGAGGATGTGAGGTTGTTGTTTCGAACCTTAGTTGTTCTTTGTATGTTAGACGTGGATAGTGTGGCACAGCTGTAAAGGGTCACACATCTTAAAAAAATTGTATCATGCTACTTACACAAAGAGAGACATACTCCAGTACAAAACCGGGTTTTGCTACTGATTGCAGTCCAGGAAAATTGCACAAGTAGTATGGATATTCTTAAAAAAGAAGTATGTTTTTTTTATTTAAGAATCATACCTAGGTGGATGCAGTCCCTGTCAGACTTCCTGACTGATGAGCCCGGTATAGCAGGGGAAGGCTTCCCTTACATGTCTGGTTCCTGGCCCCTGGTAGTGTGGACACGGGAGCGCAGAGTGGTATGAGTGCCTGGCGGGTTGCAGCAGAGGGATCCCGGTGCAGATGGTTTGTTGATCACCAGATGGCTGGTGCACAGGCAGCAGATGCAAAGCAGAAGCTGAGCAGGCAAGTCAGGTCACATGCAGGTTTGGCAACAGGCGGGCAGCGCAGTACAGAGGAGCAGGCGAGTTCAGAGTCAAGACAGGCTGGGATCGGGTGCAGGCGGAAGGCAGGACAGTCCAAGGGCAAGCCTGGGGGTAAGGGATCAGAGTACAGACAGGTCAACGGGAGCAAGGACACTGGGGAGCTGCAGATCGGACAGCACCAAGCAAAGTGTGCTGACAGCTCAAATAGGGTGATTGGCGGCAAGTGCTCAAAGTTAACAGCAGAAGCACTATTTGATTTGATTTCATCAGTTCAACTCTGTCTGCTACCCTGACCAGACCAACCATGAGTTAGTAGCTTGCCAGCTTTCTAATGTCTGAAGAAACACAAATCAGGTACACAGGAAGAGAGGATAGAACAAAGTGCTGAGACTTGACTTGAATGACTTCACTGCTTCTCTTAAAAACTATAAGTCAATGGACCCGCATCCAAAACGCAAGTACCGCGTTTTTACCGCGATTTGCGTTTTTTTTTTTTTTTTACACTGTATATAGCTGGTTGCTAAGCAACCACAGTGTAAAAAAAAATGTAAAAAAAAACGCAAAACGCGGCAAAATCGCGGTAAAAACGAGTGTCCAAAAACGCGGCACTGCAAAAACGCTCAAAAGCCACATGCATAGATGTGAATCAAGCCTAAGCCTAGGGTGAGAAATGTGCAGCTGCTGTAAGTGTAAAAGAGGGTCAACAATGCTCATTTGCAGCCTCACTGTGCCCATTTACATGCCTCACTGTGCCCATTTGCAGCCATAGATCCCCCGAACTTCAAACTTGGTAGTTAAGGGTTCCTAGATGCCCCCGATCTGCAGACGCAAAGCGTCCCGAAATGACATTGCTGCAGATGGACACAGTTGACCGACTTTGGGGCCCTGTATCTCGGGGCCACTTGCTGCTAGGAACCCCAAAATTGCATATGTTATAGTGCTATTTCCACCTGGTTTCTAGCACCAAGTGGCCCCTGAGATATGTCAAGTACTTTTCTGCAGCAGAGAATGACATTGTCCGAACCGACTTTGGTGCCCCGTATCTCGGGGCCACTTGGTGCTAGAAACCCAGTGGAACTAGCACTATAACATATGCAATTTTGGGGTTCCTAGCAGCAAGTGGCCCCAAGATACAGGGCCCCAAAGTCGGTCAACTGTGTCCATCTGCAGCAATGTCATCGTATCTCGGGGCCACTTGGTGCTAGGAACCCCAAATTTGGATATGTTGTAGTGCACTAAGTGGCCCTGAGATACGGGGCCCCAAAGTCAGGTCGAAAAATGTAATTCTGCTGCAGAAAAGTGCTTGACTCGAGTATAAGCCGAGGGGGGCACTTTCAGCACAAAAAAATGAGCTGAAAAACTTGGCTTATACTCGAGTATATACGGTAATTCATATGTGCTCGGTTTTAAAGGGATGAGGTGGCAACCCTACGTATGCCACTGAAACCTACAACATGAGAAGGGGGAATCAGCCGTTGTTTCATTGATGGATAGCCCTTGAAATTCTAAATACATTTATGGACATCAGACAGCGTCATTTAAAAGGCTCTCACTGACGCAAGAAAGACGGACACCTCCATCAAGGTTACACAGTCACTTGTACACGTAACAGCCCTATTGTCCCCGGGACTTACTCAGTTCCTCTGTTTAATGACATCTGTGGAGGTTCACTGGCATTTTAGTTACCATGGGTGATCAAAAGGGATTCCAATGTAAAAATGTGATATTGTCAGGTAATCTATCATGGCAGCAGGTTTTAGTGACTTAAAAAGCAAAGGCGATACAGGAGTAAAAAAAAAAGAGTCAACATAAAACGTGGGAACGAAATGGAACAAAAAAAAGTTTCCAAAATTAAAAATACTGTAGTGGGTTAGAAAACAAACTTTGCAGGTTTTATTTGTGTGAAACCCGTTGAAATTCCCAGTGAAAGTCACTATTTATTACAAGTACATAAACTTCGGTAGTTGTTCATCCAAATCATGGCTCTGTCCAAACCTCCCGTGTGACTCTCCAGTTTCTCAACCGGTCAACCGCAATGGGACTAAATGGATTTTTTTACATTTGCTACTCTTTTTGTTTCTATTTTATAATCTGCAAACAGTACTGAAGAGGAAAACCTGTTCTCTATGACAACACTACAACCATAACACTAAATTCTATCCATGCGGAAAATATGTTTACTATGAGCCTTTGACAGACAGAATCGACCTTCCGTATATTCCTTCTTCGTTTGAAGGCCTCAAAAAAATATATCTTTTTTTTTACCTATGTATGCTTTATATAGTACGGCATGGTCTGTTAGTTTGACGTCTGTCATTTACACTATATGGCAACAGACTATGACTGTTATTGTAGGGCTCACCCTGCTACTAAACTTGAACCCTCCATGATCAACTCAAGGGGTTCTCTGTCTGGGTGTTTCCTAGTTAAAGTGACCCTGTTGCTTGAAAAAAAAAAAAAAAGATCAAGGACATGAAATTAAAAAACAAAATTAAGTATGTCCTCCCCTTGAAATCCCTTCAATTGCTCTAAGCCTCCTCTAATGCCGCGTACACACGGTCGGAATTTTGTTTGGAAAAAGCTCTGATGGTTTTCTAGTCGGAATTCCGCTCAAACTGTCTTGCCTACACATGGTCACACCAAATTCCGACGATCTGTAATGCCCCATACACACGGTCGGATTTTCCGATGGATTCTGTCCTATCGGACAATGTTGTCGGAAATTCCGACCGTGTGTAGGCACCATCGGACAGTTTACATCGGATTGTCCGACGGACAAAGTTCTATCTCCTGCTGGATAGATTTTCCGACAACAAAGTCCGATCACACCAATTCCGATCGTGTGTAGCGAATTCCGACGGACAAAGTGCCACGCATGCTCAGATCACATTACAAGACCAAAGCTATTGGCTACTAGCCTCTACGTAGTCCCGTCGTAGGCAACAAACGTCACCACGTTCAGAATGATCGGATTTTCCGACAACTTTGTCCGACCGTGTGTATGCAACACCAGTGTCGGACTAAATCCGTCGGACCAAATCCGATGGATTTGGTGGTCGGATTTTCCGACCGTGTGTATGGGGCTTAACACAGCGGCATAAAACACGTTCGACAGCACTATAGAAGGGAAGTTTAATGCTTCCGAGCATGCGTCGAATTGTTTCGGAGCATGCGTCGGAATTGCATACACACGATCGCAAAATCCGATAGAAAGGTTTTCCGTCTGAAAAATTGAGAACAGGTTCTCAATCCAAAGTCCGTCGGAAATTCCGACAGAAAAAGACCGATGGGCATACATACGGTCGGAAAATCCGATGAAAAGCTCCCATCGGACTGTTTCCATCGGAAATTCCGACCGTGTGTACGCAACATAAATGTCCCAAATTATATTTGTCCTTTTTTATTGTTGCTGTGATCTGACTTGGACATTACAAGGAGGCAGAAAAACATACTTTTCCCATGAAAAATAGATTACAGGGTATTGAGTAGCGTATCTGATTGGCTTTTATTATTATTATTATTGGAGAATAAGGACATAGTTTAGTGTCACTATATCCACTTGCCTACTAGGCACTTTTCCCCCCTTCCTGCCGTGGCCAATTTTTTTAGCTTTCAGCGCTATCACACTTTGAATGGCAATTGCGCGGTCATGCAACACTGTGCCCAAATTAAATTTGTATCATTTTTTTCACACAAATAGAGATTTATTTTGGTGGTATTTAACCACTGCTTGGTTTTTTAGTTTTTACTAAAAAAACGAAAAAAAGACAGAGCATTTAAAAAAAAAAAAAAAAATGTTTTTTTTTAGTTTCTGTCAGTAAATTTTGTAAATTAGTAATTTTTCTCCTTCACTGATGTGCGCTGATGAGGCGGCACTGAAGGGCACTAATAGGCTGCACTGATGAGGCAGCACTTATGGGCACTGATGAGGCGGCACTGAAGGAAACTGATTAGGTGGTACTGATTAGGAGGCACTAATAAGCCACACTGATAGGCAGCGCTGATGGGCACTAATAGACACTGATGAGGCGGCACTTATGGGCACTGATGAGGCGGCACTGAAGGGAACTGATTAGGTGGTACTGATGAGGAGGCACTAATAAGCTGCACTGATGGGCACTGATAGGTGGCACTGATAGGCAGCACTGATGGGCACTGATAAATGGCACTGATGGGCATCACTGATAGGCACTGATGGGCAGCACTGATGGACACTGAAAGGCAGCCCTGACTGGCATCACCAATGGGCACTGATTGGTGTCACTTATGGGCACTGATTGGTGTCACTGATGGGCACTGCTGGGGCTGTACTGTAATCAGGGCACTGCTTATCAGTGCCCTGATTACCTGTACAGGTCTCCCCTCCCAGGAGATGCTGCTGATCGGCTCTCCCCGCGACACACTCTGTCAGTGTGAGCCGAGGAGAGACGATAAACGGTACTTCCTTGATTACATGTGACCTGCTATGATTGGACACAGCCGATCACATGGATAAAAAGCAACATGATAGGCTCTCCTCCCGAGATCGGGGCTGCGCCGTGTCCTAGGAACCTCCTCATGTAGTAACCCATCATCAGGCATAGGACATGGCCCCAATAAATAATTCTCCCAGACCTATCGGGAGTCCTTGTAGCACCCTGAAAACCAATGGGTTGACTCCAGTATGGTGTACATTTGAAATGCGCTGTTCATCCTGTAGGGAACCACAAAAAGCAGTGAAGGACACAGACATAAGACACACTTGGAAGTGTGTCAAATGTGAAGATTCTTCCAGTGGCATAACCCTGTAGCAGAGCAGAAATTCCACAAATGGGTACTAGAGCAGGTAAGTAAAACCTTACTTGCGTCTATTGATCATCTAATGGGCATTGAACTGTAATCAATTAAAAACTGCTTTCACACTGCAATGGCTTTGATTAATTTCCACCACAACATTTTATTATTTGGTCTCACAAAATTGGGGAAAGATTTAGCTGATAACAGATTGCTAAGGACCGTTCAATTCCAAATAGTGTTTTTTTTATTGACTGAAGGGAAGGAACATTTGCCAAAAAGAACACGTTAAGCTGACATTAGGAAACAGGACCCCAAATAAAGCTGGAACCTGGTACCAATGTCCCTTGCAGTGTCACAAACTCAAGCATCAAAACAGGCGGGACTTTTAGGCCCCTTTCACACAGGCTGTCTAAACAGGTTCGCCTGTCAGTTTTCCAGGCGGACCTGATCCGACCCTCTAGTCTCTTCTATGGAGCGGCGGATATCCACTGACACCCGCTGCCATCCCATTCGATCCTTTCTGCCAAAAACAGATGAATGGTGGTCCTATGGCATTGGATGGAAACAGACAGGCGGGCAGTTTCCATCCGGTTGCCCCATGGAGGAGAGTGAGGCTGTGTCCATGTCCGCTCTGCAAAGCTGAATGGACATGGACCTGTCATCCGCCTGCTCCACGGGGATCAGCAGAAAGATCCCCCGCTGACCAAGTGGATTCCGCTTAGTGGAGCACACGTGTAAAAGGGGGCGCAAGGTGCACGCATATTTTGAAGACCCCAATTAAATAAAAATCATATAATTTTATTCACAATAGTCTAAAAATTAACATTTAGTTATGTAAAATATAATAGCCTCCTAAAGGCCAACATAAGCCTCCAAAAAAGGCAGACACAATGCCACAAAAATATAAATACCACAACAATTATAATGATAAGTTTACACTCTGCACGCATGTCCCACACCCTCTAGCATCTTATTGTCCTCCTTTACATCAGAGGTATGTAGTGCTTACCCATTATGAGACCACTGAAAATAGATGAGTTCTTCCGAATAGTACAGAGGCTTCTGGCTGCCAGCCACCCAGGCAAAGTCCCAATCACACCGAAAATGAAGGCATAGTCTAGGGCAGTGATGGCGAACCTTGGCACTCCAGATGTTTTTGAACTACATTTCCCATGATGCTCTTGCACTCTGCAGTGTAGTTGATCATCATGGGAAATGTAGTTCCAAAAACTCTGGAGTGCCATGATTCGCCATCACTGGTCTAGGGTATGTCTTTTTAGGGATTAGGGTCATGGGGTACTCCAAAACAATCAATAATCACAGTAGAATGACAAACTTCCCAAAAGCAGCTTTTCTGGGGGTAGCAGGGCATGTCTAGTACGTCAACTGCCCTGAAACAGCAGTCCATAAAGTAACCTCTGGCAACTGATTCCCCTCTGGCACTTGCCCATCTATCAGCCCCAGTGAAGTCTTTACTCACAGTGTCCCAGGAGCTGTCCGCCATCCAGCATCCTCTGACAAATCCTCTGTGAAGGAAATAAGAATTCCTCTTTTCAGTCCAGGACTCAGAGACAGAGCGATTCAGCAAACTTATTTCTTTAGGCCCTCAGCCCAACATCAGCTGAGGCCCAAGCAGCAATCTTTTGTCTCTCTGGCTATCTCCAAGGGGCAACAGCCCCCCCCCCCCCCCCAAGAGACTGGAACAGTCCCTGATCTGCTCAGGCTTCCTGCATATTTATAACACCCCCAGCTACCCTCTGGATGTCCCCTTCCAGGGACTGGCCAGGGCATGATGAATCTTCATCTGATCATTTGAACCTCCTTCCCTATGCTCTGGAAGCTGCGTCCAGAGGCAGGGAGAAACAATCAAACTCTCAGCTCAGGAATCCCAACCAGACCCAACCAATCAACAACCATTCCACCTACTACAGTGAAGTCATAAAATAAATACACCTAGCAGCCTAACTAGGAGGGCACTACAGGTATAACATATTATCATGTGTACCAATGAAGTTGGGGAGGGGGGGACACCTTGTTGGAAGATACACAAAACATTTTGTGGGCTCTCAAAGCACCACAATTCACTAAAGTGAATACAATTATATGATCTTCGTTTTAATTGGTATCTTAAATTTATTTGTGCAACTTAAAAGTCCCACCTACATTGATTCTTGAGTTTGCTGCATTACGAAGCATTTTGATAGAACTTGGATTTACCTTTGAGTTTCCAGCCTCACTGTTGGTGGGATACAATTGGATAGACTGATTCTTTCCAGGAAAGAAGATTGCCCCTTCTAAAGGCTGTAATTGTATATCATAAAGAGTTTCCATAGGTCTTGCCACACCAGTCCCCATACAGTATATGTAGAACATACAGCTGGGAGAGTTAACCTACATCAAATTAATCCAAAAATGAAATATTCAGTTAGGAAAGAGCTATTTTCCCCAGCGGAAGCCGCGAAGTCGAGTATATTTCACTTGTTGTAACCGTGCCATCTTATTAACTTGATGTTGCTTTTGGCTCCCTCCCTTCTCATTTTCTTCTTGACTTTTGCAGCGGCCTCTTTGTGCATCCCTGAAAAGCAGCACAAACAATAGTCTTTAGGTGTCTAATTTGGAATCTCCATCACCAGAGTGATTTATTGCAGGATGTGCCGGCGATAAATTCTAACTAACAAAAGAGATAACCAAAGGGAGGAAAACTTCCACAAAAGTGTCAGTGGGTGTGGGGGAAAAATGTCCTTTCTCCCTCTTTTTTCAAGGGTTTTATGGGGTAAATTCATCAAGCTTAGTATTCACAAAGTGACTAGCAGTGACGTAGGTTGGCCCATTATTGACATATTAAAATTGAGTAAAGGTTTATAAGGATTAAATTGTCATCTAACGCACTAAGGATCTTCATTGCATAAGTTGTGGGGTGTCTTAAAGGGGTATACAATTGGTTTCAAACACTAATAAGCCTTATTTTATAGTCATGTGATAAAGAGGACCTGTACTCAAACGTTACCTAGAGCTGGGCTTTCTGAGAATGATAAAGAGTAATTGACTAAAATGCTTAAACTTCTTGGAGAAAAGTCTGCTCCTTCAGTGCTGATCCCATCATTCCCCTAAAGTAGGTACATATATAACAATTATGCCGCATACACACGATCGGACATTTCGACAACAAAATCCCATGTTTTTTTCTGACGGATGTTGGCTCAAACTTGTCTTGCGTACACACTGTCGCACAAAGTTGGTCGGAAATTCCGAACATCAAGAACACGGTGACGTACAACACATACGATGAGCCGAGAAAAATGAAGTTCAATAGCCAGTGCTGCTCTTCTGCTTTATTCGGAGCATGCATGGCACTTTGTGCGTCAGAATTGTCTACTAAGGATGGCCTCAGGCATGTTTGCACACTCCACGTGCAGAGCCCGCCAGGAAGTCGGCACGGCGCTGCGCTAATCACAGACAGTGAGACATTTCCCGATCTCTGCAGCCGCACATCGGGACAATGCCTCACTGCTTGTGATTAGCCCAGCGCCGTGTCGACCTCCTGACGGGCTCTGCACGTGGAGTGTGCGAACACGCCGGAGGCCATCCTTATTGTCTACACACGATCGGAATTTCCGACAACGGATTTTGTTGTTGGGAAATTTGAGAACCAGATCTAAAATTTTGTGCGACGTAAATTCCGATGGAAACTGTCCGATGGAGCCTACACACGATCAGAATTTCCGACAACGGATTTTGTTGTTGGAAAATTTGAGAACCAGATCTCAAATTTTGTGCGCCGTAAATTCAGATGGAAACTGTCCGATGGAGCCTACACACGATCGGAATTTCCGACAACGGGTTTTGTTGTTGGAAAATTTGAGAACCAGATCTCAAATTTTGTGCGCCCTAAATTCCGATGGAAACTGTCCGATGGAGCCTACACACGGTCGGAATTTCCGACAACAAGCTCCGATTGCACATTTACCGTCGGAAAGTCCGACCGTGTGTACGCGGCATAAGACTGTACAATCTCAACTTAAACAATCCATTCAATGTATAAGGAACCAGGTAGTTTTTTGCACTACAATAGCTGTTGGTAAATCTAATGCTTGTTGGAATTGGTGGGGGAATTACATGCAATCAATTCTCATTTAGTTAAGTGTTTGCATGGAGATCTGCTTCTTGTTTGGGTTAGCACCCCATGTTGGTGGAGGTCTAAGCACTACGCTGAGCCCCACACCGGAAGGATGACGTCTTTCCACCTTCCAGTGACACCTGTTCCAACACTGATTTTGAAGTTATTTTGAGGGAAATATTATTAACCACTTGCTTACTGGGCACCTAAACCCCCCTCCTGCCCAGACCAATTTTCAGCTTTTAGAGCTGTCACTCTTTGAACGACAGTCATACAATACTGTACCCAAATGACATTTTTATCATTTTTCCCCACAAATAGAGCTTTCTTTTGGTGGTATTTGATCACCTCTGTTTTTTTTATTTTTTGTTAAAAAAAAATTAAAAAAGACCACATTTAAAAAAAAATATATACAAATTATATTTTGTTAATAAATTTTGCAAACAGGTAATTTTTCTCCTTCATTGATGTACGCTGATGAGGCTACACTGATGGGCACTGATAAGGTGACACTGATGGGCACTGATAAGGGGACACTGATGGGCACTGATAAGGCGACACTGATGGGCACTGATAGGCTGCACTGATTGACACTGATAAGGCAACACTGATGGGCACTGATAAGGTGGCACTGATGGGCACTAATAGGCGGCACTGGTGGGCACTGATGAGGTGGCACTGGTGGGCACTGATAGGTGGCATTGGTGGGCACTGACGGGTGGCACTGATGGGTGGCACTGAAGGGCATTGATAGGTGGCACTGAAGGGCACAAATAGGTGGCACCGACAGCTATGACTAAGCACTACGTTGAAGTGTGAAACGCATTAGCTCCTGTCTGTTCCTGCTGTGGCTTGTATTTTTGTTCAGAAGAATTTTTGAATAAAAGGCAAAAAAACGTTTTTTGAGTTCGGCTGTCCAGATCTTCTTCCTGTTTTTGATTGCTATATGCATTGCCGGCACCTGGGCTTCCAAGCTGGATGAGAAGGTTTTCCACTGTTGCTTGACCTACCTGGAGCGGTGATATCTCTCTCTCTCTACTGACGGGCACTGATGGGTGGCAGTGATGGGCACTGATCAGCACTGGTAGGTGACACTGTTAAGCAGCACTGCTAGGTGGCACTGATGAGGTACTGATTGGCACCACTGGTTGGCATTGATAGGTGGCACTTGTGGGCACTGATAGGTGGCACTGATTGCTGGAACTTACTGTGGGCACTGATTGCTGGCACTTACTGTGGGCACTGATTGCTGGCATTGTCATGTGGTACTGGTGGGCACAGAGGCTCTTCCTGTTCGATACCGATGTCCCTCAAACAGCAGCCAGTGATCGGCTTTTTTTCTTCTCACGCTGTCAGCGTGAGAAGAAAAAAAAAATGATTACCGATCCTCTGTTTACATCACGCGATCAGCTGTCATTGGCTGTCTATTGAAAAATCAAAGGAATGGATGGAAATTGTTTGCCCAACAGTGGCTGCATCCAATCAGATGACTCGAATCCGGAGTTCAGGGCAAAGATTTCAGATAGCCCTGAACTGAATAATGCAGGTGCACCAAGTAACTTTGTTTCCTGCAGAAGTTAGTTCAAGCAAAGCTTATGCTACACACATGCTAACAAGGGCGACCCGTCCATTAAGGGCACACGGGCGCCACCCCCCCCCTCTCCAGCCTCCCCCCCCCCCCCATAAGCTCTGACGCAACTGCACAGTCTATTTGCCTTTAGTAAATCAATCCCAAAATGTCATGTCACATGTTCCGTTCAGGTAAATGTTACAGTAATACCTGCTAATCGTTCCACCAACATATCAACAAAATGCTATGGAACCACCATACCCATCTATCAGTCACTTCCATTGAGATAACACAGGCCATCAGGACCACACGTGGAACTGCTATCAGGATATTGTACATCTACTGTTTCTGTGTACTTGTCTCAGGCCTGACACAGATAGACTAAAACTCTGCAGGTCTGCCTCTGGGATCACTCTGCTCTCTGGTAACAAAATCCTTCAAAGACGGAAAGAGGGACGCAGCTCAGCAATACTATCAGCACAGCTCACTTTTCAGTCCCTGAAGTTCTCACCTTTCACCCCCAGACCAGAAAGTTATGTTTTACTGTAACTTTGAAAGAATACCTAAACTAATGGGAAAAGGCAGCATCCCAGGGGGGTAAGCTATGGAGTCATAGTCATTTGCAGTTTGAAGTGAAACTGTGCTTTGTCCATGTAGGGTAAAACCACAGGTTCACTTTATTAGAGCCCTCCCCAGCTTTACTTACTCACCTTCACTTACCCCTGGAGGTCAGAAATGAAGAGATAAAGCTTTAGGCTCCATGTGATGAGGTTTGCCCCAGTTGTGACGTAGAAGGAAGAAGAGTGAGCCACATGTCTACTATACCCGGATGTACTTATTTTTTTTAACAAGTTTACTTAACTGCCCCCCTCATAGAAGCCAGTGTTAATTACATCAACAGAAATATTTAAGATAGGACTTAAACTAAAATAATTCAGATGACTAAAATACGACTAAAAAAGCATTTTAGTCAAAAGACTATGACTAAAACTAAATAGAAATTTGACGTCAGTTCATATTCACCTTCCTCCCATGTGTCATAGTGATCTTTTCTGCCTTCCATGTGCCATTGTAATCCTTCCTGCCTTCCATGTGCCATAGTATTCCTTCCTGCCTTCCATGTACCACAGTGATTCTTCCTCCATGCCTCCCATGTGTCATAGTGATCTTTTCTGCCTTCCATGTGTCATAGTGATCCTTCCTGCCTTCCATGTGCCATAGTATTCCTTCCTGCCTTCCATGTACCACAGTGATTCTTCCTCCATGCCTCCCATGTGTCATAGTGATCTTTTCTGCCTTCCATGTGTCATAGTGATCCTTCCTGCCTTCCATGTGCCATAGTGATCCTTCCTGCCTTCTATGTGCCATAGTGATCCTCCTTGCCTTCTATGTACCATAGTGATTATTTTTGCCTTCCATGTATCATAGTAATCCTTCCTGCCTTCCATGTGCCATAGTGTTCCTTCCTGCCTTCCATGTACCACAGCGATTCTTCCTTCCTGCCTCCCATGTGTCATAGTGATCCTTCCTGCCTTCCATGTTCCATAGTGATCCCTCCTGCCTTCTATGTGCCATAGTGATCCTCCCTGCCTTCTATGTACCATAGTGATCTTTCTTGCCTTCCATGTGTCATAGTAATCCTTCCTGCCTTCCATGTGCCATAGTGTTCCTCCCTGCCTTCCATGTACCACAGTGATTCTTCCTTTCTGTCTCCCATGTGTCATAGTGATCTTTTCTGCCTTCCATGTGTCATAGTGATCCTTCCTGCCTTCCATGTGCCATAGTGACCCTTCCTGTCTTCTATGTACCATAGTGATCTTTCCTGCCTTCCATGTGTCATAGTGATCCTTCCTGCTCTCCATGTGCCATAGTGATCCTTTCTACCTGCCTTCCATGTGCCATAGTGATCCTTCCTGAAAAGAGGGAGAGATGAGGGCACTATGGTGAGGCTGGGTATCCAGTCCTTTGTAGCAATGGAGAGATGGCACTGAAGGCAGCGTTTTGTAGAGAAGAAGCAGCTCTGGAGGGTCATAAAAGAAAGAGAAAGGAGCCTCTAAGTCAGGGGTCTCAAACAGGTGGCCCTCCAGATGTCGCGGAACTACAAGTCCCATCATGCCTCAGCCTGTGGGAGTCATGCTTGTAACTGTCAGCCTTGCAATGCCTCATGGGACTTGTAGTTCCGCAACAGCTGGAGGGCCGCCAGTTTGAGACCCCTGCTAAGTGCAGTAGTTAAAAGGTTTATTACAGGCACAATGGGATTAAAAACACTTAAAAGAGTAAGAGGTCATAGTCATATAATGATTAGTCCACCACCTTTACCTCAAGTTACTTCGGCCGCGTGCATTCCAGCTTGGTTAAAGAACCCGGGCCGCCTCATCGCATCTTCACCTCCTCGCTAATCCACGTCGCCAGGGAATTTGACAGCTGCAGGACAGCTCTCTCTTTCCCCCAGACAGATGAGGACCATAGTGATTCTTCCTGCCTTCCATGTGCCCTAGTGATCCTTCCTCCTTTTCATTTACCATAGTGACCCCTCCTTCATTCCTTCCATATACTATAGTGATCCTTCCTTCCATATAGCAGTGATCATTCCCTTATTCAAATCTCTCTCCCTGAGGGTTGGTTCACACTGGAATTATTTTCTAAATAATTGCGTTGAGGTTTATATGTATCCCTGCGACTTCAGCTTGTGGCACATCAATCAAAGCATATTTTATAGGTACAAGGAAGCCCAGGTTTAACCACGACCCTTAAGCTTCCCCCACTATCATGTTTGGCCACACCCACTTTTTGCTGCAGCACGCTACGAGTGCTGCAGGTCACTATCTCCCTGAAATGTTCCTCATTTTCAAGCCCAAAAGTTGGGAGGGATGCATTATTATTATTACTGAATTGAATATAGATCAGTATAGATCAGCCACTAGAGGGAGCAAGTTTCCATTTTGCAGTTACTCTACCTCCCTTCTTTCTAGACATGTGCACTGCCGAAAAATTTGTAAATTCAAAAATTTGTAAATTCGAAGAACCAAAATCAAGAAAGAAAATCTGAAAATTCGAAAGAATATCTAACTAACTAACTAACTAACTAATAATGACTAACTATTAAATTATAGGTATTGGATTTTCCTTTCAAATTTGGCTGTTAGTGAACGTAACGAATACGAATTTACCCGAAGTCACGAATTATCTGAAATAACGAATGCTGCATCTAAACAAATGGAACAGAACAAATTAATAGTAAATGATAATAATGATAAAAAGTTTTTATTATTACTATTGTTATTTAGTTTTATTAATTCATTACATTCCATTTGTTCAGATTCGGATAATTCGTAACTTCAGATAAATTCCTATTTGTTACATTCACTAACAGCCAAATTTGAAAGGAAATTCCAATACCTATATCTTAATAGTTAGTAATAGTTAAAGTGGAAGTAAACCCCCCTATAGTTTTCAGCCAAGGAAGCTGCCATCTTTGCCTCTGTTTAATCTTCAACTGCCACAGTGCTGCACATGTGATCCGTTATGACACCAGCCATTGGATGGTTTGACTGTTTGGTTGAGAGCACAGCCAATGTGCAGTTGGCATTCACGGCATGCCTTTTTTTTTTTAGACTGTTAAATCGATGGGTTTACTTCCGCTTTAAGTTACTTTTACTTAATTATTATTTCAGATTTTTGAATTTTTGGGGTTTTCAGACTTTTTCATTTTGAATTCACAAATTTTTGAATTTACGAATTCACAAACTTACGTATTTTGAATATTTGAATTTACAAATATTTGGAAAAAATCGTTAAATGGGTTTTCGTTAATTCGGATATAATTTGTTGAAATTCGTTAAAAAAATAATTTGCTAACTAATTGCACATGTCTACTTCTTACCAGTTCTTTAGATACTATATCCTCCAGACAGGGAGTGCTTTGTTTTCAGTAAGTCGGACAACAAGTAGACTTGTAGTGTGAAAAAAAATTGTGCCAAAACCATCCCAGTTTCCATAAAAAAAAAAAAAAACTCTTTGAATATACAAGTTCCTCTGGAGAAGAGCCAGCAGATATTTTTTTATTGGAAAGGCTTGGCAGATCAATAAAAATTGGTGGAATGGAAATGAAGGTACTGTAAGTATTTAATATGGCATGTTTCATTCGGGAGGGGGGGGGCAATTAAGACCAGTTCACCAAAAAGTGCCAGATCATTAGCTGTGGCATGAAAGGCCTTTCTCCATCCTGACCACCTAGCCCTTTATATTACTGGTGAGTCCCCTATCATCTTGGGCCCTTACGATAAAGCATACTTGTTTTTTTAGTTTCAACCACACCACGGTAACCAGATCCAATATTTACCCCACCCGACCAACTCCATTGATGATATCACCGATCTCTTGTTGACATTACAGGTCTCAGCCACAATGTACAGATCACTGTGGCCCTTCTACCTGCTAGATATCCTATCTTCTGCTTCTCTCGGGTTACAATAAAATCTTTTATTGTGTTTAAACATCCTTAAGCCACCCGTAGTGTGTCTGACAAGCACATATAATATCTGATGAAAGGTGGGCACCACTTAGAATAGATCACTTTACTCGTCCCTACTTCAGGTTACACATGTTGTGTATCGCATAGGAGATACTTCTGGAAGATTTTACTGATGTTAGACAATGTAGATCTGAAGTAGCATTACAGTAATCCATTAGTACACGGAAATATTATCTATCACATGAGCTATATGTAAGGGGATATGGCCTTTAGAATCTGGAATATGCTGCAGGGTATACTGGATAATGTAGTGTAAACTTCCTTTTGACTTTGTCTTAGTTGTCATAGTGGTATTAACTTGACAATGAGTATTTCAAATATGATAGTTTAAAAAAAAAAGGATCATATGCATAAACATACCATTGTATTAAAAAATAAATAGAAAAAAAGCGAGGGAGAGTTTTAACGTGTTCATTGCCAGAGCCTTTTTTTTATCTTTTTTTTTTTTGCACACATAATAATTCTAATTTTTATTTTTACATGGAAGCCCCGGAAGATTTGGCTGCTGAATGTCCAGGCCATTTTTTGCGATTCGGCACTGCATCGCTTTAACTGACAATCGTGCGGTCGTGCGGGGCTGCACCCAAACAAAATTTACGTCCTTTTTTCCCCACAAATAGAGCTTTCATTTGGTGATATTTGATCATCTCTGCAGTTTATTTTTTGCGCTATAAACAAAAAAAGTTTGAAAAAAACACAATATTTTGTACTTTTTGCTATAATAAATATGCCAATTTTTTTTAAAAAAAAAAGCCAATTTTCTCCTCAGTTTAGGCCGATATATTCTTCTACATATTTTTGGTAATAAAAATCGCAATAAGCGTATATTGATTGGTTTGCGCAAAAGTTATAGCGTCTACAAAATAGGAGATAGATTTATAGCATTTTTATTATTATTATTTTTTTACTAGTAATGGCGGCGATCTGCGATTTTTATCATGACTGCGACATTATGGCAGACACTTCGGACAATTTTGACACATTTTTGGGACCATTGGCATTAATACAGCGATCAGTGCTATAAAAATGCATTGATTACTGTAAAAATGTCACTGGCAGTGAAGGGGTTAACACTAGGGGACGATCAAGGGGTTCATTTTGTTCCCTGTTTGTGTTTCTAACTGAAGGGGGGAGGGGACTGTGTAGGGGAAGAGATAGATCGCAGTTCATACTCTGTATGAACAGACGATCTGTCACTTCTCCCCTCAGAGAATCGGAAAGTGTGTGTTTACACACACAGATCCTGGTTCTCCGTGTGTCAGCGGTGATCACGGGAGCCCGGCGGTGATCGTGACCACCGGGCACTCGCATCAGCTCAGGGGGCAACAGGGCGAAGTGAGGTAACATAACATAACATCGCTTCGCCTAGCTGTGCCATTCTGCAGGAGAGAAGCTGCGGCAGCTGGTCGGCAAGTGGTCAATTTGGGTGATATTTGGGTGATATTTGGAGACAAGATTGGTGATGTAGGTAGGGGCAGAGTTGAGAATGGCTTTGCATGTTGTTGTTAGTATTTTTAATTACATTTTCTGGGCAATGGGAACCCAGAGTAGGGATTGGCAGAGAGGGGTAGCACACACTGAACAGTTGGTAAGGTAGATGAGTCTGGCAGCAGCATTCATGGTAGACTGAAGAGGGGATAGCCTAAGGAGAGGTAGGCCTGTGGGAAGGGAGTTGCAATAGTGAAGGCGAGAGATAACAAGGGAGTGAATGAGGAGCTTGGTGGTTTAAAAAAAGGGAGAACTTTAGAGATGTTACGGAGGTGAAGTCTACAAGCTTTTGACAGCGATTGGATTTAGGGCTGAAAAGGCAGGTCAGAGTCTAGGATGAGGGCACGGGCGAGGGGAATATTATCAGCTCAGTTTTAGAGAGATTTTGTCTAAGGAAGTGGTGTGACATCCATGTTGAAATGTCCGTTAGTAAGTTAGTAATGCGAGAGGAGACTGAAGGGGTGCGGTGAGGAGTAGAGAGAAAGATTTGGGTTTCATTGGCGTAGAGGTGGTATTGGAAGTCGTGGGAGGTGCAGATAGAGAAGAGAAGGGGTCCAAGAACAGAGCTGTCATGGTTATGCAGTAATGTGTGTCTGTCAGCTTACCTCTCTCCATGTGTTCCTTTAGAGGCCAGCCACTCTCACCTGACTGCATATATAATCTTCCCTCAGCATAGCTCCACCTCAGCCTCTAATTAGGAACACTATATTAACCTATGCATTGCAAGCCAACCTTGCTGATCAACCATTGTGTGTTTGGCTCCCTGTTTCTTGCTTGCTGTGTGCTCTACGTTTGTCTCTGTTACCGACCTTGGCATGTTCTCGACTATTCCTGTCTGCTCGTTACCCTGACCTTTTGGCGTTTCCCCGACTATCCCTGTTTGCCTGTGACCCTGAACCTTTGGCGTGTACTGTTGTCCTTGTCTGCTAGTTGCCCTGACCTTTAGCTTATCCCCTTACTATCCTTGTTGTTCCAGCCTGCTGCTTCCTTCCTCTATCTCCTGTAGTCTACCGTGAGCTGCGAGACCCTGGGGTCCGCGACCTGGAGCCAGACTGCAGCGCAGTCCATCCTCACCACTAGAGGCTCTGGTGAACACCTGCTGGCTCTTAGACTCCGCGCCCTGGGGAATCTATGCTCTTGCTCCCACTGGGATCTGTGTTAGTGATCTAGTAGACCTGCTTCCTGAACCTCCCAGGGTTCAATCCGCAGCAGTCAGTCCTAGGGTCCACTACCTTAGCGGTGCACTAGTGACTCCTACGGAGTGCATCTGTCACCTGGTCTCAGGTGACCTGACAAGAGCCTTGGGGAACCCCTACAGAAGTGTAGAGAAGGAGACAGAGTTATAGGTAACACTGAAGGAGCGCTGTGATAGGTAGGAGGAGAACCAGGATGGAGCAGAATCTCGGAGGCCAAGGGAACTGAGATTATTGAGAAGGAGTAGGTGATCAACAGTATCAAAGGCTGCAGAGAGGTCTAGTAGTGGGAGTATGGAGTAGTGACCATTGGGTTTAGCAGTAAATCCTTAGTGAGTTTTAGTAGGGCAGTTTCTGTGCACTAATGGCCCTAGAATTATTGCTCTCATTCTGGCAGGCAAGGCGATTCCTAATACATGTGGCTGAGTCATTTATTTCAAAAGTAGGGGTCGGGGTTTTTAACCACTTTCAGACCGGACCAATTTGCAGCCAAAGGACCAGGCCCCTTTTTGCGATTCGGCACTGCGTCGCTTTAACTGACAATTGCACGGTCGTGCTACGTGGCTCCCAAACAAAATTGACGTCCTTTTTTTCCCACAAATAGAGCTTTCTTTTGGTGGTATTTGATCGCCCCTGCGGTTTTTATTTTTTGCGCTATAAACAAAAATAGAGCGACAATTTTGAAAAAAAATCATTATTTTTTACTTTTTGCTATAATAAATATCCCCAAAAAATATATAAAAAAACATTTTTTTCCCTCAGTTTAGGCCGATACGTATTCTTCTAAATATTTTTGGTAAAAAAAATCGCAATAAGCGATTATTGATCGGTTTGCGCAGAAGTTATAGCATTTACAAGATAGGGGATAGTTTTATAGCATTTTTATTAATATTTTTTTTTTATTAGTAATGACGGCGATCTGCGATTTTTTTTTTTGTGACTGGGACATTATGGCGGACACATCGGACATTTTGACACATTTTTGGGACCATTGTCATTTATACAGCAATCAATGCTATTTAAATGCATTGATTCCTGTATAAATGACACTGGCAGTGAAGGGGTTAACCACAAGGGGGCAGTGTAAGGGTTAAGTATGCCTAGGGGTGTGTTTCTTACTGTGGGGGGGCGTGGCTGTCAGCTAGTGAATGCTGATCTCTGCTCCAATCACAGGGAGCAGAGATCGGCGTCACTAGTTGCTAGGCAGAACGGGGATATGCTGTTTATCTCGGCATCTCCCCGTTCAGCCTTCCCGTGAGACGGTCGCGGGTGTCCCCACGGCGATCGAGTCCACGGGGACCGGACTCACGGGGGTCCCGACCGGCGTGGCACGGACAGGCTAAAGAAGGGACTTATATATACGCCCTACTGCCTGTACGTGCCATTCTGCCGACGTATATCGTTGTGCGCCGGTCGGCAAGTGGTTCAAAAATGATTTTATCTAGTTTATTAAACTTTAGTTTTTTTAAACTTTTTCTTTTTTTTTTTTAACTGAATCTTATTGCTCTCACAAAGGGGTTACCAAGCCCCCAATCAGTAGCGGCCCATCCATTAAGGGCGCATGGGTGCCCCCCCTCCATCACGCCACCCCCCCTATATGACTAATGTATAGATTCATGCATTGCATGAATCTATCTATGGCCGCCGCGGCCACCCCCTATTCAGACTTCCGGCCCCTTTTCAGGCGCCGAACGCCTGAATTACAGGTTTTTTGAAGCACCTGAATAGAGCCTTAGGCTCTAATAAGCTTCAAAAGAGGTGGACTCAGGGCGCAGAGTATTATGTTTGGAGTCCACCCAGACATGTTAGAAAAGAAAATTAATATTTGCTTTTCTAATACTAAACCGCCTCTCCACCAATCAGGAAGCACAGGTCTAATACCTGTCACCTGATATGCTGAAGGCACAGGCATCCCTATTGGACGCCTAGCAGAATGGAAGAAGAGAGAAGCATGGAAGACACAGGAGCCGTCCCACAGCTCGCTGCCGTCACCCGCTGCCTGACAGCGGGCAGGCGGGGGTCACAGTGGCTGCATTTGATGGGCACGAGTGGCTGCATATGATGGGTACAAGTCGCTTCATATGATGGGCAGTTGGGCACAAGTGGTTACATATGATGAGACACTAGTGGCTGCATATGATGGGGCACATGTGGCTGCATATGATGGGCACAAGTGGCTGCATATGGTGGGGCACAGTGGCTGCATTTTATGGGCACAATGGCTGCATTTAATGGCACAGTGTCTGCATATGATGGGCACAAGTAGTTGCATTTGATGAAAAAACAACACAGGCATTTAAAAGGGGGTGAGATCGCCTCCTCAACATCTGACAGTGGATGCTTAGCCGAACTCTGAAAAGTTATCCACTGCCAATTGCTTTTCAAAAATGGGCTAGTGTGCCTTAAAGCCCAACTCCGGGCAAAAAAAAAAGTCATATGGCAGCAATGTATAGCGAAGCAGATCTTTGAGGTGCTGGCAGCGTCTACTGTCTAGACTTGTACTACTTGTCTGGAACCTCTCCCTACCACTACTCAGTCGGGTAATCTGTCCCTACACTATCCACACCTGAAAAAGCGTGCCAAACCCAGAAGCTAATGTCTCAAATAGATTCTGCCTAACCTAAGATGGCCACCAGAGTCACATGGGCAGCCAGCATCCAACCAGATTGCTGCCCCAGTGACCCAGGAAACCACAGAGAAACCAAGTTTCTCTTGACTTTCTATCCCCCAACAGTGGAGAAAGTAGTAGTACACCTGCCTACATGCAGTCTAGTGGTCTTGTGCGGTGGTCTGTTCCTGACGTCATCAAGCCCATAGACCTGCTCTGGAGGACAAGACGCTGGAGCAGAGGATCGGGTGAGTAAAAGCTTTCTGGTCGCCCCTGGACAAAATGAGCAGGTAACCTGCGCATTGTGGGCACAGCCCCCCTGCATGGGAAAACTTGTTTTTTGCTTGGAGCTGGTCTTGAAAGGAAACCTGGCAGAAAAGGGTAGCTACCATTGTTGACTAGTTTCTGAAGTTGCTAAGATGTTTAACAAACACCCAATAAAAAACGGTTGAATTTTCCCTTGCTTGTTTGCCTTGTCTGAAAATCTGAAGGTACATTCTGGAGCAGAACAGAAGCTTGTTGGATGTAGAGTTTGCTTGGAGGAGTCACAAAGTTTTTGGTGGCTTTGGTTACATGAACCCATCTTTCTAATTTTGCCGCGTACACACGGTCGGAATTTCCGATGGAAACAGTCCGATGGGAGCTTTTTTATCGGATTTTCCGACCGTGTGTATGCCCATCGGTCTTTTTCTGTCGGAATTTCCGACAGACTTTGGATTGAGAACCTGTTCTTAATTTTTCCGACGGAAAACCTTTCTATCAGATTTTCCGATCGTGTGTATGCAATTCCGACACGCAAAATTCTGACGCATGCTCGGAAACAATTCGACGCATGCTCAGAAGCATTAAACTTCCCTTTTATAGTGCAGTCGAACGTTTTTTAAGGCGTGGTGTTATTGACCGTCGGAATTTGGTGTGGCCGTGTGTAGGCAAGACTGTTTGAGCGAAATTCCGTCGGAATTCTGACGGGAAAACCATCAGAGCTTTTTCCGACGAGAATTCTGACCGTGTGTACGCGGCATGAGGCTTCTAATTGGTGGAATGTACAATCCAAATAGGAGCTATTAGTAGCAGATCCTGGATACAGCTTTTAATAATATAACCTGTCCTATGGTGATTAGAGGACATTGATACAAGATGTGCGCATGACAGACAAGGGCTGTGATGACAGCAGGAGTAAAGATGGAAGTGGTTGGCTCTCAGCGTCACTTTTATACAAGTTGATAAGAGAATAGTGTGAATAGTGAGCCAGACCCCCTATGGAGGGAGAGGAGGTGTTACCAGCGAGAGGTCCCTTGACAGGTCAGAAAAACTCCATGTGACAAGACGCAGATCTGAGTGTGTGTGAGGTTGTCACCTCTAATTATTTTACTTAAAGTCTTTATTTAGACAGATAGATCCAGCCGTGAAAGGCGTTGCAGGTCATTAGACACAATACTGTTTAATGCATGCCACCAGGGTAGTAAAAATCTGCCAATTTCATTTATTTAAAGCTGCAATTTATTACAGGTATTTGAGTACGGGTTGCTTTTTCAGAGGAGCGGCAGTCCTTGCAACGAGTCTGAATGAGCCCTTAGTGCATTGGAAGGCCATAGAAGTGAATAGCAGCGCATCTTAACCCATATAACATGCATATTAAAGTGTTGGCAACAGGTATTAACAAGCCTTGGACAATGGCTGTTAACCCATTCAACTTCAAATTCTAAATTGCATTAAAAATGCATGTCAATGCAAAGGACAAAGCACCTTCCGAACGCTACAAAAAAACGCACCTCTATGCATACGCAAAGAACTGGGCCCTTAAGCTTTTGAATAAATAAAAAAAATTGCAAAAGTGACAGCTGCTTTTTAAAAATAGAATAAAAACAATGGTTACGAGAGAAAAAGTCACGGGGTGAAGGCGGTCCCATGAACATCGCGTACCAACGAGGCAAGTTGTTGTAACTCTGCGCTGAGTGATGATGTGCAGGAATCGTCTGATCCTTCCAGTTCAAAGCCCGTGGGCTGCTGTTTGTCAGAAAAATCCTTAAACGGGGTTTGTTTAATTTACACAGTTCCCACTGCTAACCTCACATCATGCTTTATAGACAGCCTCTTCTCTTTCATTTTAAATACGCACGACATGTGACCTACATTTTTCCCATGGACGCCTAAATGTGTAGTAGCCGTATCTGAAATTCTCCAGAACAGCGTGTTCCCAGGTAGTGAGACGATGTCCTCAGCATCACATCTGTATAGAAGCATCATTGTTACGTGCGGGATGTTTTGTTTGCTTCTTTTTATTTTTGTAGTTGAAGTTTAGGTATGGATTTTTTTGCATAGTTACACAGGTCCAGCTGGGATCAATATAAGCATGTATGTGCAAGTATAGGCACCACTACTCTGGTGATCTCCACTAGCCTCTGGGCCCCGTGCCAAGTGGCTGCCCTGCTGCTTAGTGCTGACTGCAAGGCATTCTGTGATTGGATGAGGTGGAGGTTGTGACATTACTGCCTCTCCACCTCATCCAATCAGAGGATGCTTTACCTTCACTGAGAAAAAGTAAAGTGTCCTTCTGAATTTCACCCCTGCCGAACAGGCAATCTCCTGTGTGCCCTAATCAGCAGGGCAGCCGCTCAGCTCAGGACCCAGGTGCTAACAGCAATTACTGTAGCAGCGTTGCCTACTACAGCGATTTCCAGCTACCATAGGGATCTGCCAGGTATGGCACGTACTTGCTTATGTTGGTCTAATGGAGCTATGAAAAAAATGGCAGCAATAAAAGATGGTATTCAGATTCAGAATAATTTAATAATCCTAAACGAAAATTATTGAATAGTTAACCTCCCTGGCGGTAATTCCGAGTCTGGCTTGGGGTGGACCTTCAGTACCATAAGCGGTAACCCCGAGCCAGACTCGGGGCTGCATTGCAGGATACAGGGGGGAAGTTACTTACCTTGTCCCCTGGATCCTGCGATGTCTCCCCGCTGTGTGTGCAAGCTCCTCCGCTCGATTCACACAGTGCCGAGTGCCGCTGATCTTTGTTCCCTGCGACGTTACGACGCACGGGAGCGGAGATCGGCACCGAATTCAAAAAAGTTAAAACACACAATACACATACAGTAGTATAATCTTACAGATTACAGTACTGTATAAAAAAATTACACATCTTCTTTGTCCCTAGTGGTCTGTCCAGTGCCCTGCATGTAGTTTTATATAATAAATAATTTTTTTTCTGCCTGGAAACTGGAGATTGTTCATAGCAACCAAAAAGTGTCCCTTTATGTCAAAAGTGGTTTTAGACCAGCTAGAAAACAGCGATAATAAATTAGAATCACAATTTATCATCAAACACTAAATTTAATGATAGCGACAATTCTGCAACTGAGCAAATTTCAGTGTTTTTGATTTGATTACATTATTGAATAATTTTTATAGTTATTTATTATATTATAATTTATGATTTTGTGTTTCAAACTTTATCATACCCGGGATGTCTACTAGACTCTGGTTTGGACATATTTAAGTGAGTTATTCATAATAATTGCATGCCTACAATATAAAATGCCAAATTTCCATGCAAAATAATTGTACTGCTTTTGGTACAAAATTCCAGACATAATCATACTGCCAGGGAGGTTAATAGCATCCAACTCTCAGTACAACAACTCACTTCACTTTATATGATATATCCATGAGTCAGCTTGGGATCGAAACTTAAGGAGTAGGCTTGACAAAGGTGGTTGAGCCCTCAAATCATGTTACCGCCCACCCCCTTTCCCCCTTTCGCACCCCGGACTGAACTGTACTGTGTGGACGTGCATAGAGCGAGACCGCAGACTCCGTCAACATCACCATCATCTGGCGGGTCTTGTACTTAGTTCTGGGCATACTGATCACATCGATCCTTTTGTTCCATCTTGCCATGTTGACACATCATCTCTCTGCACGTTGAACCTAATACAGTCTACCTCCCTGTAAGTGATACTTTTGTTTATAAATAAAGTGTTAGACATTTTTAATCCCTGTGCTTTTTAATCCCTGTGCCCTGCTACTCTGTTTGGTTTCCATATGCAAAAAAGTGACATTTTCAAACTTAGTGGTGGCCGCTCCATCTGGAGAAGCGACCGGATTGGCCGGGACGAGAAGCCGGGGAGGAAGCCGCCGACGCCGCTGACAGCCGGCTGGCTGACAGTTGAGCGGGTGGACAGGTAGACAGACAGGCGGACGGGGACCCGGGGGGGGGGGGTTTAGATTTGCTTTCCGCCCCCTCAAAAATGGAGTACCAGCCACCACTGCCCAAACTTCTACTTTGAGTCAGTCCACCCAAACTGGTATATTTGTCTCAGCTCCATCCAACTGCTTGGATGGTGCATGTTCTCTCTGTGCTTGTGTGTTTTTTCTCCAGGTTTCTTTGCACTCATGACATGCTGGTAGGGTAATTAGCTTCTGTATGACTTGTCTCATTTATGTGTATATAGCCATTGCACATGCACTCGCACTTTTTTTTATTTTATTATTTATTTTTCTCTTTACCTGTGTCACCTGTGTGTGTTTTTTTCTCCCAGGATTGGAATGTGTGGGTCTTTAGATCAACCCTGAAGTCTAATGCTGCGTACACGCGACCGGGCTTTCCGGAAGACTAGGCCCGACGTTTTTTCCGATGGACTTTCGGCGGACTACCGACGGACTTTCCGAGCGAACGGACTTGGACACACACAATCACACCAAAGTCCGACGGAATCGAACGCGATGAAGTACGACCGGACTAGAATAAGGAAGTTTATAGCCAGTAGCCAATAGCTGCCCTAGCGTCGGTTTTCGCCCGTCGGTCTAGTATACAGACGAGCGGATTTCTCGATAGGAACTGGGTCCGGTGTAGTTCCGGCGGAAAAATGTGAAACATGTTCTATTTCTAAAGTCTGTCTGACTTTTGAACAGCAACGGTCCAATGAAGCCCACACACGATCGAATTGTCCAGCGGATTCGTTCTGTCGGACCTTTGCTGTCGAAAAGTCCGGTCGTGTGTACGCGGCATAAGGGCAGGTTGTGTTGCCCTTAAGTTATTTCCTCCCCTGCCTTGGGGGGGTCTCTCTTCAGGAGAGCGGCATCCATTGGTCGGCTTGACTGACCATAAGGAGATGGACTCCATGTAATCCACAGAATAGCCGTGGCCTGGATGGAGTTAGGCCGAGGCCGTTATCACCTATTACATGCCAGGCTTGTGAGGTGTGTGGTGGCTGAGATTTTTTTGCCCTTAAGTTATTTCCTCCCCTGCCTTGGGGGGGGTCTCTCTTCAGGAGAGCGGCATCCATTGGTCGGCTTGACTGACCATAAGGAGATGGACTCCATGTAATCCACAGAGTAGCCGTGGCCTGGATGGAGTTAGGCCGAGGCCGTTATCACCTATTACATGCTTGGCTTGTGTGGTGTGCGGTGGCTGAGATTTTTTTTTCTTCTTGTTCGAAGGATTTTGGATAAGTCACACATATTACATGTCAGTGACTCATCAATTAGTGAAGCCAGGTCAGAGTGACAGCCCTGGAACCAGCATCTTTAGAAAAGCATGTCCAGGGTAGTTGAAACTACCTTTGGTTACCCTCAGGGGCCATCTCAATCCCACTGCAACGTTCATTTCAGCTTCATTTTAGACTTAAGTGCATTTGGTAAATGTTGCAAGAATTGCCCAATTTTAACACAAAATTTTTCAATCTGGGTTAATCCCCAGTTACAACTTAAATTCAATTATCTTCTCCTGCAAAATTTACAGGTACGTCTGTAAATGTTTATTGATCTCGTTTTTACAAAATCCTCGTAGTTCAGTCTTGCCATCTCTTTACCATGGTACTTGAGAGGATTTTGAAATTGTGTCCTAGACCATGTTATCTAAATCCCCACCAGATCAACTAAGCCACTAGGTCCTTCCTAAACACTTCCCATCATTATTCTTTACCAGTAACCTAACCTTTCACTAAACTCCGCTCTGTGTTCAGTTTGGGACGTTTATAAAAGAACCCATAGCTTTTACTGTGCCTTACAAAACCACACAAAACCTTAAATCATACCTGAACTAAAAAAAAAAAAAATTATTGCATAGTCTATTACTAAACTGAAGTTAGTCTACGAAAAAAAAAAACATAATAATAATAATATGTTAAGGAGGCGTATCAGGCAAAAAGTCAAATCTATTAGTTAAAGTATATCTAAACCCCATCTCTATCCAAGATTTTCATCTTGGATAGAGTAGGGCCGTGTTTCCTTCCTTTTTTCAGTTACAACACCGTTTTAAAGTACGAAAAATCTCAAGCTTCCCAGTCTAAAATATAAATAATACTTAACAATGGAACACCTGAGCCTGGGACAATGCATACAACCACCTTGAGGTCGTCAAATTCACATCAAAAGCCCTTCTTCACATCAGAGGTCCCTCTTCACATAAGAGGTCCTCCCATCATATTCATAGGTTCACCCATCACATCAGAGGTCCTGTCATCACATCAGACGTTCCTCGATCACACCAGAGACCCCCTCCCTCTTTCACATCAGAGTTCCCCCTTCTCTTCATAGGTTTTCCCCATCAAATCATAAGTTCTTCAATCATATCAGAGATCCCCCATCATGTAATGCCGCGTACACACGGTCGGAATTCTCGTCGGAAAAAGTTCTGATGGTTTTCCCGTCGGAATTCCGAAGGAATTTCGCTCAAACTGTCTTGCCTACAAATGGTCACACTAAATTCCGATGGTCTGTAACACAGCGGCATAAAACACGTTCGACTGCACTATAAAAGGGAAGTTTAATGCTTCTGAGCATGCGTCAAATTGTTTCCGAGCATGCGTTGGAATTTTGCGTGTCGGAATTGCATACACACGATCGGAAAATCCGATAGAAAGGTTTTCCGTCGGAAAAATTGAGAACAGGTTCTCAATCCAAAGTCCGTCGGAAATTCCGACAGAAAAAGACCGATGGGCATACACCCGGTCGGAAAATCCGTTGAAAAGCTCCCATCGGACTGTTTCCATCGGAACTTCTGACCGTGTGTACGCGGCATTAGAGGTCTCCCCACCACATCAGAGTTCCGCCCACCACATCAGAGCCCCCCACTTTCAAATCAGAGGTCCCTCATCACATCAGAAGCCCCCTTCACATCAGAGGTACACCAATCACATCAGAGTTCCTTCTACACATCAGAGGTCTCCCCACCACATCAGAGCTCCTGCCTTCAAATCAGAGGTCCCTCATCACATCAGAGGTCTCCCAATTATATCAGAGGTCCTCTCATCACATCAGAGTTCTCCCCATCACATAAGAGCCACCTGTTCACATCAGAGTCTCCCTTTCACATCAGAGGTCCCCCATTCATGTCAAAGGCCCCCTGGAACATCCCCCCCGGAACATCAGAGACCCTCCCATATATGAGAGTGGACATACACCATTTTCTGAATTCTGGGGGTTCCCCTGCATTGTGGCCTACTTGGATCAGAGTCATGTGTTGCCATTGTGCCAGTGATCAAGCCATCATGACCATAGTAAGGAATGATGTCGTCAGTAAAGAATGATGCCGTCCTGGCCCTAGAGTGTCATTAGTTGTTGTGGTGGCAGCTGGCCAACCCATACCATGGCATCTCATGATGCTGCTTAAAGGCAGACTGGGTCCCATGCTCGTGGCTGTGGCTCCCTGGTTGAGAAACTCTTGAACTAAGAATGGTTAAAATCATTATTAGCTTTCTTTTTTTTTTACCTTCTGAGTCCAGTTACAGCATGTATGCCCCTGATGAAGATGGCTTTTCTGGGTTCTGAGAAAATGCTAAAATGAAAAGATTTTGAACTCTTATGCCGCGTACACATGGTCGGAATTTCCAATGGAAACAGTCCAATGGGAGCTTTTCATCGAATTTTCCGACCGTGTGTATGCCCATCGGTCTTTTTCTGTCGGAATTTCCGACGGACTTTGGATTGAGAACCTGTTCTTAATTTTTCGCATGCTCAGAAGTATTAAACTTCCCTTTTATAGTGCTGTCGAACGTGTTGTATGCCGCGGTGTTATTGACCATCGGAATTTGGTGTGATCGTGTGTAGGCAAGACAGTTTGAGCGAAATTCCGTCGGAATTCTGACGGGAAAACCATCAGAGCTTTTTCCGACGAGAATTCCGACCGTGTGTACGAGGACATTAGTGTGGCCCTTTCATTAGTCTTTTTACACATGGATCAAAAAAGAAAACCTGACTGTGGTTCTAACAACTTACCACTTTATTTAAACCTGGAAAAAAAAGTTTTACTTTTAATTATACTTTAAATTCAATTCTATCATGCAACAAAATTCACGATATCCATAATACAAGGCAAGTTGTCTGTACTCCACAACAGCCAGAATCCAGATAGCTACTCACATGTTGGATGGGTAGCACTGCTTTCTGGGTCTGCAGTTTGTAACTACTGTATATACTCGAGTATAAGCCGAGTTTTTCAGCACATTTTTTGTGTGCTGAAAATGCCCCCCTCGGCTTATACTCAAGTCAATCACTTTTCTGCAGCAGAGAATGACATTTTCCAACCCGACTTTGGGGCCCCGTATCTTTGGATGCGTTGTAGTGCTAGTTCCACTGGGTTTGCACACCAAATTGGGGGTTCCTAGCACCAAGTGGCCCCGAGATACGGGGCCCCAAAATCGGTCAACCGTGTCCATCTGCAGCAATGTCATTTCAGGACCCTTTGAGTCCAGAGACCCCAAATTTTGGCTGCAGCTAGGGGGCATCGAGGAACCCTTAACTATCAAGTTTGAAGTTCGGGGGACCTATGGCTGCAAATGGGCACCGTGAGGCTGCAAATGGGCATTGTTGACCCTCTTTTCCACTTACAGTAGCTGCGCATTTCTCACCCTAGGCTTATACTCGAGTCAATAAGTTTTCCCAGTTTTCTGTGGTAAAATTAGGTGCCTCGGCTTATATTCGGGTCGTCTTATACTCGAGTATATATGGTACCTTTCTTTCACCCCTTGCTGTATAACAGATGTGAGGTGTGAACCACAATGGCTTAGTTCCTTAGTTAGCACTTCTGCCTTGCAGCCCTGGGTCAGTACAGAGTCTGCATGTTCTCTTTGTTTTTAGTTGTTTTGGGTTTCCAATCCAAAGACATGCTGGATAAGTGGCTCCTGTAAAAAATTGGACCTCACTATCACTCCCCAGGGATAAACACACTGATATGCATACTATGATATCCTATGTGCTTACAGAAGACATATTAAAAACAGTGCTATTATAAAAGCCATCCCTTGTTTAAGTTTTCTCACTCAATAATATTGAACATATTAATGTAATTTTTTAAAAAATCATTAAAAAATTTATTTTTGTAACTCTGCAGCTTTCATTAACCCCAATCAATACTGGGCACTTTACTATGTGGTGACATGTGTTTTGGGGACATATGTGTGTTTATTGTTTACTAGACATGTGCATTTCGTTATGTTCCGAATCGAAATTCGGACGAATTTTTCATTATTCGGACATTCGGATGCATCCGAATTACCGAATTACAATACTAACGAATTTAACCGAATCCGAATTTTTTTCGAATCGAAAAATCGCGGACGAAATTCGAAATATCTCAGGGTCACTTAGTGATAGAAACTAGAATTTGGATATGTTGTAGTGCTAGTTCTACTGTGTTTGCATACCAAATTTGGGGTTTCTAGCTATAAGTGGCCCCGAGATACGTGGCCCCAAAGTCAGGTCGAAAAATTTCATTTTCTGCTGCAGAAAAGTGCTTGACATTTTGTGACCCGACTTTGGGGCCACTTATAGATAGAAACACCAAATTTGGTATGCAAACACAGTAGAACTAGCACTACAACCTCTCCAAATTTGAAAATTTTGCAAAATATTTTCGAATTCGGTTGAAATAATTTCAAATGCAGTTGAAAAAATGTCAAATCATGTTGATACTATTTCAAGCGGATTCGAAAATATTTTGCGACCCGACTTTGAAAAAAAAAATTAAATTGATTCTAACAGTCTGCAGAAGATCTGCAAAAAAAAAAAAAGAAGTGAAATGGCTGTTAATAGTCTACAGGAGATCTGCTATTAAATTATATATTTTTTTTATTCTGTTGTAATCTTTTCTATTTGAATTATACATTTTGGAAGATGGTTATTTACTTGTATACATCTGTCACATAAAAAAAAGATGTGAAATGGCTGTCACGGATGTCGATCGCAAGGCAAGTACATATGCTCTATGTCATTGTCCACTTGCTACAACACCTGCCACAAGTACCAAGACACCTGCCACGAGTGCCACGTGACCAACCACAAGTGCCATGTGACCTGCCACGTGACCAAGTTGTGGATTGTCCACTTGCCATGTCACCTGCCAAGTTGTGGGGTTCCTAGCACCAAGTGACCCCCAGATATGGGGGATATGTCAAGTACTTTTCTACAGCAGAGAATTACATTTTGTGACCCGACTTTGGGGCCACATATCTCGGGGCCACTTATAGCTAGAAACCCCAAATTCGGACATTTTTCAACCCGACTTTGGGGCCACATATCTCGGGGCCACTTGTAGCTAGAAACAAAATTTGATATGCAAACACAGTAGACCTAGCACTACAACATATCCAAAATTCACGTTTCTATCGCTAAGTGACCCCGAGATACGTGGAGCCAAAGTTGGGTCGCAAAATATTTTCGAATTCGAAAATCGGTCGAAAATGAAACGAAATCCGAAAACGAATTTAACAAATTTAATGAATCTAACTAAACGAAATTAATTAATTAACGAATTAAAACGAAACGAAACACATTTTTTCCTTTTGCACATGTCTATTGTTTACTGTGTGGTGACACTACACTGGTGATCAGTGAGTAAAAAGCTGTAAAAAACAGCTCATACTCGATGATCACCATCCGGCTGCACAGATCCGCTCTACTATCCTCAGCGACAACTTCTGTGTGAGGGGAGCCGATCGCCTAGCAACCAGCTGTTTGTTTACATCACATGATGGCCGTGATTGGACACGGCCGTCATGTGATCAGGAGGGCCAATCACAGAGCCCTTCTGCCAATCTAAGATGCGCCGTGTCCGGGTGATACAAATGCATCGGGATCGCGCCGGTGCGCGTTAGCGCACGCGTGCGATTCCGCTCCTTCTGAGGGATGTTCCTGAACGTCCACTCAGAAGGAGACATAGCCCACCCGGCCGTTTATGTGCAGTGGCCGGTGGGGAGTGGTTAAAATCAGATCTGGTAATCCTGCCATCAAGGTCCTTGTTTAGACACTTCCTGTTATTGGGTGACAACCCTCTCTCTCAAATTCCCAATTGTGCTGCTATAGCTGTCCAGAGGTATGGTTCCACTCCTCCTTACTTAGAGAACAGAATGCTGCTAAAGATGTGAGTTACTCCTTCCGTTTAACCACCCCCTGTGGGAGCCCAATCCGTGTTCCAGGAATATGGACTTTGCCACTGCTAAATGGACTTTGGGACTTAAGAAGTTTCTAGTATGCCTATCTCATTGGCATTCAGGGGCACCAGGAGAACAGCTATGGGGCACTTAACGGAATATGTACAGGAATGGTGATTGAAGATACTGTGTGACTTGTTTACTTGTTATTTTTAGAACAACTTCAGTAAAGAATGTTTATTGTCATTCAGCTTGACCTGGTCTGAAGTTAGGCCCCTTTCAAACAAGCGATCTGATCAGGTCTGCCTGTCCGTTCTTCAGGTGGACCCAATCGGACCCTCCATTCTCCTCTATGGAGCAGCCGATATAAAAGGACTTGTGTCCGTTTAGACCCACCTACCTCCAATCCCATCTGACCCAGCAAAAACAAACAGAAGGGATCTGTTCCTCTCTGTTTGACCAGATCGGATCGGAGGGCAGTCGGGTACAAAAAGACAGCCGATCCGTTTACATCCGACTGTCCATAGAGCAGAGCAGGCTGTGTCCGTATCCGCTCTGCACCTGGGGAACGGACACGGACCAGTAATCCGCCCGCTCTGCTCGGCTCAGCAGCGGATCTGTCCGCCGAAAAACAGATCTGGCCTGTGTGCAAGGGGCCTTACTTGAGGACAATCTTCAAGGGGTGCAATGCATGTATGGCGTATCACAAGAACAAGGCTTCAAAAAAGGACAATACAAGATAAAGAAGATACAGTACCAATGTCCAATGTGAATAAAGCTACACTATATTACCAAAAGTATTGGGACGCCTGCCTTTACACGCACATGACTTTTAATGGCATCCCAGTCTTAGTCCGTAGGGTTCAATATTGAGTTGGCCCACCCTTTGCAGCTATAAAAGCTTCTACTCTTCTGGGAAGGCTGTCCACAAGGTTTAGGAGTGTCTATGGGAATGTTTGACCATTCTTCCAGAAGCACATTTGTGAGGTCAAGCACTGATGTTGGATGAGAAGGCCTGGCTCACAGTCTCCGCTCAAATTCGATCCCAAGGTTTTCTATAAGGTTGAGGTCAGGACTCTGTGCAGGCCTGTCAATTTCCTCTACCCCAAACTCACTCATCCATGTCTTTATGGACCTTGGTGATTTCTAAATTTCTGCATTTGTAAACTCCAAAAGCCAGTATAAAGGAATAGTAGTGGTAAAAAAAAGCAATTGTGGGTTTAACCAATCTTGTTTTTTTGTACAATTCTCCTTTAACCACTTAAGCCCCGGACCAATTTGCAGCCAAAGGACCAGGTCCCTTTTTGTGATTCGGCACTGCGTCGCTTTAACTGACAATTGCGCGGCCGTGCGACGTGGCTCCCAAACAAAATTGGCGTCCTTTTTTCCCCACAAATAGAGCTTTCTTTTGGTGGTATTTGATAACCTCTGCGGTTTTTATTTTTTGCGCTAAAAACAAAAATAGAGCGACAATTTTGAAAAAAATGCAATATTTTTTACTTTTTGCTATAAAAAATATCCCCCAAAAATATCCTCAGTTTAGGCCGTTGCGTATTCTTCTACATATTTTTGTTAAAAAAAAATCGCAATTAGCGATTTTTGATTGGTTTGCGCAAAAGTTATAGCGTTTACAAAATAGGGGATAGTTTTATAGCATTTTTATTAATATTTTTTTTTTTTTTTACTAGTAATGGCGGCGATCAGCGATTTTTATTGTGACTGCGACATTATGGCGGACACATCGGACATTTTTGACACATTTTTGGGACCATTGTCATTTATACAGCAATCAGTGCTATTTAAATGCACTGATTCCTGTGTAAAGGACACTAGCAGTGAAGTAGTTAACCACTAGGGGGCAGGGAGGGGTTAAGTGTGACGTGTGTTTTTTTTTTTTACTGTAGGGGGGCGTGGCTTGACATTCGACATCACTGATCGGCTTTTTCCGATGACAGGGAACAGACGATCAGTGTCAGTTGCACTAGGAAGCACAGGGAGAGGTTTGTTTACACAGACCTCTCCCCGTTCTTCAGCTCTGTGACCCAGTCACGGGACACCAGCCGCGATCGGGTCCGCGGGTCCCGCGGCCACGGTCACTGAGCTCTGGACTGGGTCGCGAGCGCGCGTGACCCATGGCTGGGCTCTTAAAGAGCAACGTACCTGTACATTGATATGCCCAGTCGTGCCATTCTGCCAACGTATATGTGCAGGAGGTGGTCCTTAAGTGGTTAATGGCACCTCAGTCTTGGTCCGTAGGGTTCAATGTTGAGTTAGCCCACCCTTTGCAGCTATAACAGCTTCAACTCTTCTGGGAAGGCCGTCCACAAGGTTTAGGAGTGGGTCTATGGAAATTAGATTGTAAGCTCTTCTGAGCAGGGCCCCCTTAATCCTCTTGTATTTTATTGTATTATAACTGTATTGTCTCCCTTTTTATATTGTAAAGCGCTGCGTAAACTGTAATAAATAAATAAATGTTTGACCATTCTTCCAGAAACACATTTGTGAGGTCAGGCACTGATGTTGGATGAGAAGGCCTGGCTCGCAGTCTCTGCTCAAATTCATCCCAAGGTGTTCCATAAGGTTGAGGTCAGGACTCTGCAGGCCTGTCAATTTCCTCTACACCAAACTCACTCATCCATATCTATATGGGCCTTGTTGATTTCTAAATTGCTGCATTTGTAAATTCCGAAAGCCAGTAAAGGAATAGTAGTGGTAAAAAAAAAGCAATTGTGGGTTTAACCAATTCTCCTTTAAGGGGGCGTGGTAAGGGGTGTGTCCTATGCCTGCATAATTTTGCTGATAGGTGTCCCTCATTCCAATCTCAAAAAGTTGGGAGGTGTGTATCTCGGGTAGCACAGCGGGCAGTATGCGTAACATTTGCCTAAGGCGAGTGACGCGCACAGAGAGGCGGGGAGGACTTTAAATGAAAAAAAAAAAAAAAAGTAAACACAAGAAAAAAAAAAGCAATGCCCAATTCCTGCAGAGGAAGGGAGGAGGGGGGGGGGGAGAGGTGGGATTGTCCTCGGGAGGCTGAAGGTCCACTTTAACTACCGTATTTATCGGTGTATAACTACTGTTATATGCCGATACCCCCCCCCAAAAAAGTGACAAAAATGGCAAGCGCCCCGAAAAATAGCGAGCGCTGCCGAAAAAGACCGAATCGCGGCCGAAAAAAACTGAAGCGGCACCGAAAATGACCAAGTCGACTGTTCGGCTCCGATCGTAGTCCCGCCTCCCTGCACTCGCTCCGGAAACAGCAGGGAGGCGGGACAGCGAGCGGAGCCGAACAGTCGGCTCGGTCTTTTTCGGCTGGGCGCTTCGGTCTTTTTCGGCAGCGCACGCGACAGAGCGTCTCGGCGGCGGGAAATTTAAACCCGGACAAGACTGCAAATGACGCTGGCAAGCTACAATGACACTGGGCAAGCTACAATGACGCTGGGCAAGGCTGCAATGATGCTGGGCAAGGCTGCAATGACGCTGGGCAAGCTACAATGACACTGGGCAAGCTACAATGACACTGGGCAAGCTACAATGACACTGGGAAAGCTACAATGACACTGGGAAAGCTACAATGACACTGGGCAAGCTGTGATGACACTGGGCAAGCTGTGATGACACTGGGCAAGCTGCAATGACACTGGGCAAGCTACAATGACACTGGGCAAGCTGCAATGACACTGGGCAAGCTACAATGACACTGGGCAAGCTGCGTTATACGCCGGTGCGTGTTATACGCCGATAAATACGGTATGTATTTTTGGAAAAGCCTTGCTTTTAAGTTGGAGTGCTGCCTTAAACTCTAGCTTTGCATTGTACGGCAGTCTCAGCCCGCCATTGGCGAGCGCTTCCTCTGGGTTCCCATATGGGCGCAGTAAGCTCGCCCACAAACGCACATTTTTTACACCTTTACTTTCTACAACCAGCTGATTTGTGATCTTTGTGTCTTTGGCTCTGGATCTCTTGTTGAGTTCTATTTCCAGCTGCATAAATGTGACTTTGTACTGAGGCTGTCCCACTCTGCTGTCTTGTGTTGGCATCCTGACATGGCCCCTCTGCGGCTGCTCTCTTAGCCTGGTGTGGCAGGTTGGGCCGGGCACAGCAAAATTTCGGTATGCATGAGGTTATTGTTCCATGGGAAACTGGCTCCCTTCCTACTCTTAATCTGTCAACAACAGATTTTCAGAGAGGAGAAAAAAACTTCCCAAATATGAAGTGAATGCAACACGCTGGGCTGGTGTCTTAGCTAGCAGAGCCGTATCTCAGTCTTTGTAGCGGGAAGGATGGCATGTACTGTGTAAAGGCTGGATATACCCTGCCGGATCTAATCTACTCTTCACCCCGGTGATCTCCTATTTGCTGGATATGTATTTCTTAAAGGAGAACACCCGTCTAATGGAAGAGAGTTGTGTTTTAACCACTTTGTATCTGGGCCAATTCTGACACTTCGCTCCCACATGTAAAAATCGATTATTTAGAACCCCCAAACATTATATCTATTTTTTTAGCAGAGGCTCTAGAGAATAAAATGGTGAGTGTTGCAATTTTTTACATCGCAAGGTATTTTCTCAAACGCAATTTTTTTGGGAAAAAATACACTTTAACCACTTCCCGCCCCGGTCAATAGCAGATTGACGTCCGGGAAGTGGTTTCGTTATCCTGACTGGGCGTCATATGACGTCCTTCAGGATAACAGCCGCCGCGCGCCCGTGGAGCGGTGTGTCAGTCTGAGGCTCTTTACCACGTGATCAGCCGTGTCCAATCACGGCTGATCACGATGTAAACAGGAAGAGCCATTGATTGGCTTTTCCTCACTCGCGTCTGACAGACGCGAGTAGAGGAGAGACGTTCGGCGGCTCTCCTGACAGGGAGGAGTATGCGCTGATTGTTTATCAGCGCAGCCCCCCCTCAGATGCCCACACTAGAACACCAAGGAAGCCCCCAGGACCACCAGGGAAGCCCCCAGCATGTGGATGGCCAGGTACATCCCCCATGGCCATCCACATGTAAAAATAAATGCCCAAAATATGCCAAATGGGCACTGACTGGCACCTCATATTTACTTTACAAAACAGGAATGTCCAGCAATGACACCCGTCAGTGTCATCAGTGCCACCTATCAGTGCCCACCCATGCCCATCCGTGCCCACCTATCAGTGCCCATCAGTGCCCATCCATGCCACCTATCAGTGCCACCTATAAGTACCCATCAGTGCCACCCATAAGTACCCATCAGTGCCGCCTATGAGTTGCCATCAGTGCCGCCTATGAGTGCCCATCAGTGCCACCTATGAGTGTTCATTAGTGCCGCATAACAGTGCCACCTATCAGTGTCCATCAGTGCCACCTATCAGTGCCGCCTATCAGTGCCCATCCTCAGTGCCCATCAGTGCCACCTCATTGGTGCCCATCAGTGCCGCCTTATCAGTGCCCATCAGTGCAGCCATATCAGTGCCCATCATTGAAGAAGAAAACTTACTTATTTACAAAAAAATTAACAGTGACAAAGAAAAACTAGTATTTTTGCGAAATTTTCGGTCTTTTTTTGTTTGTTGCGCAAAAAATAAAAATCGCAGAGGTGATCAAATACCACCAAAAGAAAGCTCTATTTGTGGGAACAAAATGATAAAAAATTTGTTTGGGTACAGTGTAGCATGGCCGCGCAATTGTCATTCTAATTGCGACAGCGCTGAAAGTTGAAAATTGGCCTGGGCAGGAAGGTGTCTAAGTGTCTGGTATTGAAGTGGTTAATGGATAAAAAAAAAAAACAAACACAATATTTACCCCAATTTATTTTGGATAATGTGAAAGATGTTATGCCGAGTAAATAGATACCTAACATGTCACGCTTTAACCGCTTGCCGACCGTCATTTTACTGTGGCAGGTCGGCACGATCCCGCGAACCATCGTAGCTATACGTCGGCTCGCGGGATCGGGACAGCAGGCACGCGCGCTCGCGCCTGCTGCCCTGCGTGGGTGCCGATGCTCGTGGCCGCCGGTCACGATGACTGACGGCCACGAGCGATCGTGAGCACGACAGGCAGAACACGGAAGTGTGTGTGTGTAAACACACGAATCCCTGTTCTGTTCTGAGAGGAGTGACAGATCGTGTGTCCCTAATAGCTAGGAACCACGATCTGTCATTTCCTCTAGTCAGTCCCCTCCCCCTATAGTTAGAATAACCTCCCAGGGAACACAGTTAACCCCTTGATCGCCCCCTAGTGTTAACCCTTTCACTGCCAGTGACATTTTTTACAGTAATCAATGCCTTTTTTATAGCACTGATCGCTGTATAAATGCATGGCCGCGCAATAGTCAGTTAAAGTGACGCAGTGCGCGCCCCCCCTCCACCGCCACCTACTGTGATTGTACACAGCAGAAGTCTGTCAGCAAGTCTCAATGATTCACAGCCTTGACCTGCTGATTGGCTGTGTACATTCACAGCCCAGAGCTCTGTGTTGACATTCAACACAGAGCTCTGTACACGGCATGCTAGTTTCATGTCGAAAGTGAAGAGGTTACACCCCATACAAAAATTCTCATACGACAGAATACAACGTCAGAAGTGACATAATAATGTGTTGAATAGTTCTGTATGTATTCTTTCGTTTCTGAGCATGCGTAGTCTTCCGCTTACAATTTTTTTTTTGCACGGAAACCATACTAATTAAACAAAAATCGGACATTGAGTTCACGTACAACAAAAATGTTATAGTCTGTACATCCAGCTTTTGTCGGACGAAAAAACGGAATTGGCTGTCGAAAGCACCGTACTAACGATCCGAAAATCGGCAGATCGTGCGTCAGACGAAATTTTACTTCTGATTTTCGTATCGTGTGTACGGGCCTTTAGAGATCAACTAGTAAAAGCAGCACACTTTACACACATTACCCCACACCTCCCAACTTTTTGAGATGGGAACGTGGGACACCTATTAGCATAGGTATGTGGGCATAGGACACACCCCCTACCACACCCCCTTTAAGGAGAATAGTACAATAAAAAGATTAGTTAAACCCACAAGTGCTTTTTTTTTTTACCACTACTATTCCTTTGTATTGGCTTTAGACATGTGCACACTGAAATATTTTGTTTCGGAATTACGTTTTCGTCCGAAAAATAAATGTATTTAGTTACTCCCGAAATTCGTTTTTATATATTTTGTTTTTCATTTAAAAATCGCATTCGTCCGAAAATCCAAATTAAAGTGGTGTTGCCATCCAAAAAAAAAAAAAATTTGCTTAAAAATCATTAAAAAAATGAAAAAAAAATAAAATTGGAAAAAAAATTGTTTTTACTCACCTCTAAATGCCTGTTGCTAGGGGGTCCCTCGTAGTCTGCCACCTTCAGTGCCCAGGCACTGACATCACTTCCCCTCGGTGCCGCACAGTCACCTGGGACCTGTCACGTGTCCCAGATGACTGAGCGTCGTATCACGGTGGGTGCCCGGCTGTGAAGCCACAGCCGGGTGCCCACAGTAAGGATGCCAGCGCCGCGAGCGGAGCGGGGAACAGGGGGGGCTTTGTTCCCCCGCATCGCTGGACCCTGGGACAGGTAAGTGTCCGATTATTAAAAGTCAGCAGCTGCAGTATTTGTAGCTGCTGACTTTTAAACATTTTTTTTTAGGGGAGACTCCTCTTTAATTAAGGTTGAATCTGTCATTGAAGGCTCATGGTGTCTGTCGAATGTTCAAAGCACGGAGCAGCTAAACTGTACGACGCCGTATAGTTTAGCTGCTCCGTCGAATCTTCTTAGAACATTCGACAGACACCATAAGCCAAAGATTTGACGTTTGTATGTTTTTCGCTGCTTTGTTAAATCTTTGTCGTTGATGTTGAATGTATATCGTTCAAACAGAAAATGGACTGGTGATAGTGATCACTGATCATACAGGTAACAAGATAGGGTATATAGAATCTATATAGAATCTCAATCTATGATATAGAATCTATAATAATAAATCCCCCAACCCACAACACGGGCAGCCTCTGAGGCTATCACAACACTAGTAACACTAGTATCACTATCAAGTTCACAACACTAACACAATAGCAGCAGATTATTATGAAAAAGTTAGGTTGAACTGTAGCTTGCTTCACTATTGTTCTACTGCTGTGCTTATGCTTAAAGTGGAGTTCCACCCACTTTTACAACTCTTCAGCATCCCTCACTAAACTGTGCACTGTAAACAAATTGGATATTTTTTTTATTTTTTTTTCAGCATAGACTGTATGTCTGCTGTATTAATTTTTCGCTTCCTCCTCCCTGGCCGCGGCCCATCGCATAATTTCCTGTTTGCAATGCCTCCTGGGAAGGGGCAGCAACTTCCTCTGACACTGACGTTGCTATGGAAACCTGACCTGAAACCTATTACACTGCTTATGCTGCACTGAGCATGTACGAGATCTGCAAGGATGAGATCCAGGAAGAAATACAGTCTGTCTTCAGATGCCCACACTTAAGATGGCCGCGGCCTGCTGCAAGTTTATAAAATAACAAACTACTGCTAAAAACTAACAAAACAGACCTTAGTTTACAGACTAACTTTACTAGAATACATTAAGCTTGTGTATTATAGGGGTATTTTTATTTAAAAAGTATAATTTCGGCCGGAACACCGCTTTAATTGCTAAATAATTTAGGTTCTCTGACAAACGGACCAGCTAAGATTGACTGTCTTCTGAAATGATTCAATGTGTTTGTCTCTCTCTTCTAGCAATCATAAGTGAAAGTAAGTTGGCTGTACGTGTATACTAAAGCCCCATACACACGGTCGGATTTTCGCATGGATTCTGTCCGATCGGACAATGTTGTCGAAAAATCCGACCGTGTGTATGCACCATCGGACAGTGTACGTCGGATTGTGCGACGGACAAAGTCCTATCTCCTGCTGGATAGATTTTTTGACAACAAGGTCCGATTACACCAAATCCGATCGTGTGTATGGTAGTCCGACGGACAAAGTGCTACGCATGCTCAGATCACATTACAAGACCAAAGCTATTGGCTACTAGCCTCTACGTAGTCCCGTCGTAGGCAACAAACGTCACCACGTTCAGAATGATCGGATTTTCCGACAACTTTGTCCGACCGTGTGTACGCAAAACCAACATCGGACAAAGTACGACGGACATGATCCGACGGACCTGGTCCTCGGATAATCCGCGCGTGTGTATGGGGCTTTAGTTCTTGCTATTTAATGGCTCCTCCTCTTTGGTTACAATCAGCCAATAACATTCATCATCATCATTATTTTTATTTTACTTCCCCCACCCAATTCCAGCATGTTGAATCTTTTCTCTCTATGTCGAATCGTTTCTCTATGTCAAATCTTTTCTCTCTATGTCAAATCTTTTCTCTCTATGTCAAATCTTTTCTCTCTATGTCGAATCTTTTATCTCTATGTCAAATCTTTTCTCTCCATGTAGAATAATCTTGGACTAATAGAGCTAAGGTTAGGCACATTCGACCACAGGTTCGATGGACACAGATCGCTATTGTCAGCGTCATGTCGAATCTCCTATCTATATCGAACTGTTGTTGCAACGAAAACGAAAATAAAGTATTTGTTTATATTGGATCTTTTGTTTTTCGGATCCTGCACTTTCGTTATCGTTTTTTAAAACAATAACGAAAATACCTGAAATTCGGACGAAAATGCATTCGGACGAAAACGAATGCACATGTCTAATTGGCTTTTGAAATTTACAAATGCAGCAATTTAGAAATCAGATGAAAGGTTAAGCCCTCAAGTACCATCACTGCCACCCCTCAAGTACCATCGCTGCCACCCCTCAAGTACAACCACTGCCACCCCCTCAAGTAACACCGCTGCCACCCCTGTCATTGTTACTTTGCTGAGTAACTAATTACTTTTCCAATGTAGTAACCGAGTTACTAACGCAATTACTTTTTTGGGAGAAGTAATCTGTAACTTAACTAATTACCTTTTTAAAGTAAGATGACCAACACTGGGGACAGTACCTCCAAATCAGAGACAGTTGGGAGCTATGTTATACATAGTTAGGCCCATATTTAAACCCTTTGATCGCCCTAGCTGTTAACCCTTTCCTAGCCAGTGTCATTAGTACAGTGACAGTATATTTTTAGCACCAATAACTATATTAATGGCACTGGTGTTGTCAGTGGCAGTTAGTCACTTCCCCGCCAGTGTCAGTTAGTGTCAGATTGTCCGCCACACTATCACAGTCACATTATAAGTCGTTGATCGCTGCCATTAGTAGTATAAAACAAAAATAAAAATTTTAGTCTATAGTTTTTTTTTTTTTTTTTTTTAATATTGTTTCAATATTTTTATTGAAATATATTAAGGAATGGTGAACAGTTTACTAAAAGAAAGAAGAATTATCCCCTGACTGGACTTTTAAGGCACTATGATTCCATTATGAGTAGAAAAGTATACATTTTTATTAATAGCGTAATTACATCATAAGATAAAAAGTAAAAATAGGCGGAATGTAACAATAATGCATGTACGTTTTTACTGTCACCACAACGATTGACAGTATTCTTATGATTCAGCCAACACATTTCGGAGTTTTCAAAATCTCCTTCTTCGGGGGTACGTGAAAGAGTCAATCATGTCTATAATATATTAACAAGCTGTTTAGGCATACGACATTAATAACAATATATTTTTCTACTCATAATGGAATCATAGTGCCTTAAAAGTCCAGTCAGGGGATAATTCTTCTTTCTGTTTAGCTATTTGGATGTGGCACTTTTCAGAGACTCTTACCGATAATTAACATAGTTTACAAAAAGAGGACATAATGCAATCCAGGGAGGGGAAGGCCCGCTCCAGTAATGTTACAGATATGAAAACAGCTATATAGAAACAGAACAATAGAAAGTACATTACAAATGTCGAAGTATATAATGCAGTATCAAATTTTTTCTGCACATATATACCATAGTTTGTAGGGGCTATAGCTTACATGCACACCCCTAACTATATAAAATTAATGGGATTTTTTTTTTTTTTATCAAAAACATGTAGCAGAATTGATTTTGGACAAATTTCATAAAGAAATTTGATTTTTTTTTTCTTTAACCACTTCAGCCCCTGACCAATTTGCAGCCAAAGGACCAGGCCCCTTTTTGCGATTCGGCACTGCGTCGCTTTAACTGACAATTGTGCGGTCGTGCGACGTGGCTCCCAAACAAAATTGGCGTCCTTTTTTCCCCACAAATAGAGCTTTCTTTTGGTGGTATTTGATCGCCTATGCGTTTTTTATTTTTTGCGCTATAAACAAAAATAGAACTTTTTGCTATAATAAATATCCCCCAAAAATATATAAAACATTTTTTTTTTCCTCAGTTTAGGCCGATACGTATTCTTCTACATATTTTTGGTAAAAAAAATCGCAATTAGCGATTATTGATTGGTTTGCGCAAAAGTTATAGCGTTTACAAAATAGGGGATAGTTTTATTATTATTTTTTTTTTACTAGTAATGGCGGCGATCAGCGATTTTTATTGTGACTGCGACATTATGGCGGACACATCGGACATTTTTGACACATTTTTGGGACCATTTTTATTAATACAGAAATCAATGCTATTTAAATGCACTGTGTCCTATGTAAATGACACTGGCAGTGAAGGAGTTAACCACTAGGGGGCGGGGAGGGGTTACGTCAGTGTGTGTGTGTTTTTTTTTACACTAGGGGGGCGTGGCTTTACGTCTGATGTCACTGATCGGCTTTCCCGATGACAGGGAACAGCCGATCAGTGACAGGCAGTGTAGGAAGCACGGGGAGAGGTTTGTTTACACAGACCTCTCCCCGTTCTTCAGCTCTGTGACCCGATCGCGGGACACCAGCGGCGATCGGGTCCGCTGGTCCCGCGGCCGCAGTCACGGAGCTCAGGACCGGGCCGCGACCCACGGCTGGGCTCTTAAAGGGCAACGTACCTGTACGTTGATCTGCCATTCTGCTGACGTAAATGTGCAGGAGGCGGTCCTTAATTAGTGGATATGTTTTTTATCAGAAAGTAAACAATATTGTGTTTTTTTCAAAATGTTTTGGGGTTTATCGTTTAAATAATAACAAATAAAAAAAAAAACAGTGGTGATCAAATACTACTGTAGCAAAAGAAAGATCTATTTGTGTGACAAATAAATGATGTAAATTTAGGTTGGGTACAGTGTCACATGACCGCGCAATTACCAGTTAAAATTAGCGCAGTGCTGAATAGCAAAAAATGGCCTAGTCCGCATACCTCCCAACTTTTTGAGATGGGAATGAGGGACACCTATTGGCAAAATTATGTAGGCATAGGACACACCCCCTGTCACACCCCCTTAAAGGAGAATTATACAAAAAATATATATTAGTTAACTCCACAACTGCATTTCTTTTACCACTACTATTCCTTTATATTGGCTTTTGAAGTTTACAAATGCAGCAATTTAGAAATCAGATGAGATCTTTAGCACTGGGAAACACTTTTTGAAAGATAAAAAGTGCATTTTATATACAACTATATAGATCAGACCAAAATAAGGGACAAATGAGGAGGAAAGAGGGACAGAGGGACTTTGCTCCAAATCAGGGACAGTCCCTCAAAATCAGGGACAGTTGGGAGCTATGTAGTCATGGGGGGGGGGGGGGGGTGTAAAATCTTTTGGAGCTGAAGTGGTTAAAGCAGAGTGCCGCTTAAAAAAAAAAAATTTAAAGTCAGCAGCTACAAATACTGCAGCTGCTGACTTTTAATAATCGGACACTTACCTGTCCCAGGGTCCAGTGATGCGAATGAAGCCCCACTCGTCTCCCCCTCCTCTCTGCGGCACCGGCATTGTCACTGTGGGTGTCCAGCTATGACTTCACAGCCGGGGCGCGCAGTGCGCATGCGCAGGCCGCGCAGCGCGCTGCGCCGTGAACACCACCACCCCCTCCTCGTCTCCCCCTCCTCTCTGCGGCACCGGCATTGTCACCGTGGGTGCCCAGCTGTGACTTCACAGCCGGGGCGCGCAGTGCGCATGCGCAGGACGTGCGGCGCACCGTGAACACCACCACCCCCTCCTCGTCTCCCCCTCCTCTCTGCGGCACCGGCATTGTCACTGTGGGTGCCCAGCTGTGACTTCACAGCCGGGGCGCGCAGTGCGCATGCGCAGGACGTGTGGCGCACCGTGAACACCACCACCCCCTCCTCGTCTCCCCCTCCTCTCTGCGGCACCGGCATTGTCACTGTGGGTGTCCAGCTATGACTTCACAGCCGGGGCGCGCAGTGCGCATGCGCAGGCCGCGCAGCGCGCTGCGCCGTGAACACCACCACCCCCTCCTCGTCTCCCCCTCCTCTCTGCGGCACCGGCATTGTCACCGTGGGTGCCCAGCTGTGACTTCACAGCCGGGGCGCGCAGTGCGCATGCGCAGGACGTGCGGCGCACCGTGAACACCACCACCCTCTCCTCGTCTCCCCCTCCTCTCTGCGGCACCGGCATTGTCACTGTGGGTGCCCAGCTGTGACTTCACAGCCGGGGCGCGCAGTGCGCATGCGCAGGACGTGCGGCGCACCGTGAACACCACCACCCCCTCCTCGTCTCCCCCTCCTCTCTGCGGCACCGGCATTGTCACTGTGGGTGTCCAGCTATGACTTCACAGCCGGGGCGCGCAGTGCGCATGCGCAGGCCGCGCAGCGCGCTGCGCCGTGAACACCACCACCCCCTCCTCGTCTCCCCCTCCTCTCTGCGGCACCGGCATTGTCACCGTGGGTGCCCAGCTGTGACTTCACAGCCGGGGCGCGCAGTGCGCATGCGCAGGACGTGCGGCGCACCGTGAACACCACCACCCCCTCCTCGTCTCCCCCTCCTCTCTGCGGCACCGGCATTGTCACTGTGGGTGCCCAGCTGTGACTTCACAGCCGGGGCGCGCAGTGCGCATGCGCAGGACGTGCGGCGCACTGTCAACACCACCACCCCCTCCTCGTCTCCCCCTCCTCTCTGCGGCACCGGCATTGTCACTGTGGGTGCCCAGCTGTGACTTCACAGCCGGGGCGCACAGTGCTGATGCGCAGGACGCGCGGCGCGCCGTGAACACCACCACCCCCTGCTCGTCTCCCCCTCCTCTCTGCGGCACCGGCATTGTCACTGTGGGTGCCCAGCTGTAACTTCACAGCCGGGGCGCGCATTGCGCATGCGCAGGACGTGCGGCGCACCGTGAACACCACCACCCCCTCCTCGTCTCCCCCTCCTCTCTGCGGCACCGGCATTGTCACTGTGGGTGCCCAGCTGTGACTTCACAGCCGGGGCGCGCAGTGCGCATGCGCAGGACTGGCCGGGCAATCATCTGGGACCTGTGACGTGTCCCAGATTGCTGAGAGGGAGGGGGGAGAGGTGATCTCCCTTCCGGTGCTGCGGTGCGCCGGGAGGAAGAAAAATGAGGGTATCCCCCCCCCCCCCAAAAAAAATAACATGCCAAATGTGGCATGTCAGGGGGTCACCTTCCCTCAAAGCGGAAATTCAATTTTTTGGGTAGAACTCCGCTTTAAAAAGCATTTCTTGAGCTCTAGTCTAGAGATTTTGTCTAGGCTGGGATGATATCATCACTCTGCTGCAGGCAGGAGGAGGCATTTCTATAGTCTCCTCTCTCCAACCAGGACCATTTTCTCCAAGTGACACTTGAAAAGTCCCTCTCATAGCTAGCATTTTAGGTCATTGCGTGTTTTTTTTTTGTCCTAGTCTTGATATCCAAAAATAGATACAACTATTTTTGTGTGTTGTTCCTCACAAAAGGAAATCGGTGTTGTTGCCATAAAAATACTGCGGGATTTGTCTTTCTGATACGCATCCGCTCAACGACAACCGTTTCCCGGACTTTTCACGGTCTGAAGCGTCACTGATAAGCGATGGGAAACAAGCCGGGCAGAAGTTGGGTACAGTGGGAGATATTTCTGGAGGTGAAAGATGAGACAGCCATGTTATGTTTCACCATCCCAGGCTGCACTAATCCCTCTGATTTTCTCAACCTCAGAAAAAAAAAAAAAAAAATGAAACGGGCTGTTCATAGAGCCGGAGGATTTCTGTGATTAATTAATTCAGGATTTGCAGGGAGTCAGGAGGTCATCCTCCCGTATTGTGTAGGTCCTGCTCACCAGGTCTGCTTTACTTATGCATTCTGCTCCTGGCAGCAGGTGACTGTTAACCCGCTGAGTGCTAGAGGGCGCTTCAGCACAAACTCTGCCGCCCTTCCAAATTTTCTCACAACTTGCCAGATTCCGGGAAAATTGTACCCCCGGAATAATAAAAATGTGCTATTTAAAGGTGACCTGTCACCGCGAGAAACGCGTTTAGATATGCAGAAGCTTGCTAATTAGCCAGAGTAACATGTTTTTGAAGAAAATCCCCAAATCAAGTACTGGATTCATTAAAAATCTGTCTAAACTCAATAAAAAGAAAGTAAATTCACACATACACTATATTGTCAAAAGTATTTACACGCACAGGAAATTTAATGGCATCCTAGTCTAATGCCCCGTACACACGGTCGGACTTTTCGACGGAAAATGTCCTATCGGACCATGTTGTCAGAAGATCCGACCGTGTGTGGGCTCCAAACAAAATTTGAGATCCTGCTCTCAAATTTTCCGACAACACTTTTTCCGATCGTGTGTAGCGAATTCCGACGGACAAAGTGCCACGCATGCTCAGATCACATTACAAGACCAAAGCTATTGGCTACTAGCCTCTACGTAGTTCCGTCGTACGCAACGAACGTCACCACGTTCAGAGTGATCGGATTTTACGACAACTTTGTCCGACCGTGTGTATGCAACACCAGTGTCGCACAAAATCCGTCAGAAAAAGTCAGACGGATTTTGTGGTTGGAATTTCCGACCGTGTGTACGGGGCATTAGTCTGTAGGGTTCAATATTGAGTTGGCCCACCCTTTGCAGCTATAACAGCTTCAACTCTTCTGGGAAGGCTGTCCACAAGGTTTAGGAGTGTGTCTATGGGAATGTTTTACCATTTTTCCAGATGGGCAATTGTGGAGTCAGGCACGTATGTTGGACGAGGAGGCCTGGCTCGCAGTCTCCACTCTAATTCATCCCAAAGGTGTTCTATTGGGTTGAGGTCAGGACTCTTTGCAGGCCAGTCAAGTTCCTCCACCCTAAAAAAACTCATCCATGTCTTTATAGACCTTGCTTTGTGTAGAAGAAGGGAGTGTGTCAGTCAGTCCTCAGTTCTCCTAATGCCACGTACACACGGTCGAATTTCCGACAACAAATGTTGGATGTGAGCTTGTTGCTGTCGAAAAGTTTGGTCATGTGTACACGGCATAAGGCTTTGGGATTCCAGCGAACCATGGTAAGCTTCCTAGGAATAGCTGGCCTACCAAAATTACTCATCTCGGAGTAGGGTTGCCACCTCATCCCTTTAAACCTGAACACACATGAATTACACAGGTTCTGAGGCTAATTTAATGCAGATAAGGCACCAAGTGAGTTTAATTACCACCTTAATCAGCCACAGAACCTGTGTAATTTATATGTGTTTGGGTTTAAAGGGATGAGGTGGCAACCCTACTCCGGGGACCTCTCAGTCGCACCTATTTGACTACTTCCATTGCGGACAAGAGAGGGCAACTTGTCATGGGATTTAAAAACTATCAAATCGCATGATAAGTTGCAGCGGTGTGACCAGGGACTAAAGCAACCCTTCCAGGCTAAAAATGACAGACCGCTGCAATAGAGGGATGTTTATACTCCCCTCTCCAGTGGCCCATATGCCCTAAGATTACTCATAGTAGAAGGTGGACCCCCACCAATGAGCAATCTGACTATGTGGGTGGAAAACACTCATAATTAAAGCAGTAGTAAACCCAAAAGCAAACATTTATTATATTGCAGCTTACAATTCTTAGATGTGATGGCTGCATTCGTTTTTCTTTTTTAGACTTTCTTTCTTCTATTTTCATCTGGTGATCCAGTCAGTAAGTCTGTTGTTTTTCAAAAGCACAAGCTCTCCAGCAGAATGTATCAGTTTACATGGATGGGACAAGCCAGCTAAAGAGGAAGTAAACTCTCCCACTCTGATGCTTCTTTTCATTTAGTCCATTATAATAAGTAATTATCAAACTATAGCCACTGTAATCCAGCCCAAATCGCATATTACTTACTGTTTAAAGAAACTTTAAAAAACTTGTTTCCAGGGGTTAGGCAGTGCCATCTTAAAGCGGGATTCCGCGGACCTATCTTTTTTTTTTTTTTCTTGTCATTGTTTTCTGCAAAAATACTAACTGTAGCACTCACCTGCTGCTGCTTCTTCATCCCCGGATCGCCGATTTAGTCACCTTCAATAACTTATAAAAATTTGTCCCGGGCGTTTCCATTTTGCTTGTGGGCATTTGCAACCCACAAGCAATTACTTCCGGGATGCGGTGAATGCTGTGCTCCCAGCATTCACCGCTCGTTCCCACGCATGCTCAGGTAACAGCGAGCAGCCCTGTCAAATTCCGGGTTGCCATCACAACAAGCGGCGGCGTCGAAAGTTCCCGCCCCTGTTGTGATGGCAACCAAACATATACAAAGAAGATAAGCAAGGAAATGGCGATTTCGACACGCCCTCATCACGTGACTTTGGCATGACGCCGTTCCGCACTGTATCTTGGGAAGCCTGACACTAAGCTCCCAGGAGACAGTGCGAGCCGGGGAAAGGCAATGAACACGCCTACTCCCACGGGAGGAGAGACAGGAAGTGCATCTACAAATTTCAATATAAAGGTAATTACGGCGATATAATTTTTTTAGTGTGGCATTTGAGCATGTGTGACATTACCTGCATGGGATAAGATTAAGTAAAAAATGTGGGTACAACACCGCTTTAAGTACACAGTGGAGTGTATTTACGCCCTTACATTGAGCACTTCCTGTACTGTTAACCAAGCCTCCTTCTCAATCCAACGTTTCTATGGCAACCCTGCTTCCCTGTTCATAGCTGACTTGTTTTATTTCATAGTATTTACTTGTGCCGATTATCTAGTGTTTGCCTGTGTCAGTCTTATCAGCTTCAGCTGATAAGACTGCAGTAATGCTGTCCGATGCCCTGGTTTACACTGCATGTGATGTCACATAGTCACATGGGGTGTAGGAGGAAGCTCTGAGTAATTATGCATTCTCCTGGGATTTCAGTGTTGTGCCGTAGGAAGTCCTGATAATAGATAGACAAGTACACAGAGTGTGCCGTAAATAAGGGAAGATCTAAGGGGGGAAAAAAGACTAAAAAAGAAAACGAATGCAGCCACCACATCTGATGATTAGTAAGCTGCAATATATTACATTTTTTGGTTTTGGGTTTAATCCCTTCCCGCCGAGCGTACGCAGATATGTGTACTCGGCTTTCGGGGGTTATACCGGGATGATGCCCGCAGCTGCAGGCACCTTTGTTTAGAGCCGGCGATCGGCTTTCCAGGTATAACAACCGATGCGGCTAAAAGCCGCTCGGCTGTTATACCGGAGGAGCGGGAGGGGATGTCCCCTCCTCCTGCCGCCTTGCGCCGCTCTTACCGGGCCTCCCGTTCCATCGGGAGGCCCGATCAAACATCCGCCGCTTCCGGCGGGTAGTGAGGGACTGGAACCAAGCCGGAAACAGCTTGGTTCCAGTGTCCTTGATGTAAACACGGAAGCGACATCACGACGTCACTTCCTGTTTACTCGGCTGCCAATGGCGCCGGATTTAAAAAAGTACACAGTATTCAGATACACCGTTTTCGGTGATCTGAATACTTTGAAGTACAAAGGAGGAATTTGGGGTCTTTTAGACTCCCGATCTCTCCATAAAGAGTACCTTTCACCACCTATTACTGTCACAAGGGATGTTTAAATTCCTTGTGACAGCAATAAAATTGATCAAATAAAAAAAAAAAAAAAAAACACAATTGAATTATCTAAAATTAAATAAAATAAATAAGAAAAACATTTTTTTTTAAAGCGCCCCCTTCCCCGCAGCAAAGAAAACGCATACGGAAGTCGCGCCTGCATATGTAAACGGTGTTAAAATCACACATGTGAGGTATCGCCGCGATCGTCAGAGCGAGAGCAATAATTCTAGCACTAGACCTCCTCCGTAACTCTAACCTGGTAACCGTAAAACATTTTTAAAGCGTCGCCTATGGAGATTTTTAGGTACCGTAGTTTGTCGCCATTCCACGAGTGCGTGCAATTATAAAGTGTGACATGTTTGGTATCTATTTACTCGGCGTAACATCATCTTTCATATTATACAAAAAAATTGGGCTAACTTTACCGTTTTGTTTTTTTTAAATTCATGAAAATAACTTTTTCCAAAAAAGTTGCGCTTAAAACACCGCTGCACAAATACCGTGTGACATAAAATATTGCAACAATCGCCGTTTTATTCTCTAGAGTCTCTGCTAAAAATATATATATGATGTTTGGGGGTTCTAAGTAATTTTCTAGCAAAAAATACGGATTTTAACTTGTAAACACCAAATGTCAGAAATGGGCTTATGCCACGTACACACGGTCGGAATATCCAATGGAAACAGTCCGATGGGAGCTTTTCATCGGATTTTCCGACCGTGTGTATGCCCATCCATCTTTTTCTGTCGGAATTTCAGACGGACTTTGGATTGAGAACCTGTTCTTATTTTTTCCAACGGAAAACCTTTCTATCGGATTTTCCGATCGTGTGTATGCAATTCCGACACGCAAAATTCCGACGCATGCTCGGAAACAATTCGACGCATGCTCAGAAGCATTAAACTTCCCTTTTATAGTGCAGTCGAAAGTTTTTTAAGGCGTGGTGTTATTGACCATCGGAATTTGGTGTGACCGTGTGTAGGCAAGACAGTTTGAGCGAAATTCCCTCGGAATTCCGACGGGAAAACCATAAGAGCTTTTTCCGACGAGAATTCCGACCGCATGTACACGGCTTTAGTCATGGAAGGGTTAAACAACTTTAATTAGTATGCCAAAAAAATTAAAAAATTCTGGTTTGCCCATGGCAACCAAATTCTTGATGTCATTCTTCTAGAGCCGGCCAGGAAATAAAAGCTGGAATCTGATTGGCTGATACAGACGCATTTTTGTCCCTTGCAGAAATCCGCCTCGTAGCTCTGTGCTTTTTATCTTGCATAATAAGCCAATAATGATGAAAGCGCACAGCAATGCGCCCATATAATAGAAATATAGCTCGTGAAGATGTCATGTTAGTGTTCATTGCTGGGGATTTGGCCTTATGACATGGCAGCACATGTGCTAACGCAGGAGAAGGCTGTTATAATGAATGAGAAATAAAAATCAGGATTATACGGCTTATTCACTTGAAAGGCTCTGCATAGCCTGGGCTAAAAATGTGAAATACGTCAGACACCCACTTTTGTGTGTCTGTTAAAAATGCAGTTTATTAAAGGGATCAAAGGGAAGACGTATCTAGATAGAGTTTGTCAGTGTAGAAGAAGCGCACATTGTTCTTTTCAGGTGGTGACTCCTACCTTTTTTTTAAATCAGGTTTTCATTAGGCTAAAAATGGTTGGTACATTGAAGGTGTATACAGTGCTTTGAAAAAGTATTCACACCCCCCTTGAAATTTTCTACATTTTTGTCATGTTACAACCAAAAACGTAAATGGATTTTATTGGGATTTTATGTGATAGACCAGTGATGGCGAACCTTGGCACCCCAGATGTTTTGGAACTATGTGATAGACCAGTGATGGTGAACCTTGGCACCCCAGATGTTTTGAAACTATGTGATAGACCAGTGATGGCGAACCTTGGCACCCCAGATGTTTTGAAACTATGTGATAGACCAGTGAGGGCGAACCTTGGCACCCCAGATGTTTTGGAACTATGTGATAGACCAGTGATGGCAAACCTTGGCACCCCAGATGTTTTGGAACTATGTGATAGACCAGTGATGGCGAACCTTGTCACCCCAGATGTTTTGGAACTATGTGATAGACCAGTGATGACCAACCTTGGCACCCCAGATGTTTTGGAACTATGTGATAGACCAGTGATGGCGAACCTTGGCACCCCAGATGTTTTGGAACTATGTGATAGACCAGTGATGGCGAACCTTGTCACCCCAGATGTTTTGGAACTATGTGATAGACCAGTGATGGCGAACCTTGGCACCCCAGATGTTTTGGAACTATGTGATAGACCAGTGATGGTGAACCTTGGCACCCCAGATGTTTTGGAACTATGTGATAGACCAGTGATGGTGAACCTTGGCACCCCAGATGTTTTGGAACTATGTGATAGACCAGTGATGGTTAACCTTGGCACCCCAGATGTTTTGAAACTATGTGATAGACCAGTGAGGGCGAACCTTGGCACCCCAGATGTTTTGGAACTATGTGATAGACCAGTGATGGCGAACCTTGGCACCCCAGATGTTTTGGAACTATGTGATAGACCAGTGATGGCGAACCTTGTCACCCCAGATGTTTTGGAACTATGTGATAGACCAGTGATGACCAACCTTGGCACCCCAGATGTTTTGGAACTATGTGATAGACCAGTGATGGCGAACCTTGGCACCCCAGATGTTTTGGAACTATGTGATAGACCAGTGATGGCGGACCTTGGCACCCCAGATGTTTTGGAACTATGTGATAGACCAGTGATGGCGAACCTTGGCACCCCAGATGTTTTGGAACTATGTGATAGACCAGTGATGGCGAACCTTGGCACCCCAGATGTTTTGGAACTACATTCCCCATGATGCTCATGCACTCTGCAGTGTAGTGGAGCATCATGGGAACTGTAGTTCCAAAACATCTGGGATGCCAAGGTTCACCATCACTGTGATAGACCAACACAAAGTGGTACATAATTGCGAAGTGGAAGGAAAATGATAAATGGTTTTCAACATTTTTTACAAATAAATATGTGAAAAGTGTGGGGTGCATTTGTATAGCGCCCCCCTGAGTCAATACTTTATAGAATCTCCTTTCTTTGCAATAACAGCTGCAAGTCTTTTTGGGGATGTCTCTACCAGCTTTGAACATCTAGAAAGTGACATTTTTGCTCATTCTTCTTTGCAAAATATCTCAAACTCTGTCAGATTTGATGGAGAGCGTCTGTGAACAGCAATTTTCAAGTCTTGCCACAGATTCTCAATTGGATTTAGGTCTGGACTTTGGGCCATTCTAATGCTGCGTACACACGATCGGAATTCCGGCCAGAAAAAGACCGATGAGAGCTTTTCATCGGAAAATGCAACTGGGAGTAGGCTCCATCGGAATTTAGCCGCCTGAATTTCCGCCAGCCAAAAATTTATAGCATGTTCTCAATTTTCTATCGGAAATTCCGATCGTGTGTATGCAATTCCGACACACCAAAAATCACGCATGCTCAGATTCAACTACGAGACTGAAGCTATTGGCTACTGCCTATTGAACTTCCTTTTTCTAGTCCCGTCATATGTGTTGTACGTCACCACGTTCTAAACAATCGGAATTTGGTGTGGCCATGTGTAGGCAAGACAGCTTGAGCGGAATTCTGTCGGGAAAACCATCAGAGCTTTTTCCAACGAGAATTCCAATCGTGTGTACGCGGCATAACACATGAATATGCTTTGATCTAAACCATTCCAGTGTAGCTCTGGCTGTATGTTTAGGGCCGTTGTCCTGCTGGAAGGTGAACCTCTGCCCCAGTCTCAAGTCTTTTGCAGACACTCATGCCGCATACACACGAGCGGATTTTCCTGTCGGAAAAATCTTGGATGGTTTTTCCGACGGAATTCTGCTCAAGCTTGGCTCGCATACACACGGTCACACAAAAGTTCTCTGAACTTTAGACCGTCAAGAACGCGGTGACGTACAACACTACGACGAGCCGGGAAAATTAAGTTCAATGCTTCCGAGCATGCGTCAAATTGTCTCCGAGCATGTGTAGGAATTTTGCGCGTCGGAATTGGTACAGACGGTCGGAATTTCCGATCGGAACTTTTTCCAACCGAAAAATTGAGAACCTGCTCTCAATCTTTTGCTGGCGGATATGCCGCCAGCAAAAGTCCGATGGAGCATACACACGGTCGCATTTTCCGACCAAAAGCTCACATCAGTCTTTTGCTGGCATAATATCCGACTGCGTGTACGCGGCATAACAAGTTTTCCTCTAATATTGCCCTGTATTTGGCTCCATCCATCTTTCCATCAACTCTGACCAGCTTCCCTGTCCCCGCTGAAGAAAAGCATCCCCGCAACATGATTCTGCCATCACCATGTTTCACAGTGGGGATGGTGTGTTCAGGGTGATGTCCAGTGTTAGTTTTCCGCCACACATAACGTTTTCCTTTTAGGCCAAAAAGTAGAATTTTGGTCTCATCTGACCATATCACCTTCTTCCACATGTTTGCTGTGTCCCCCACATGATATCTCGCAAACTGCAAACTGGACTTCTTATGACGTTCTTTCAACAATGGCTTTCTTCTTGCCACTGTTCTGTAAAGGCCAGATTTATGGAGTACACAACTAATGCCGCGTACACACGATCGGAATTCTCGTCAGAAAAAACTCTGACGGTTTTTCCGACGGAATTCCGCTCAAGCTGTGTTGCCTATACACGATCACACCAAATTCCCACGGTCAATAACACAGCGGCATAAAACACATTCGACAGCACTATGAAAGGGAAGTTTAATGCTTCCGAGCATGCGTCGAATTGTTTCTGAGCATGCGTTGGAAATTTGCGTGTCGGAATTGCATACACACGGTCGGAAAATCCGATGAAAAGCTCCCATCGGACTGTTTCCATCGGAAATTCCGACCGTGTGTACGGCGCATTAGTTGTCCTGTGGACAGATTCTCCCACCTGAGCTGTGGACCTCCTCCATACTACCCCCACCATTACACAGGAGGACACCTCATTCATACTACCCTCATCATTAAATGGATCCCCCTCCCCATACTACCGCCATCATTACACAGGACCCCTCCTTCATATGACCCCTATCATTACACAGGACCCCTCCCCCATACTACCCTCATCATTACACAGGACCCCCCTCCCCCATATTACCGCCCTCACAACACAGAACCCTTCCCCCATACTACCCCCCTCATTACACAGGGCTAGGGATGAACCCGATGTTCGAGTGGAACGTAAGTTCCACTCGAACATCAGGTGTTCGCCGAATAGCAAACAATTTGGGGTGTTCGCTGCAAATTCGAAAGCCGTAGAACACCCTTTAAAAGTCTATGGGAGAAATAAAATGTGCTAATTTTTAAGGCTTATATGCATGGTATTGTCATAAAAAGTATTTGGGGACCCGGGTCCTGCCCCAGGGGACATGTATCAATGCAAAAAAAAAAAGTTTTAAAAACGTAATTTTTTTCGGGAGCAGTGATTTTAATAATGCTAAAAAGTGAAACACTAAAAGTGAAATATTCCTTTAAATTTCGTACCTGGGGGGTGTCTATAGTATGCCTGTAAAGAGGGGACCCCCACGCAATTTTCTTTTTAAATTTTGCTTCGGGGTTCCCCTTAATATTCATACCAGACCCAAAGGGCCTGGTAATGGACTGTGGGGGAATCCCATGCTGTTTTTTTCAATGACTTTTATGTGTATTGCTGGGACCGACACATCATTATATCCGCGAGTACTTTAAAATTACTTGTTTTCATTTAGAAATGTCATTTTGCTCTTGGACTGTTCTAAACACTGGAAACATGCGCCACTTTACAGGCATACTATAGACACCCCCCAGGTACGAAATTTTAAGAATATTTAACTGTTATTGTTTCACTTTAAGCATTATTAAAATCACTGCTCCAAAAAAAAACATCAGTTTTTAAAACTTTTTTTGCATTGATACATGTCCCCTGGGGCAGGATCCGGGTCCCCAGACACTTTTTATGACAATAACATGCATATAAGCCTTTAAAATTAGCACTTTTGATTATTCATATTCGTGTCCCATAGACTTTAATGGTTTTCACGTGTTCGTATGTTCTGCTGCGAACCGAACCGGCTCATCCCTACACAGGACTCCCTCCCCCAGACTACCCTCACCAATACACAGGACCCCGTTCCCCATACTACCCCCATCATTACACAGGACCCCCCTTTCTCCCTCCATAGACCCCTGAATTGCCCCCTCCCTAGCGGTCTCATCCTGTGTCCAGAGGATTTCAGGTGAACACCAGGAACACCTCGCCGAACCCTCAGGCAAAAAAAGTCTTCAACAGGTGGTCTGCAGCTCGTTGGGCATGGTGAGGGTGTGGGGTCAGTGTGACTGTGCCCAGGATTGACAGGCACTCTCCCCAGGGAAGGTTTACTTTGCTGAACTGGCCATTCAACGCACAGGCTGCAGACATAACACCCAACCAATCACCAGCGCAACCAAAGTTCAATTCTGCCTTATCAACTATATGTGGAAAATGCGGGCTCAAGGGGCAGCTGTTTGGGCCCCTCAACAATTACTTGGCCGGTCCTGTGTAATGATAGGGGTAGTATGGGGGAGGGGGGTCCTGTGTAATGATAGGGTAGTATGGGGGAGAGGTCCTATGTAATGATGGGGGTAGTTTGGGGAACGGATTCTGTGTAATGATGGGGGTAGTATGTGGGAGGGGTCCTGTGTAATGATGGTGGTAGCATGGGGTCCTGTGTAATGATGGAAGAGGGGGGTCTTGTGTTACTACAGTTGGCGAGTACATACTGTTACAGATCATGGGGGAGGGGTCCTGTGTAATAATGGGGGTGGGGGGGTCCTGTGTAATGATGGGGGTAGTATGGGGGAGGGGTCCTGTGGAATGATGGGGTTAGTACGGGGTCCTGTGTAATGATGGAAGATGGGGTCCTGTGTTACTACAGTACTCACTATTGTGAGTACATACTGTTACAGATCACGCTAAGGACTTGTTTGTGGACCAGTTCTTTATGTTTACATTATTAAAGTTTTTTTAGATGAGTCTTTGTGTGTATTTGTTTTTTGGGATGTTAGGGTGGAGAGCGAAAATCCATGAGGGACAAGAAAATGATTGCCCAGGGCCCAATCAATATTAAAGATGGCTCTGGTTCTTTTTATTAAATTCAGTGCTGGATATTGAATCTGCTGGATGGTGACTATCTAAAGCTGGACATACATGGGTCAGTTTTTTTTGATCAGCCAGGTCAAATTGTAATCCATCTATGGACAGCTTAAGTCCCTGGAGCCTAACCTGTGGTCATTAGGCACGTTTCACTGCCCTTGGGGCACCCACAGACAATAATATGTGTTTCACGTACTAGGTAAGTGAATGACCTGTAGATCTGTAGTGCTCTTAAAAGCACATACTTACCCGCATAGGAAATCCATTGCGGGTCCCGCACTACCATCTGGGTCCTCTTCAGTTGGCTGTTTCTTCTGGGTGTAGGCGCTGGACCCATCCCGACCCACCCTCCAGGCCACCCCCTGGTTGCTCTGTGTGCCAATCCTGCAGCCTCCTGGGAGATGTGATGTAAGTATCCCAGGAGGCTGAAGGACCAGGTAAATGTCATTAGGGACTAGGCTGGAATAGAGGCAAGTAAAAAAAATGAAAAAAGAATAGATAGAGAAGAAAAAAAATTCCTGGAATTCTTCTTTAGTGTAAAAACTCCCTTTTGGGATTTTAGTTCCGCTTTAGGCTGGCCATACACCAGTACAATTTTGTTTGAAAATGCAAATTTTTATTCGATTTTCCAATGTGGGTCAAATCAATGAGGGTTTTTGAAAATTCAAAGAAACAGGAACAGAAAATGATTCTCAAATAAACAAAATTCTAACTGTGAAAGTGTTTTTCATCCAGGAAAAAACATACATATTGTAATGCGTGTGTTCTAGGTGTGTTCACAGAAGAAACTTGTACCTCTGGGATTTCACTCAAGTAAGCAGGTCTAGATAAAATTCCAAGGGCTTTCAAACAAAATGAGTTGACTTGATGATGATAAGATCGAATGTTCTGATTTATTTTATTGTCATGACAGCTGCTTTATTGGTCTTGAGTCAATGTTGTTTTATTATTTCAAGGTTTATAGTTTTTCAGTTTTTTTTTTCAGCCAATATGTTATATCTACTCCTTTTACTAAAACTTACAATACAAACTTTCCCTTACTTCCTGTCTCTGTGAACCTTCCATACAGGAAATGAGGGGGTGGGGTGGAGGGTCTTCACCAGAACATGAAGGCATGGAAGTGAAGGAAATCTCCACAACAGGGACTCAGAAAGTAATAAAACTTTACAGAGGCTCTAACCACTATTCAACATAAAACATAAAAAGTCTTGGCTGGACACATGGCATAGGATTCCCAGAGCGCTATGGGATAATTACAGAGAAAGCATAGCATTAGTTACCTATGTTAAGACACCTGATCTCTAATTGAGAGCTCAGATGGAGCCATACAGAGGTGAAAGGAGAGGGGAGACGTTATTGTCCTGACGTATTCACTTTTATGTAGAAAATGTCAGCTTCTCTTTAAACAACAGGCTTTTTTTCAACAAAGTAGCTAAGGAGAGACTTGGAAAGTTTGAAAATGTGGCTAGAGCTCTACCTGCTGGCTGGATATGAAAATACAAAATATTCATATGCAACATTTACTAAAGAAAAGAGCAAAAAAAATATTGATTTCCCCCCCCCCCCCCCCCCCCCCCCCCCCCCCCCCCCTGACCATATACTGTAGAATAAAGGGGGATAACGTACAAAACCATTATACATCTCCTTTAAAATTAATATGGAGAGGGGTCTTCATATGTTGTTTTTGCTAAATTTATTGTTGGCCTCTGGTGGCAGGAAAATGGCAACCCTTTGTGTCAGTAAATGTTCTGAAAGAAATTCCAATAGTTTTGTTTGATGCAAACCTCTTATTTTTAATTTATTATATAGAGAATATAATTAACTTTAATCATATCACATTCATAGTATTAAATAAACATGAATAATTATATATTGCTTTGCTTTTAGGCTCCGTTCACACCTGAGCGATCAAGTGTGAATGGAGCATTAAAGTTTATTTAGGCAACTGTAATAATAAAAGAGCAACTTTCACCAAATGGCTAAATTCACAGTGGGGACAGATACACAGGGTCCACCCACCTGCTATGCTGTATGGCTGCATAAAATAACAGTGGTGACAGTTTTTGAGGTCTGTAGTTCTGAATCTCTGTGTCATAGCCTCACCACCAGTGATCGCCACTTTATTAAAGTTGATCACCAGTCTAAAAGAAAAAAAAACTATCCTAACAAACCCCCTTCTAACTAATCTGATGGTTTTATTAAAAAGAAAACACTAAAAAACCCCAATTACTTTCCTTGATCCATGATCACAAGGACCAACCAGTTGAGGAAAGTGGAAAGATAGCCTTGGACCCCAAGGGTTATCTTACTGGTATTGTTATCTTAAGGTATACCAGTAAGATAACCCTTCGGGTCCAAGGCTATCTTGGTGTAAATTATCTGGTTCCTGGGCAGGCATCTTCTACACTCCAGAGGATCTCCACAGTCTCTTTGGCTTGTAGTGTAATGAGAACCAAACAAGGTCCCAGGTCTTATATTTTCTGGTCTTTAGGACGAGGATCTTTCTTGCAGTGCCCTTAATGTTTCATGCATGATGTGGACACAGTCCATTGGCTATCAAACAAGACTATGAGCGGGGTCCTCAAAAGGTCCTGAAGATTTCTGCATTCTGAATACACAGGGCCTTTATGAACATGAATCAAAGTCTTCTGGAAGGGGAAGAGGAGAGCTGTCTCATCTCATTTCTTAAAGTGTCTACAGACATTAGAGATCAATGGCCTGGTCCAATCATTAATGGTTGAAGTGGGAAGCGTTTTGTATGCATCTCAATATCCCCATTCAACGCTCTTCATCCAAGCCTGCTTGGAGGAAAGTCGATTGAACAGTCACTAATATTGGTATGTTGAGATAGAATACTGTCATAATATGGAATCTTCTTTATCCATTGACTCCACAGCAAAGGGTCTCCAAACTTTCCAAACAAAGAGCCAGATTACTGTCTTTGAGGATTTAGGGGGGGGCAGACTGTGGCCAGTGGGAGTAGAAAATGCCCCATCCATGGCTTTAGTGGGAGGAATAATGCCCCATCAATGGTGTCAGTGGGAGAAATAGTTTCCAATATATGGTGTCAGTTGAAGAAGTAGTGCCCCAAGGGCCAGATAAAGGCAAACAAAGGCACGCAGTTTGCAGACCAATGGTTTACAGGGATAGAAACAGCTGATGGGAGGAGCTTTGTACTAAAGAAGGGGCTTGAAGGAAGGGCAACTTAAGTCCTGCCTTGGTCCTTAAGGCTCCTAGAGATGCAAACACAGCAATACAGCTAAAAAATTGTACTGAAAACAATGCGAGTCACGTTCTGTGCGTTTTGACGGCTGCCAGGAAGTTTCCAGTAGGAACAATCTAGCGGTGACTGAACTGTCCATCTGGAGACGGCTGCAGAGCTTTGTCTTCACGGAGGTCAAGAGGGTTCTGTTCCACAAACAGATCTGTTTGCCAAGACCTGAGCATAATTAGTTCCTGTTTATCTTATATCCTCCAGTACAGCATCTTGGCACTTCAGCAGTTAGTATTGAGGGTCAGAGGTTAAAACTATCAAGGAACAACTTACACCTAAAATAGCCAAATAGACGCTATGCTAATCTCACAGTTCTAAGAGACAAACACAGTCTCGAATTTAACTAACAGAGGCAATGTTAGGACTCCAGAAAATGACCCAGATTTTCAATTCAAAACAAATGAATCAGTGTTCATTATCCTGATTTATTGTCCAATTACCCACCATGCATTCCTATGGCAAGTCAGACATCCATTGGGCAATTATGGATCATAAAAAAGAGAAACATTTATTTCCATTATTTATATAGTGTCAATCTATTACGCCACGTTCAGAGTGCAAAGCAGTGTGAACATTAGCCCCACCCTCGGGATGTTGTTGTCTATTGCTGGCCATACGCACTGGGTTGCCTACCTGGCAGGTAAGAATGGACTGCTGCCAATGATGTTAATAATATGGAAATGATTAGGCCCTTAAATTACAGTCTTACATATATGTTCAAATATATTTGATAATTTTAAAGGGGGATTCCACCCTAAAGTGGAACTCCCGCTTTTCGGAACCCTCCCCCCCTCCGGTGTCACATTTGGCACCTTTCAGGGGGGAGCGGGGTGCAGATACCTGTCTAAGACAGGTATCTGCACCCACTTCCGGGCATAAACTCCCACGGGAGTTTACGTCACTTCCTGTCCCGGCGCGCTGTCTGCCGGGACACACACGTGTCCCGGCAGACAGCGCTGAAGATTCTCATTGCGCCGCGCGACTCGCGCATGCGCAGTAGGGAATCGGGAAGTGAAGCCACTTCCTGATTCCCTCACCGAGAATGGCGCCGGCTACAGCAGGGAGCCGAGCGATCGATCGGCCTCTGCTGCCGACACCGCTGGACCCTGGAACAGGTAAGTGTCCATTTTTTAAAAGTCAGCAGCTGCAGTATTTGTAGCTGCTGGCTTTTAAATTTTTTTTTTTCAGTACAGTCCCGCTTTAAGTAGATTTTCTTATGAAATTAATCATTCAGCACAAAAAGGAAAGGATTGATTTGGTTGAATTTGGATTATCTGCCAGGACCAATTATTTTTGTATATGTAAAACAGTTGTTTATCAATCAAACTGCCTTATTAAAGTAGACCTATATTATTATTATTATCATTATTATTATATATATAGACCTATATATTTATTTAGCCCTTACTTTACCAAATAAGCCACTGTTTTACCTGGATTCCTGTTCCCAGAGCCCACGACTCTTCAAGCAGCACCACACTTTTGTGACACATCCAGGCTGAAGGGGGGATATTTATTGTGAACATATACAGTGTATATATATATATATATATATATATATATATATATATATATACACCTGTGGCAGAGAAACGCGTATATATATATATATATATATATACACAGCAGATATAGAAAATAATCAGCCACCCCCCCATACACATTTTGTTGCTTTGCATCCTGAAATGAAGACAGACACAGTTTTTGTAAACTGTATTTACTGTATATAACATCCAAGTAAAAGATATAACAATGATATGTCAGAAACAGAATCACCGAGTTAAAAAAAAAAGGATCACTCCCATCCTAAAAAGGACTTGTAAACTCAATCAGGTGTACAGTAGCTAATCACCTTCTCAATGGCACACAAAGCCATTTGACTTTCAACTGTGATCAGCTGTGGAGCATTTCAGTCCCTGACAATGCATCTGAAGCAAGCAATCAACTATGGGTGGCAAGGCATTGTCAAAAGATCTCCGGGATAAAGTTTTGGACAGGCACAAGTCAGGAGATGGATACAAAAAAAAATCAAAGGCTTTGTCAAAGCCTAAAAGCTCAGTCAAGTCTATTATTAAGAAGTGGAAGGTATTTGGTACAACACGGACCCTCCCTGGATCAGGACGTTACTCCAAACTGGATAAAAGAACCAGGAGAAAAATGGTCAGAGAGGCCACCAAGAGGCCTACAGCAACTCTGAAACAGTCACAGGAACTTATGACAAAGAGTGGTCCATGTGTGCATGTGACAACAATATCACAAATTCTCCACAAATGTGGCTTGTATGAGAAGGTTGCAAGAAAAAAAGCCAATCCTCAACAAAGGCCACATGCAGTCATGACTGAGCTTTGCCAAAATGCACCTTAACCACTTGCCGACCGGCGTACGACGATATACGTCGACAGAATGGCATGTACAGGCAGGAGGGCGTATATATAAGTCCCTCCTTTAGCCTGTCCGTGCCATCGGGAGCGCGCCGGGAGCGGCGCGCTCCCGCGCCGGTCGGGACCCCCGTGAGTCCGATCGCGGTCCCCGCGGACTCGATCGCCGCGGGGACCCCCGCGATCGTCTCACGGGAAGGCTGAACGGGGAGATGCCGAGATAAACAGCATCTCCCCGTTCTGCCTAGCAACTAGTGACGCCGATCTCTGCTCCCTGTGATTGGAGCAGAGATCAGCATTCACTAGCTGACAGCCACGCCCCCCCACAGTAAGAAACACACCCCTAGGCATACTTAACCCTTACACTGCCCCCTTGTGGTTAACCCCTTCACTGCCAGTGTCATTTATACAGGAATTAATGCATTTAAATAGCATTAATTGCTGTAAAAATGACAATGGTCCCAAAAATGTGTCAAAAATGTCCGATGTGTCCGCCATAATGTCGCAGTCACAAAAAAAAATCGCAGATCTCCGCCATTACTAATAAAAAAAATATTATTAATAAAAATGCTATAAAACTATCCCCTATCTTGAAAATGCTATAACTTCTGCGCAAACCGATCAACAATCGCTTATTGCGATTTCTTTTACCAAAAATATGTAGAAGAATACGTATCGGCCTAAACTGAGGAAAAAAAATGTTTTTTTATATATTTTTTGTGGATATTTATTATAGCAAAAAGTAAAAAATAATGCATTTTTTTCAAAATTGACGCTCTATTTTTGTTTATAGCGCAAAAAATAAAAACCGCAGGGGTGATCAAATACCACCAAAAGAAAGCTCTATTTGTGGGAAAAAAAGGACGTCAATTTTGTTTGGAAGCCACGTCGCACGACCGCGCAATTGTCAGTTAAAGCGACGCAGTGCCGAATCGCAAAAAGGGGCCTGGTCCTTTGGCTGCAAATTGGTCCGGTCTGAAAGTGGTTAAAGGGGATGTAAACCCAAAATTATTAATTTTTTTTGTTGATGTCATAATGTAGAGACTTGCCACACAGATTTACTCGAGGCCTGAGCAATCCTCTTTTACTGTTCAGTTAGAGAAATCTTGACAAAGTCTTGAAAACTTTGTCAAAAACGCCCCCTTGCTGTGAGTGACAGGTGATTTACATATCTCATGCACTAGCCTGAGACAGGTTAGCATCAGATCACTGGATGTTCTACTCTGCCCAGCTCTGACTCCATACTTGTCCCCTAAATCACTTGTCTGTCTATAGTCTGCTGACTGTTCACTGCATCCCATGATGAGAAACATCCAGTCAAAACCCAGTAAAGCTGGAGGGGAGGGGGATGTGAATTGTGAACTTTTTACACAGTATATGCCTGTCTCAGGCTAGTGCATGAGATATGTAAATCACCTGTCACTCATAGCAAGGGGGCGTTTTTGACAAAGTTTTCAAGACTTTGGGTAAGAACGAAGATGATGATCACTTTCATTTTTGGGTGACAATCCACTTCAAAGCTTTTTTGAGATTTAAGTAGTTGGGTTTGGATCTGCCTTGCTATGTTTCTGATAATAAGTTAGTATGATGGCCAACTGGTTTGTGCTCCTACCTTGCAGCTCCGCATGACTAATGTATAACATATATGCATAGTGCTACAACCTATAAACGACCCCCTTATCTTTATCTATTAAATAAAAAACCTTCTGGAGTGAAATTGGCCGTAGCAGCCATTAACTTTTATTAACAAAAACTGTATAAATATTAAAAAATAGATATCTCTTTTAAATAAAGTAAACAAATAACACACAACATTCCTGACGACTATCAGCTCCTCCTAGTGTTGGTCTTTGCAGGTCCACCAATCAGAAACCATCTGTAACCAAAATCGACACGGCGGTCCCTCTGACGCGGGTTATTAGGCCTCAAGCCGACATGCTGACTCAAAGACACCCACCTGCCGCAGTGCCCCCCATACCCAACCTTAGTTAACTGGGTTACCACCCTCAGGACCCATACCACGCCAGATCCTGACTCTGCATTCCGAACTCTTTTCCTTCACCCGCAAAAACCAAACACCAGCCACTGCCACGACATTTTCCGCTCTTGACCTGTAACAAACGAAAAACAGACACACAACACACAAAGAAAGAACAACCTGCAACTACTAATACCTAATATTAAGGAGGGAGGGCGGGAACTTTTCTGGCGCTCTGCTGCCTAGGGGAGGGCGGGGTTTCACTTCCTTGTACCAAAACCCCTCCCTGCACTAACTTCCAGCCAATCCCCAACCCTTTTACAAATAGTCACTGCATACACCACTGACTGCAATGTTAACACAGTCATGTCAGCCCTCTGCCTATATGTTGTTAACCCTAGCGACGCCGGGCTTCTCTTTCTTGGATTCAGAGCCTACCAAGGGGGCTATCTGCATGAAGTTTCTCTTTACTTTTCAAAGTTTCCATTTCTTAATTTGAAAAACACTTTGGCTGGATCCTCGGCAAGCCTAACTTTGTTTCGGCACTTTTTCCCAGCTCCTGTCACCAAACTCAGCCATTAGGACTCTACACTCTCTCAATAGACTTTATATTTATAATTTCACCAAAAACTCTGCCGTCATACCAGAAAAAGGTAAATGATGATCCATTAAAGCAAGACTAATGTGATATAAAAATTCTTCAGTGATGTATAAAAGAAAGTATAGTAAAATAATTTTGGCGGCAAAGCAAACCAGCCGAAGCGTAGAAAAAAATAAGGACACGCTGGCATTTATGTAAGTAGCAATCCTCTTTCATGTCTGTATCATCTTATCATCCCGTAAGGCACATCATCTGCAGTGAAAGGGATTTAAAGTAATTAAGTGACACTTGTTTTGTCATGGAATGGATCGGATTCTCTCCCTTTTGAAAACTATTTCTAATGTTCCAATGGAACCTGCCAATCAAGTTTCTGTCAAGGGGAGAATAGACACATATGATGTTAGAAAGATCCTCCTGAGATATAGCTTTTAGGACAGATCAGTCAGACAGTGGGTGGCTTGCGGCAAGCGGTGAAGGGAGAGCCCTATAGCGTGGACTGCTACAGCTTCAGCGGTAGCGTATTGATCAGTCTTGAGGAATGGGGTTTATTCTGCCTGTAGGTAAAAAGATTTTCAGCTGCTGAATTTTTGAACCTCTTAAAGTGTATCTGTCATTTTGTCACATTAGGTTTTGAAAAAAGAGAGGATCTTAGTTCTAGTGTAGGCTGATGTTTTTTCTGTTGGTAGTCTAATGCCCCGTACACACGGTCGGTTTTTCCGACGGAAAATGTCCTATCGGATCATGTTGTCGGAAATTCCGACCGTGTGTGGGCTCCATCTGACTTTTTCCGTCGGAATTTCCGACGGAAAAAGTTTGAGATCCTGCTCTCAAATTTTCCGACAACAAAGTCCTATCGGACTTTTTCCGATCGCGTGTAGCGAATTCCGACGGACAAAGTGCCACGCATGCTCAGATCACATTACAAGACCAAAGCTATTGGCTACTAGCCTCTACGTAGTCCCGTCGTACGCAACGAACGTCACCACGTTCAGGATGATCGGATTTTCCGACAACTTTGTCTGACCGTGTGTATGCAACACCAGTGTCGGACAAAATCCGTCGGAAAAAATCCGACGGATTTTGTGGTCGGAATTTCCGACCGTGTGTACGGGGCATAATGCAGTGGTCATCAACCCTGTCCTCAGGGCCCACTAACAGGCCAGGTTTTATGTATTACCTTGGGGAGATGCAGACTAGAATGCTGCAATCACTGAGCAGCAAATTAGATCACCTGGGATGTATTTCAGTTATCTTGCAAACCTGGCCTGTTAGTGGGCCCTGAGGACAAGGTTGATGAACACTGGTCTAATAGACTGCACAGTAAGTAGATGCTCAATTAAACTGGCCCAGTCACAAGTGACTTCAGGTTAGGTCCTGTGTTGACCCAATGCTATTTGTTAGGCAACCAGGCTCTTCATGGCCAGCCTTGGTTTACAAGGTTCCCTAAGCCCCCGCACACACGGTCGGAAATTCCGACCACAAAATCCGTCTGATTTTTTTCCGACGGATTTTGTCCGAAGCTGGTGTTGCATACACACGGTCGGACAAAGTTGTCGGAAAATCCGATCATTCCGAACGTGGTGACGTTCGTTGCGTACGACGGAACTACGTAGAGGCTAGTAGCCAATAGCTTTGGTCTCGTAATTTGATCTGAGCATGCATGGCACTTTGTCAGTCGGAATTCTCTACACACGATCGGAAAAAGTCTGATCGGATTTTCTTGTTGGAAAATTTGAGAGCAGGATCTCAAATTTTTTCCGTCGGAAGTTCCGACAGAAAAAGTCTGATGGAGCCCACACATGGGCGGATTTTCTGACAACATGGTCCGATCGGACATTTTCCATCGGAATTTCCGACCGTGTGTACGGGGGCAAAAAGAGAATTGGTTTAGTAAGGCTCTAGCACAGAAGTAAGAAACATTTCACTGGGAGGGGGTCAGTGGAGCATTAAAGTGGAGTTCTAGCCTATTTTTGAACTACGGCCCCTGGCATTGCTGATCATGAATTTTTTTTTTAGCATATTACATTTTACGGTCACTGAATATCTCCACTTCTGCTGTACCTCGATTGTCATCAATCACAGGAGTCAATGGGCATCCTCGGCTTCTAGCATATACACTGCGTGTGCCTTGCTTTGTTCACAATGCGCAGGCTCGAGTTAGGGCATCATTAGCATATGCTGATTTACAGTAGATTGCATAAGCTGCGACTATCGCAGGGGGTGATTTAAAAAAAAAAAAAAAAAAAGCTGGAAGCTCCGCTTTAAAGAGGTGAGTATAAGCCAGTTGTGTGATTGGGCTTTACACAGACAATGTAACGTTGCCCTGATGGGACAAATTGACAGTGTCTCTTTAACCACTTCAGCCCCGGAGGATTTTACCCCCTTCCTGACCAGAGCACTTTTTGCGATTCGGCACTGGGTCGCTTTAACTGACAATTGCACGGTCCTGCGATGTTGCACCCACACAAAATTGATGTCCTTTTTTTTCCCCACAAATAGAGATTTCTTTTGGTGGTATTTGATCACCTCTGCCGTTTTTATTTTTTGCGCTATAAACAAAAAATAGCGACAAACGCAATATTTTTTACTTTTTTCTATAATAAATATCTCCCAAAAATATATAAAAAAAAAATATATGTTTTCCTCAGTTTAGGCCGATATGTATTCTGCTACATATTTTTGGTAAAAAAAAAATTTGCAATAAGCGTATATTGATTGGTTTGTGTAAAATTTATAGCGTCTACAAAATAGGGAATAGTTTTATGGCATTTTTATTTTAATTTTTTTTTATTAGAAATAGCGGCGATCTGCGATCTTTTTATCGCGACTGCGACATAATGCCGGACACATCGGACATTTTTACACCATTTTGGGACCATTGGCATTTATACAGCAATCAGTGCTATAAAAATGCATTGATTACTGTGTAAATGACACTGGCAGTGAAGGGGTTAACCACTAGGGGGCGGTGAAGGGTTTAAGTGTGTCCTAGGGAGTGATTCTAACTGTGGGGGGAGGGGCTTCAACACACAGGACAGTGATCATTGCTCTCGATGAGCAGAGGGCAGTGATCTCTGTCCTGCCACTAGGCAGAACGGGAAATGCTTTGTTTACAAAAGCATCTCCCCGTTCTACCTCTCCGCGGTCACTCGATCGCGACATCACTTCTTAAAGGGGATCTACCTGTATGCCCTTTTGCCTACCAGTGCCATTCTGCCGACGTAAATCGGTGTGCGCTGGTCGGCAAGCGGTTAAAGTGGATGTAAACCCTCACATATACCCAGTGAAGTGAACAGCCTCAGATGATACACAGATATTTAACAAATCTCCCTACATAAGTTTTACATGTATATCTGCTGTCTTCAGCTTTATATATTCTTTAGAAAGTTCGGATCGTGTTAGGAGATTTTCTCTCCCTGTTCAGCACTGCTGTGAAGCCTGTGCATATAGCCAAGACAGCTGATTGGAGGAAAGGCACACCCCCCCCTCCCTCTCCTCTTAGGTAGAGACTGTCAGAACTGTTCGTTGAATAGTTCAGCATCCTGCTAATCTATTTATAGCATCCTCCTCAACACAAAACTCAGGCTGCTTCTATCTCAGTTGACGGAGAACTTGTCAGAAGTTATCAGGCTGATAACAGAAGAAAAGAGCAGGAGAAAGCCAGGGGACTTAGTGCTTTGAAGAGAGATAAGAAAACACTGCAGAGATGTGTGCCCAGCTCAAATTTCATGAATTGGGTTTACATCCACTGTGAGGTCCACAGTAGCAATTGGACATTGTTTTGTAGCCTATCCAATGTCTAAATCCCATCAGAATTGTTGTCCTCAGAAGAGGGCTCTTGCACAAAAGTAAGAGACATTTCACAGGGAGGGTGTCAGTATATTTCTTTGCCCAAAGATGTAAAATGTTGTATGTTTTGGATGTATTCATCTCAGCACAGTAATTTTGGACACAATCACTTGGGGTACTAAATAATTTGGAATCAAATGTTCACACTTAAAAAATGCTCATTAACGCAAAAGCATAATTTGTATTATAAATCTAACCCCTAATTTGAATATATCCCTTAATTGCAGGGCTTAAGTCCTGCGGGAACGCATGGTAACGGAGCTCCTGTACTTTTTCCACAACAGGAACTCAGTTCCCGTTAGCAGCTGTGTCCTGCAAGACTTTGAAGTATGCGAGCTGTGTGGCAGGTGCTACACCAGCAGCTGCCGACACAGCTCGCAATAGTAAGTGCCGCACACCTGACCATTCAGGCATTGCCAGTAGGGGGCCCCATTACAGCTTCCGCTTCGATCTACCTGTCAATCACAGATAGCTGACAGGTAGATCAGGTCCCTGCTGCTAAGAGATTGTATTTAGTCAGACCTCTCGTGATGCGCTCCTCCCCGCCGGCCCCTCCTGATTTTCAGTCTCCTCATCTCCCCCCCCTGTCTCCTGCATACTTGCTCTGTGTGTCCCTCTGAATCCCCCCCTCCTCTATCTTCAGTGCCATATGATGAGAAAACCCAGAGGAGGAGCACAGCTATTCTGCTCACAGGACATGCAGGGAGAGAGGTGAGCTGAGGGAGGAACATCAGTTTGGGGTGGTAAGCTGAGCACAATACCTGGCAAAGTATAATTCCAGGAGGGAAGTTTATGTGGAAATATGTGAAGGGTTGGAATAGCAGCGAGTGTGTGTTGGAGCCCTGCAGAGTTTGCAGCGCCCCCAAGCTAACATACATCTCCTAAGCAGGAACACATCACTATGTCCCCAAACATTCTGTCCAGATAATGTGCAGTTAATTTATGACCTTTCCGTTTAACCCTGTGTTATCCAAACTCTGTTCAATGAAAAGTGTAAACTTACCACATAAACACAAAATAAAATTCCCCAATAAAGATCAGAACATGATGTTCACATTTGCATGGAAGCACAATTGAATGAATGCTGATTATTCAGAGAATTACCGTATTTATGTTTATTGAGGAATGATTTTTTTTTATGTACTAACAGTTAGGCTACTTTCACACTGGAGCGGTGGGGGCGCTGGCAGTAAAGCGGCGCTATATTTAGCGGCGTTTCAGCAGCGCATTTCGGCCGCTAGCGGGGTGGTTTTACCCCCCGCGAGCGGCCGAAAAAGGGTCAATACCGCCCGCAAACCGCCGCTGCAGCGGCGTTTTGTGGGCGGGTTCGGAGCGCTGCCCCATTGTTTTCAATGGGAACGGGCGCTATAGGAGCGGTAAATATACCGCTCCTATAGCGAGCCAAAGATGCGGCTTGCAGGACATTTTCCAGCGTCCTGCAAGCACACCGCTTCAGTGTGAAAGCCCTCGGGCTTTCACACTGAAGACACAGCAACAGCTGTTTCGGGTCGGTTTGCAGGCGCTATTTTTAGCGCAATAACGCCTGCAAACCGCCCCAGTGTGAAAGGGGCCTCAAGCTTCATACACACAATACGGAAATTGGATGAAAAATACCACGTTTGAAGCGTTCGTGCATATGAGCGTATCATTTCTTTTTTTTGGTGGGCGAGTGAATCTTGGGTGGGAGTTCCCACACTTTTTTCCCCAGGACTTGACCCCTGCTTAATTGCACCTTTGCCCAATTCCTAACATTGACACAACCCCTAAAACTAATTGCAACCTAACCCCTAAAGCTATGACCATAAAGAGAATAACACATTGGGGTTGATTCAATAAAACCGGAGAATGCTAAATCTGGTGCAGCTGTGCATGGTAGCCAATTAGCTTCTAACTTCAACTTGTTTAATTAAAGAGGGAGTCCGGCAAATTTTTTTTAAAAGTCAGCAGCTACAAATACTGCAGCTGCTGGCTTTGAAAATATGGACACTTACCCGTCCAGCGCACCCGTGATGTCGGCACCCGAAAGTCGATCGTCTCTCGGGTGCTGCCGCCGCCATCTTCGGTATGGGAATCAGGAAGTGAAGCTTCCCGGTTCCCTACTGTGCATGCGCAAGTCGCGCTGCGCAATAAGGATGCTCCCTGCTGTCTCTGGGATCCGTGTGTTTCCCAGCAGACAGCGGGGGGATGACAGGAACTGGCATAAATACCCGCAGATTCTGCGGCTATCTATGCCTGGAAGTGGGTGCAGATACCTGTATTATACAGGTATCTGTACCCCCCTCCCCTCTGAAAGGTGCCAATTGTGGCACCGGAGGGGGGGAGGTTTCCGATGAGCGGAAGTTCCACTTTAGGGTGGTGCTCCGCTTTAAGCTTTGATGAAAAATCCTGGAAGCTGATTGGTTTCTATGCACAGCTGCACCACATTTTGCACTCTCCAGTTTTAGTAAATCGACCCCACTGATATCATGTCAAAAAAAAACGAATTAGATTATTCGGGTTAGGATACTTTTTAAGTGACACGAAACAAAGCACAGGTTTGGAGTACACTCAGGTATTTTCGCCCACGCAGATTGGGGTTCATGGGGTGATTCACCAAAAGGGGTCAAAATTACTTGCGGTTACCTTATGGTTATTAAGTCCCCATATGGAGCCCGGAATTTGAAGGCTCTGGAAGATTTTGGGTGGGAAGGAGTTTCTAATCCTGACTACAGGTATCTTCGGCCTGTACAGGAGGAGACTAAAAAGGCCAGGAAGTTATCTGGTGTCCGTGAGATGTAGAGTGGAGCAGGGCACAGCTGTGTGAGGACTGTGTGCTGTCTGTATATCGCTGAACTGTGGAGATCTCTTCTTTGAGGCTCTTGGATCCATTTCACACTGAGGCAGTTTCCCGGCATTTTTGCGCTAGAAATAGCGCCTGTAAAGAGCCTGAAAACTGCCTCCCATTCATTACAATGGGTGCTTTCACACCCGGGCGGTGTGCTTGCAGGACATTCGGAAAAGTCCTGCAAGCAGCATCTTTGGGGTGGTTTTGGAGCGCTGTATACAGCGCTCCCGAAATGCCCCTGCCCATTGCACCGAATGGGCAGGGCTTCCAAAGCGCCTGAAAAGCGATTCGGAAGCGCCGCAACACAGTGCTAAAGCTCGGCTAAAATGAGCGGCTTAGAGCTAATGCGGCCGCGGCCCCAGTGTGAAATGGGTCTAAACCTTGTATGGGACATGGTTTATGCTGGCATTGAGCCATATCTTTACTTTTACCATGCAGCTGGCTGGTGACCCTGCCCCCCCCCCCCCCCATAATACAATACATATAAAGGCTCATGTGCCAAACTTCATGACACTCAAAAGTGAAAGTTAAAAACTCCACCCCTGAAAATGAATATTGAGAACAAATCATCCACATTCCATGACTATGCACATGCATTTAAAAAGTCACTGCCATCTTACCTTTTTGGGCACTTTTGACCTCCTCTCATAATGCACTGCTCCGGACCAGTGACCAATCCCTAGACCCAAGCACTGTTACATGGCAAAGGGGTTGATGTCACCACTACCTCCAGGATCAACATCATACAAAAGAAAAAAACATTGGAGAAGGTGAGTATAAGCTGATTTGGGGGTTGGACTTTACACCAATGGCACTTTACCCTGATAGGGCAAAATGGCAGTGTCTCTTTAGGGCAATTAGACATATCTAATGACTAAATACCATCAGAATTGGTGTCCACCAGTGACTGCAGGTGCTCATAGACCTCAGATTGCTAATCTAATCTGTCTAAGGGCTCTTTCACACGGACGTGTCCGTATGGAGCCCGCTCTGCACAGCGGGGGATCGATCCGTCGATCCCCGCTGAGCAGGAAGATGACAGGTCTGTCTCTGCACTCTGTGCAGGGACGGACCTGTCAGAGCACCGCTCTCCCCTATGGGGGATCGGATGATGACTGACCGTAGAGTCCGTCGTCACCGATCAGATCCGCAGACGGATGGAAAAATGGGGTTTTCCTCCGTCACACTTTTTCGTATCGGAGCGGGTCGGATGTCAGAGGACATGTCACCGCTGACATCCGACTCTCCATAGAGGTCTACGGAGCGTCCGTTCAGGTCTGCCTAAAAAACTGACAGGCGGACCTGAACGGACCGTCCATGTGAAAGGGGCCTAAGTCAATTGAAAAATAATTAACTGTCATGTAACATCTAAAGCCCCATACACACGGTCGGATTTTCTGATGGATTCTGTCCTATCGGACAATGTTGTCGGAAATTCCGACCGTGTGTATGCAACACCAGTGTCGGACTAAATCCGTCGGAAAAAATCTGATGGATTTTGTGGTCGGATTTTCGTGTGTACGGGGCATTATAGTACTTTTAGAAGGTACCCCTAAATGTAGGTGGAGGTAGACCTTCACACTACTTACTTGCTCATAAATGTTTTCGATCTGAGAGATTGAAATCTGACTGTGTGTGGCCCATTTAAACAGCTGTCTTAAGTGTGAACACATCTTTAACTGGCAGAGTAGAGGTCAAACTAGTTGCTTCACATAACTAAAGTTAATCTTGGGTTATCTTTCCTCCTTTGCTCATGCTTTCTCAAAGATTCTAATCTCTTCTTCTAAAAAGTGCCCTCAGGGAAAATTGGTAAAACTACTTCCTGTGAGTATAGTAGGGGAATCAGATGCATAATCTTCCTGACAGGTCATTCAAGGCCAAACAAAGGTTAACAGTGAAAAGATTTGCTCGGCATTGGCCCTAATCATGTACATGTCCTTTGGTATTTTGGAATTAGTGTCCTGTTTCCCACACTCCCAATGGAATTTGAGGTGGACCTCCCTGGGGACACATCACTTTTCAATGCGAGGTGCTGAAAATGTAAGTCAGTCCACTGTAGACATCTGTGGAGACCTCCATCATTCAGCCTATTCATCTGTCATAGCCATTGCCTGAAAGTTTTACCTGCCTTTATGGTGTACAATCTCACCTATGGATAACGTTTCCTTGTTCCTGCTACTGCCATTTGTAAGTGTTCATCAAACCATATTCATCATTTGTTGCGTCTCAGTGCTGCTGATCAACTGGAACCCCTTTGCAGCCACATTTTGTCTCTAGTAATGGCTGCATGGCATTTCTTA
>CM053035.1:188400493-188470493 GCA_028564925.1 Lithobates sylvaticus | reverse complement strand
AAAAACCAACCAAAAAAAAAAAGGGTGCAGGTGCTCTGATGGGCCATCGATCTGGGGTGATGGTATATTAATGTTAGTGGTGATGAAGCTGGCATGGCCAGTTTGGGTGCATTGGGTTTTGGCACCAGTGTCTTTGCACTGTAAGAAATTTAGCACAAGCAGTGTATGAATTGGGCAGGCAGGGTGAAACGCAGTTTAATAAGTAATAATTGCCAGTGATCGGTTGAAACAATGGTGCTGCAGTATTGATGTGATGTCTATAATAAGTGGAAGGAATGGTGTCCCAGGCTTGATGTCAGTAGGAAGAATGGTGCCCTAGCATTGATGTCAGTGATCAGTGGGAGTTATGGCCAAGGATTGATGTCACTGATCAGTGGGAGAAATGGTGTCCCAACACTAATGCAAGTGGTCAGTGGGAGGTATCGTGTCCCAAAACTGATGTCAGTGGTCAGTGGGAGAAATGGTTCCCCATTACTAATGTCAGTGGAAGGAATTATGTACCAGGAGTGATGTCAGTGCTCAGTGGGAGAAATGTGCCCCAGCACTGATGCCAGTTGTCAGTGGGAGGTATCGTGTCCCAAAACTGATGTCAGTGGTCAGTGGGAGAAATGGTTCCCCATTACTAATGTCAGTGGAAGGAATTATGTACCAGGAGTGATCTCAGTGGGAGAAATGTGCCCCAGCACTGATGCAAGTGGTCAGTGGGAGGTATCGTGTCCCAAAACTGATGTCAGTGGTCAGTGGGAGAAATGGTTCCCCATTACTAATGTCAGTGGAAGGAATTATGTACCAGGAGTGATCTCAGTAGGAGAAATGTGCCCCAGCACTGATGCCAGTTGTCAGTGGGAGGTATTGTGTCCCAAGATTAATGTCAGTAGTCGATGGGAGAAATAGCTCCCCAGCACTGATATTGGTGATCAGCAGGAGGTGTCGTGTCCCAGGAGTTATGTCAGTGGGAGAAATTGGTCCTCAACACTAATGTCAGTGGTCAGTATAACAAATTACAGTATGTCCTTGGATTAATGTCAGTGGTCAGTGGGAGAAATGGTTCCTCAGCAGTGTCAGCACTAATGTCAGTGGAAGGAATTACAGTATGTCCCAGGATTGATGTCAGTAGGAGAAATGGTGCCGCAGGACTGATTTGAGTGGTCAGTGGGAGGAATTGTGTCCCAGAATTGATGTCAGTGGGTGAAATGGTGCCCCAGTATTGTTGTCAGTGGTCACTAGAAGGAATGGTGTGCCAGGACTGTTTCAGTAGTCAGGGGGGAAGAATGGTGTCCCAGCATTGATGTCAGTGGGAGAAATTGTGCCCTAACATTGATCTCAGTGGTCAGTGGAAGGAATGGCATCCCAGCATTGATGTCAGTAGTTAGTAGAAGGAATTGTGTCCTAGCATTGATTTCAGTGCTCAGTGGGAGAAATGGTGCCCTAGGACTGATGATAGTGGTCAGTGGAATGTTGCCCCAGCACTGATGTCATGGTCAGTGGTCAGGATTGGCTTATTGGAATTGGCACTCAGTGGCACTTCTGTGTATGTCCTGCTCCACACCTTGTGGTGATGTCAAGGTCAGAACTATACAGGCACCATCAGGCTGATACTGCCAATTATATACTGCAAAGTGCAGGAGCCACCTGATTTCCAGTGCTTGGTTTGGCATACAGAGTCTCCCTATAGCTTGCAATGAGAAAGTCCTTCATGTAGGGTCTTTCATTGCAGGAGACAGTCAACATCAAACAGCAGGCCACAGCTGACTGTAAGCCGTAGTATGGGGACCGATGTTCTAGACTTTATCTCTGCTATAAACAAGCAGTTCGGTATACACAATTGTCCACTTGGACAGTGAGAAATTATTGAAGACCCACACCCACCATCCTTCGGTGAGGATTAAAGTGCACTGTACCTAAAGCCAAAACTTTTTTTTTTAGTTTTGGATAGAGTAGAGAAGAGTGGGATAGAAAGGATAAAACTCCTGTTCAGGAGGTTTCCCTTTATGCCCTGGTTTTGTCTTGCGCTGGAGACACCATAAAGACTGAGTAAATATCTCTCCAAAGTTATTGGAAAAAAATATTTTAGACAACCTCTTTGTGCTGCAGAAACAACAAGTGTCCCCACTGTAAGATTTCTCTTCTATTGATCTTACAGTAAAAAACTACAAAATGTTGTATTTCTCATCCCTTTCTGTCTTGGTGAGTGGTGACAATGGTCACAAGACAAATAGAAAGGGGAAACCTTCCTGATTGTGAAACAAAGCAGTAAAAACCTGACAAGGGCGTTTCTGTCCATCCCCTTCCCCATTGGTCTCCAAACTGTTGCCTGGGAGCCTGATATGGCCCTTTGCTCGCCTTTATCTGGCCGTTGGGCCACTTTTTCTCCCACTGATACAAGACACTATTCCTTCCACTGACACCAACAATAAAACAAAATTACTGCTACTGATATGAACAACGAGGCACTATTTCTTCCATTGACACCAACAATAGTGCATTATTCGATGGGAAGCTATTCCTCCCACTGACACCAATTATGGGACGCTATTCCTCCCACTGATACTAATAATAGGACACTGTTTCTCTCACTGACACCAATGATGGGACACTATTCCTTCCACTGATACCAATGATGGGTCACCATTCCTCTCAATAACACCATTGATGGGCACTATTCCTCTCCATTACTCCAATAATGGGGAACTATTCACCAACGATGAGGCAAAATTTCTCCCACAGAAGCCAGAGATGTATTGTTTACTTCTACTGCTGTCAGGATAGTTTGTATTCCCAGTGGCCACAGCCTGGCCCCCCTAAAGTTTGAAAAACAATAAACTAGCCCTTTGTTTACAAAGTTTGGAGACCCTTGCCCTACTCTATTCAATTTTTTTTCAAATATTTTTTTTATACATACACATTGTTTTTGGATTTGTTTTAGGATTTGTGTTGAAACTCATGTCCTGCCAATACTTCCTTTTGTAAGAGTGCAGCTACGAACTTCACAATATTTTAGCAGAGGGCTTTTCTGTTCTTTTTGGCTCAACTCGATATAACCTGACTGGTTACACCATCTCATTAAAACCAAAAAAAAATAAAAATGGATTCCCTTTAAGTAATCACATTCCTAGCGAAGCAGGATACAGCTTACCACGCTGAAAGAAATTGTCAAAGTGTACCTGAATGACATAAGCTCTACAACAACTATTGCATAATGGAAATCTTGTGCACTTAGAGGCAATAAATCATAGCAAACAATGTCAGTGAACACAAAACAGCAGCAGAAGGGTTCAATACGGCCATGATGGCTATCACTTAATTTGTCTGTTATGAAAAAAATTAGGTAGTTATTTACAGATGACATCTTCCGTAGACTTGCGTTGGTGTAAGAGGTGATCCAGTATTTTCCATACTTCGACTGCTGTCCTCATGACTTTCCACTCAAGAATGTGATGCACTTGTTAACACTTGACATTTGGTGCATGCTGAAAAATTGCTGTGAAAATAGTGCTAGGAAAAAAAAGAAGACGAATGGATAGCCGTGTAACATATAAAAGCTATTTTTAAGACTTATGTTGGCTGTGCGGAGAATGATGCCACATTCCATGCCAATTCAAGAATGAACTTGACAAGCATGTGTAGGCTAAGCCGAGCCTTCTGTTACCATTGCCTAAAGTAATAACCTGGACCAACTATCCTGAATTGAACTGGTCACAGCCTTCTTAAAGAGGAGCTCCAGTCTCCCCCAAAAAATTAAAAGTCAGCAGCTCCAAATACTGTAGTCACCAATAGGGATGGAAGAATGGTTCGGCCCGAACATTAGCTGTTCGCAAGTTTGCCAAACAACTGAATTATCAGGACATTCGAACGTTTGTTCGGCCCACCGAACGACCAAAATGCAATGCGCCGCCGCACAGTGCATTGAAAGCCCTGATTGGCTGAAGCATAAAAGCTTTGCCCAATCAGGGCACAGAGCACTGTCAAAGCCATGATTGAATGCTGTCATGATGACTCTATACAATCATGGCTCATTGCTGTAAGTCCTGCCCCATACTATAAAAGTATTTTTTTTAATAGCGGCCATTTTCAGTGTGATATGTGAGTGTAGTGCGACCATTCATCTTTACATTAGTGTGAATCTAGGGATAGTTCAGTCAGTGTGAGTGTAGTGAGTCCACCATTTATCTTTACATTAGTGTGAATGTAGGGATAATTCAGTCAGTGTGAGTGTAGTGACCGTTTAACACAGTATATTTCAGTGCGTTACTGCAAGTTTAACACCGTATATTTCAGTGCGTTAATGCAAGCTTAATGCCATATATTTTAGTGCGTTATCTTTTGTTTAACACAGTACATTTCTGTGCGTTAGCGAGCGCTTAATGCAGTATATTTTAGTGCGTTACGTGCCATTTAAAGCAGTACATTTCTGCGTGTTACTGCAGCTTAACGCAGTATATTTCAGTGTGTTACTGCAAGTTTAACACTGTATATTTCAGTGCGTTAATTGACGTTTAATGCAGTACATTTCTTTGCATTAGTGCACACTTAACACAGTATATTTCAGTACGTTACGTGCCATTTAACGCAGTACATTTCTGTGCGTTACTGCACGCTTAACGCTGTATATTTCAGTGTGTTACTGCAAGTTTAACACTGTATATTTCAGTGTGTTACTGCAAGTTTAACGCTGTATATTTCAGTGTGTTATCTCCCGTTTAAAGCAGTATAGTTCAGTATGTTACTGTAAGTTTAATGCCGTATATTTCAGTGCGTTATCTTAAGTTTAACAATGTATATTTCAGTGCGTTAACTTCCATTTACCGCAGTACAGTTCAGTGCATTACTGAAAGTTTAACGCTGTATATTGCAGTGCATTACCTTCCTCTTAACGCAGTATAGTTCAGTGCGTTACTGCAAGTTTAACGCCGTATATTGCAGTGCGTTATCTTCCATTTAACGAAGTACAGTTCAGTGCATTACGGCAAGTTTAACGCCGTAATTTTAAATGCGTTACTTTACGTTTAATGCAGCATAGTTCAGTGCGTTACGGCGCGTATGACTCAATATATTTATGTGCATAAGTGAAGATTTACTGCAGTATAATATAGTGTATCAGTGGAGTGTGTCTGTGTATAGAGTACTCAAGTTAAAGTGCACCAAACACCACTTTCCATTGATTTAAGTGAATCCACGTACACATTTACACATCTATATTACATTTTGTTAATAAGAACCCCCATCATGTTTGGGAGGACAACAAGGAGAGGCAGACATTCCCATGGCCCTGAAAGGGGACCAGCAGCGTATGTGTCCACAGGCAAATGTGGACGTGGTCAATCAACAGACAGGGCATAATTTCCTCTGTTTAGTGATGTTGCCCATGCTATTCAGCCACAGCATGCAGAGGAGGTGGTGGACTGGCTTACTAAACCATCCTCATCCTCCTCATTCTTCGTCACCCAAGCAGAGACTGGTGCACAGTCCACTGCAGCTGCCAGAGTGGCTAAACCTGCCTCCTTGTCCACAGCTATTTCTGCCATAGCCCCAGCATCAGGCATGGAGGAGTCAGCTGAGTTATTTGAACACAGCGCCAGTCACTTATTCCTTGACGATGCACAGCCATTACTTGATTCAGATGTTGGTTCTGAGGTTGAAGATGAGGAAGACAGGAACATGAGCCTACAGAGAAGAGAGAACACTGGTACACAAATTGGCAGTCATGTTCCTCCAGCCACAGCCTATTGTCATGTTTTCTCCAGTGGTAATGAGGATAGAGGAGATGATGATGATGAGGTCACTGACGCGACTTGGGTGCCAGATAGAGCAGAGGAGGAAAGTTAGAGTGAGGCACAACCCCAACGAGGCAGCCATCATGGAAGAGTAGAGAGCAGACACCCTATTCCATCATATTGTGAAGCTGTTATCTCCTGACCCACTTCCCACAGCTCAGCTGTCTGGGTCTTTTTTAGCACATGTGCAGCTGATTGCACTGTTGCAATTTGCAAACTTTGTCTCAAGCACTTCAGGGCGTGGCAAAAACACCAGCCATTTGGGTACCACATGCTTGACAAGGCATTTAACCTCCCACCATTCAGCCCCTTGGTAAGAGCACCTGAAAGCCACACAAAAGGGGCACAAATCGGTTCCTCCTCCTTATTCACCTCAGTCTGCCCCGCTATACCTCATGATCTTTCAGCAGCCTCCACTGACAGGGATGATGGTATAGCGCAGGGTGTCCCAGGTCCTTGCAGCACACCACCAGCTGTAGACTATAGCTGGCAAATTTCTCTGCCCCATCTGCTGCAGTGAAAAAAAAAATACAGTCACTGCCACCCACATACCCAGAATCTAAATGCAAGCTTGTCAAAGCGGCTGGCTCCACAACTTCTACCTTTCCATCTGGTGGATTCTGACCCCTTCCGTGAATTTGCAGAATGTGCTGTACCACAAAGGGAGGTTTCCAATCGCTATTTCTTTTCATGTGAGGCCATTACAGCTCTGTACCAACACGTGGAAGGCAATGTTGTAGCATCATTGAACAAGGCAGTCAGCCACAAAGTCAATGTTACAGCTGACACGTGGTCCAGCATGTCAGGGACTATATATTTTGTTCACAGCACACTGGATAACTCTGCTTGCAACTTGGAAAAATGCAGGACAGGGCTCAGTGCTGCAGCTTGTTGTGCCCTCACGTCTCCATACAGCTAATGTTCATGGTGCGAGATTTGTCAGCTCTACCCCCTCCTCCTCTGCCTCCATGCCCTCCTCTGCTGAATTGTCCTTTTTTGTCCAGTTTATATATAAACTGGACAGTGGGCCGTACTCCATAGTTTAACCACTTGCCGACCAGCTCACGCACATTTACGGTGGCAAAGTGGCTCGTTCCCACGAATCGCCATACCTGTACAATGGCTCCTTTAAGAGCCATAACAGGCATGCTCATGCCCGCTGCGTGGCGGGGGACCAGATGTGCATGGCCGGTGGCTGCAATGTCCGCCGGCCACGAAACCCAGACTGTGTATGTAAACACATAAATCCCTGTTCTGACAGGGGAGGAGAGACAGATCTTCTGTTCCTAGTAATTAGGAAAAGCAAATATGTCTCCTCTTCCAGTCAGTCCCATCCCCCCACAGTTAGAAACACACATAAGGGAACACATTTAACTCTTTGATTGCCCCTAGTGTTAACCCCTTCCCTGCCAGTGACATTTATACAGTAATCAGTGGCTTTTTTAGCTCTGATCGCTGTATAAATGTCAATGGTCCCAAAAAAGTGTCAAAACTGTCAGATCTGTCCGCTGCAATGTTGCAGTCCTGCTACAAATCGCTAATCTCCGCAATTACTAGTAAAAAAATAAAATAATAAAAATGACATAAATATAACCCCTATTTTGTACACGCTATAACTTTTGCGCAAACCAATCAATATACGCTTATTGCGATTTTTTTCACCCAAAATATGTAGAAGAATACATATTAGCCTAAACTGATTAAGACATTTTTTTTTACATTTTTTGGGGGATATTTATTATAGCAAAAAGTAAAAAATATAGTTTTGTTTTCAAAATTGTCAGGTGATCAAATACCACCAAAAGAAAGCTCTATTTGTGGGAAAAAAGGTTGTCCAATTTATTTGGGTACAGCGTTACAGTTAAAATGACGCAGTGCCGTATTACAAAAAATGGCCTGGTCATTAAGGGGGAAAATCTTCTGGGGCTGAAGTGGTTAAGCACCAGTGCTTGCAACTGAGACTGAACCAAACAGCCTCTTTTAGTACTAAATCTGGGCTTGTGGAACTCCAATACTGTGGAATAGTGTAAAGTTTTTATTGCAGAATCACAACATTCAAGGCATATTCCTGAATAGAAAATTCAAACAGCAGAGGGACCCACTGGATTGTGTATTATGGTATGCTTAGAAATGGATTGGAGTCATCGTATTTTGACGAAGGTCAAATAACTATATTTGCCTCCAACACTCCGATTACTCTGATCCATCGCTAAACACCATAATACACATTTCAATGGGCGCCTCTGTTGTTCGAATCGTCAATGGAATTTTTATTGTTATTTCTCTCTATCAACAAGCCTATCACTCACTTGATAGACCCTTTGAGGACCTAGGATTAGGAACCCTGAGGCATTAGTGACCAACATCATCCAGCGTGAAGACAATTATGCTCCACTTGCACCCCAAGTAGGTTACTTGTTCTACTTAGTCAGGTTGTCATAAACTTGCCAAATGTAATATTACATTCTAAACTGATATTTCTTGGAGCTAATATTATTGCATACATACCACACCATGATTTCTCTGAGTTTATTTGGTTATTTTCCCTGTTCTCCTGGTTTTACTTTACTGACCCCTGAAGACCACCACCACACAAATAAGGCATACTCGGAATCCCACCGAGTATCAACAAAATAGGCAATAATTTTAACAACGGGTAGCACCGTGGTAATAGGTTAGCACTTCCACCTAGGGTTGGTGGTTTAAATCCCAACCACAGCACTACCTGCCTGGAGTTTGCATGTTCTTCCTGTGCCTGTGGGAGGTTTCCTCCCACATTCCAAAGACATGCTGGTAGGTTAGTTGGATCCTGTCTAAATTGGCCCTAGTATGTGTATGTATGAATGTGAGTTAGGGACCTTAGATTGTAAGTGTTATGGAAATTGTTATTAATGTATGTTGTCAGATGCCCCCCAGTATCTGTTTTGCTGTAATGCTCTCATGCGAGCGTATACGCACATACAGATGCTGGTGGAAGACCATTGGATGCGGAAACCTTCCCGTGGACACGGCAGATCTGTTTGCTCTTCTAAGGATGTTTGTTAATGCCTCACCAAGGGACTGGCCACTCCATGGCGACCGCATTTAAACTCCTAAGTAAGCAGATCTGCGTACATGGGAACCATAGCATAACCATACAAAATTATGCCCCACTGAGCCATGATAGAGTATGGCTCACATCATTGGTAGCAGTGGGAATGTGCACACGATCATGTTCAGAACCATGTGCTTGCCGCATGATTTTGCACACGACCATCTGCACACGTCATTACTGTATTTCTATTTGAATATATACATATGTGTGTGATTGGTTCTTTTGAAAGAATGTGTCTGATTGGCTGATTCTGAAGCCACCACCTTCCTTCGTTCATTCATGTTGACAGTATAAATAAAGGAGTAAAAAGCATTTAAGGCAGGATTCTGCTGAGCTCAATGTGATACCAGCATTTGTTTGTGTTAGTGAGAGACATACAAAGCGCACTTTCCCGGCATTATATGAGAGAGATTTTTTTTGTGCTTTTAAGCGCTAAGAAATGATATGCTTATAGGGAGAAGCTTAGAATTTCCCTGACATAAGCTCCTTGAGGGCAGGGAACTGATGTAAATGTGTAAAGCACTCCGTAAATTGACACTGCTGTAAAAAATAAATAACAAAAGGAGTGGGCTTACATCAGGTCTAAAACGTACACATTTGAACTGTTACAATGTATTTATTTAAAGTTACTGGGGCTGGAAATGACACAATGGAATTCGCTAACTTCATCAAACATTTTTATTCAGAAATTGTCACCACTCAGAAACATCAGCAACTGGGCAATCAACTATATTAGACATGTGCACACTGAAATATTTCGTTTCGGAGTTTCGTTTTCTTCCGAAACATAAATTTATTTAGTTACTCCCGAAATTCGTTTTTATTTATTTTGTTTCATTAAAAAATGCATTCGTCCGAAAATCCGAAATAATTAAGATCGAATCTGTCATTGAAGGCTTATGGTGTCTGTCGAATGTTCTAAGAAGATTCGACGGAGCAGCTAAACTGTACGACGCCGCAATCGTACATTTCCAATCGAATGTTCCGCCTACAAGCTATAGTAGAATTGTAATGTTGTATGACACTAGTAATAATTATATTCATTAATTATTATTACTAGTCAACCAACATTAGAATTCTTCTATAGCCTATGGGCGGAGCATTTGAACTTAAATGTCCGCTCGCGCCGACTGCTTCGTCAAATCTTTTCTCTCTATGACGAATAATCTTGGACTAATAGAGTTAGGTTAGGCACATTCAACCTTTTTTGCTATTGTCTCTATAATGTCGAATCTTTTCTCTCTATGTTGAATCTTTTCTCTCTATGTTGAATCTTTTCTCTCTATGTAGAATAATCTTGAACTAATAGAGCTAAGGTTAGGCACATTCGACCAAGGGTTCGATGGACACAGAGCGATATTGTCAGTGTCATGTCGTATCTTCTATCTATATCGAACTGTTGTCACAACGAAAACGGATCGGATTCTGCACGTTCGTTATGGTTTTTAAAACGATAACGAAAATACCCAACGAAAATGTATTCGGACGAAAACGAATGCACATGTCTACTATATATACTGTACATGAAAAATACTGTAGGTATACTTTGAAACCAATTTCTAAGCAGATATAGACTTTGTATTTTTTTTTTTTCAAAAATTACAGTAGGTGTTCATGGCCATTAAGTAGGCATGAGTGCTTGATGATCAGTTGACAAGAATTATTTAGTAAAACTTGTTCCCACAATGGGCTGTTCTTATGACCACCATGAGTTCTGTTGAAAAAAATATTTTAGAGAAATTAAATAGAAGTTAGTAGGACGTGTAACGGTATTTCTCCAGGAGCCAAGCCGTTTTACTTTGGGGCTGGTACCTAACATGTGCTGCTTTCAGGCTCACAATTGACTGGTCCAACATATTTCCACCAGCAGAGAAGTTTCTATGGTGAGGAGAAGAATAATATACACTGTGTCTGCGTGTCTCCTCTTAGTGCTTGGGGAAATAGTATTACTGTACACTGCTGAAGAAATCTATTTACCACTGAAATGTGCCATACTGTATGTGAATTAGGTGGAGAACCAGATCCATTAAAGATTAATTCCAGGCAAAAAGCTAAATACAGAGATGAGATACATACTGTAAATGTGAGTAAGTATGAGCTTGGGTTTAACTCGGTTCTGCCAGAACCAGAAGTCAACTGTCAGTCCGGGTCAATGAGCTGCAGGTGGGGAATTCCCCACCCTAGAGCTGCATGTGCACAAAGAAGCCAGGATCCTCATGACATCATTGACCTATTATGGCAACATTAGGCCAATGGCATCAGGAGGGTTTTTGGATTACGATCGTTATTGAATTATATTAATTTAGTCACATTGAGTGATCAATTGAATGATCTTATCATAATACTGTGTGTGTGGCCACCTATAGACAGTTGTCACAAAACAGTTGCCACCATTGTAAGAGTTCTTATTTCTTCTTGTTCTGGTGCCAGGTGCTGTATTTTCTCAGTGTGGACAAAATCTGACAAGGGGTTCTAACTCTTCCCTACTCTTTCCAAAATATAAAAAAAAAAAATCAACAACGTATCTTGCCTGTAAATGCACTTTAACTTTTTTAACCCAATTTTCTTTTACGGATACTCCTTTAAAGCAAGATTTGCCAAGCCTTAAATGCCACTAGCACTACATGTTTTGTGGAAATCTAGATGGAAATAAATCACATTAATGAGATATTAATCACCCAGCTGTGCATATGAAATCACCTGCAAAAGATGTTCTGTTGGTGGGACCTGAGGACAGGTTTAGGTGATACTGCTATAAACCCAAAAACAAAACCTGAATATATTGCAGCTTGCCAGCCTTAGATATGCAGCTGCATTCATTTTTTTCTGGATTTCTTTTCTTTATTTTTATTTTATGGTCTTTCCAGTAATAAGCTGTGGGGTTGATTTACTAAAACTGGATAGTGAAAAATCTGGTGCATTTGTACATGGTAGCCAGACAGCTTTTAACTTCATTACATAACAAATGTGCGGCGCTAAGACCAAACAGTGAATAACTAGATGAAATAACTATATAAAGAATATTTATATACATTGCACAAATCTACTAAAAAATATATTAAACAAATGAATATATTAAATTAATAATAAAATATATCCTATAAAACAAATCCAAAAACGTGAAAATAACATTCAATTGTTTGTAATGTCCAAAGTTAAGTGCAAGTGCTCCGTGTGCTGCACAACATCCTTAATATATATGTTAAATCAAATTGTTTGACAGTCCATCATAAAACCATAGATAAAAGTGATGCTGGTGCCTTCATGCAGTGCGCACACAATCCTTGTGTACCCCTCCACCAGATGTGCCCTCACCTTAAGGGCTTTGTATAAAATCCTGTATTAAATGTTAACAGAATTAAGAGATCCTCCTGTGATTTCCTCCTTCCTGTTGTAACTATTTGGCTTAAAATGCTGATCAAGAACAACTCCTTCCTCCTGGTTACCAGCAACCTCCTCTCATATATGTCACATGTAGAAACAACAGAGGCTTGCAATAGTGTGATATCGTTTTTAAAAAAGATTTATTACAACTTAAACTCCACAAGAATTACGCTCACATTTCATGATAAAAAAACACGCCTTAGTAAACTCATGTGTGATGGGGTGATAGTGTCACCTGAAACCGGATCTGCAGCCCCGGTCAGCGGCGTTCACCACGTCCTAAGCCTGTGCTCCAGAGCACTTCCTGATCAAGCTCCTCCTACCGGTTTCGTCACAATCTTGTGATTTCCTCTGGGATTTGCCACACAAATCCCAGAGGAAGTCACGAGATTGTGACGAAACGGTAACCAGGAGGAATGAGTTGTTCTTGATCCGCATTTTAAGCCAAATAGTTACCACAGGAAGGAGGAATCACATGAGTATCTCTTAATGCTATTAACATTTACTAAAGCCTTTTATACAAAGCCCTTAAGGTGAGGGTACATCTGGTGGAGGGGTACACAAGCACTGTGTGCGCACTGCATGAAGGCACCAGCATCACTTTTACCTATGTTTTTTTAATGGACTCTCAAAGAATTTGATTTAACATATATATTAAAGGATATTGTGCAGCACACGGAGCACTTGCACTTTACTTTGGACATTACAAATAATTGAATGTTATTTTCACATTTTTGGATTTGTTTCTTAGGATATATTTTATTATTAATTTAATATATTCATTTATTTAATATATTTTTTAGTAGATTTGTGCAATATATGAAAAAAAAAAACAATGAACTACCCTTGCCATGCTATTGGCCCTGGTGGAATGCGACTGTATGTTCTTCCCCCCTATATATATATATATATATATATATATATATATTTATTTATTTTTACCTGGGGAGACACGGACAACCTGGTGTAGGAAAAAACCTGAACTTGACTGATCTGAGGAAAAGACAGAGAGGATGATGAGTAGCCGATACGCCACTAAGGATAAATATATATTTGGATGTCGCGGGATTCGAACACGTGGTATGGGTGACACTGCGAGTGGCTACGAATTGATATGAGAAAACATGGTAACGGAACCTACCTGCGACAGTGGCCGTGCAACTGGGTCTGCAACGGTCTGAAGCGCGTATGCAACGTATCCGAAGAGTGTGGTGTGGTACCGTGTATGACGCTCACAACATGACTAGAGTTTTGGGGAAGTAACGGGGGGGGGCTGTGGGTAGCACCGTGTACAAGATGTGAATGCAAAGTAACGACTCCTGCCTGCGACAGCAAGCAAGACTTGATCAACAAGCACGAATGAGCAACAGCAACTTACTACTCGGTAACAACAGACTCACGAACATGCAGTGAGCCTGGTCGGCCTGGTGACGTAATGACTCGCACACTGGAACTGACAATGAGTATGGGCGAGTGGGCTGCTTAAATACTCTCCGGGCTCCTCCCATATATTCAGGCCACCATACTGGCCTTCATATATATATATATATATATATATATATATATATATATATATATATATATATATATATACATATATATACATACACAAAAATATATACATATATATATAAAAGTATTGTGACACCTGCCGGTACATGCACATGAACTTTAACCACTTGCTTACCAGGCACCTAATCCCCTCTCCTGCCCAGACCAATGTTCAGCTTTTAGCGCTGTCAACCTTTGAATGACAATTGCGCGGCTATACAGCACTGTACCCAAATAACATTTTTATCATTTTTTTCCCCACAAATAGAGCTTTCTTTTGGTGGTATTTGATCACCTCTGGGTTTTTTATTTTTTGTTAAAAAAAAAATTAAAAATTAAAGATTAAAAAAAAAAAAAAATACAAAACCATTTTATATTTTGTTAATACATTTTGCAAACAGGTAATTTTTCTATTTCATTGATGTATGCTGATGAGGCTGCACTGATGGGCACTGATAGGCTGCACTGATAAGGCAGCACTGGCGGCACTGATGCGGTGGCACTGGTGGGCACTGATAGGTGGCATTGGTGGGCACTGATGGGTGGCATTGGTGGGCACTGATGGGTGGCACTGATGGGTGGCACCGATTGCTGGCACTTAATAATGTGGGCACTGATTGGGGGCACTGTGGACACTGATTTGTGGCACTGGCAGGTGGCATTGACAGGTGACACTGGCAGGGGGTACTTGTGGACACATATGAGGCAGCTTTGCCTCTTCCTCTTTGGGACTGATGTCTCTTCAAACAGGCCAGCGATCTGCTTTTTTTTCTTCACGCGCTGTCAGCGTGAGAAGAAAAAAAAAATGATTACCGATCCACTGTTTATATCACGTGATCAGCTGTCAATGGTTGACAGCTGATCACTTGGTAAGGGGCCGGGATCTGTGATCACCCGAGTCTCATTTACTCTGGTGATCACAGCGCGCGCCGCGTGCCCCCTTCAGGGGGATCGTGGCCAGCTTTGAAAGGAGAGGACGTTAACAGACGTACTCCTGGCAAAGCAGATCCGCCCTGTAGCAGTAATTCGGCTATAGCGCGGATCTGAACAAGTTAATGGCATCTTAGTCCATAGGGTTCAATATAGAGTTGGCCCACCCTTTGCAGCTATAACAGCTTCAGCTCTTCTGGGAAGGCCGTCCACAAGGTTTAGGAGTGTGTCTATGGGAATGTTTGACCATTCTTCCAGAAGCACTTTGTGAGATCAGGCACTGATGTTGGATGAGAAGGCCAACCGGAGAGATGACCCACCATGCTTCACCTATAACTACAACATCACTTTTCAGTGGACTAACACTCTGAATCAAACACAGTCAGTCAATTAGCATTTTGAAAAGTATGACAGCAATGGTTGACTATACATTTCCCTTATTTTAAGGCATTTTGAAATGTTCCTATCTGCAGAATTTCCCTGGAAAGCTCAGATGTTGTCACCTCCCATCCCAACCTATGGAAAAACTTGAATTGTGCTTGTAAAACGCTTGTAAACACTTTTTATGAGCATTTCCTGTGTCCAAAAACAACACAATATGCTTCGAAATGCTTGTAAACTGTTCTAAAATGCTTTAAAACCCTCATAAATGCCCATGAATAAATGATATTACAGTTGTGTTCATAAGTTTACATACCCTGGCAGAATTTATGATTTCTTGGCCATTTTTAAGAGAATATGAATGACAACACAAAAACTTTTCTTTCACTCATGGTTGATGTTTGGCTGAAGCCATTTATTATCAATCAACTGTGTTTACTCTTTTTAAATCATAATGACAACAGAAACTACTCAAATGACCCTGATCAAAAGTTTACATACCCTAATGATTTTGGCCTGATAACATGCACACAAGTTGATACAAAGGGGTTTGAATGGCTATTAAAGGTAACCATCCTCACCTGTGATCTGTTTTCTTGTAATTAGTGTGTGTGTATAAAAGGTCAATGAGTTTCTGGACTCCTGACAGACCCTTGCATCTTTCATCCAGTGCTGCACTGACGTTTCTGGATTCTGAGTCACGGGGAAAGGAAAAGAATTGTCAAAGGATCTGCAGGAAAAGGTAGTTGAACTGTATAAAACAGGAAAGGGATATAAAAAGATATCCAAGGAATTGAGAATGCCAATCAGCAGTGTTCAAACTCTAATCAAGAAGTGAGAGTGTTGTTGAAACCAAACCACAGTCAGGTAGACCAACTAAAATTTCAGCCACAACTGCCAGCAAAATTGTTTGGGATGCAAAGAAAAATCTACAAATAACTTCAGGTGGAATACAGGACTCTCTGAAAACATGTAGTGTGGCTGTTTCAAGATGCACAATAAGGAGGCACTTGAAGAAAGATGGGCTGCATGGTCGAGTCACCAGAAGAAAGCCATTTCTACGCAAATGCCACAAAGTATCCAGCTTACAATACGCCGATGGAGACAGTCCGATGGGAGCTATTCATCGGATTTTCCGACCGTGTGTATGCCCATCGGTCTTTTTCTGTCGGAATTTCCGACGGACTTTGGATTGAGAACCTGTTCTTAATTTTTCAGACGGAAAACCTTTCTATCGGATTTTCCGATCGTGTGTATGCAATTCCGACACGCAAAATTCCGACGCATGCTCGGAAACAATTCAACGCATGCTCAGAAGCATTAAACTTCCCTTTTATAGTGCAGTCGAATGTGTTTTATGCCGTGGTGTTATTGACCGTCGGAATTTGGTGTGACCGTGTGTAGGCAAGACAGTTTGAGTGAAATTCCGTCGGAATTCCGACGGGAAAACCATCAGAGCTTTTTCCGACAAGAATTCCGACCGCGTGTACGCGGCATTAGACTGGAAAAAGGCAAGTCACGGCATTAGGAGTAAATTAGATGCCATGCTAAAAAATAATATACTGACCTTAGAAGAGAGCAGAAAGATAAGCTTTTTACTCCTTCCTTATCCAATCACAGGCTGGGTGCCGGGAGGTGATTTAACTGTATTGCTTACCTGCAGTAGAGAAAAGTCAGGTCACTAAGGTAATCTAGCAGAGCTGTGCAAATCTCAGGCTGGTCAAAAATGATAAAACAATACCTATATCTATTTATCTGTTTGCCCGGAGTTCAGCTTTAATTTTATGTAGTGACATGACATATAAGGATACATGGACAAGTTATCTTTGCAGTCACTGCATTTTTTCCTCCTTTTTTTGTACGGTCAGGTACGGCCAAAATATTTCCTCTAATCCCAGCTCTTGAGTGGGGATCTCGGATTACAGACGATGTGAATAGTATCTATGTTCCGCAGTGGTTGAGGTTCCTGGAATATTTCCAGTCCCAGTTATCTGCTCTGGCAGCTTAGGGTCCTTTTTAAGCAGCTGAAGCTGAATTTATTGTCATTGGGTAAGTGAAGAGTCTCCTGATTTATTTGGTCTAATTTGTTTTTGTGTTGATACTTTATATCACTTAGAAACTGAATATGTCAGCCCGACCCTATTTCCGGCCTAAGCCTCGAAATTCATGGACCCATACACCTTCCGGAAGTGGAACGTGAAAATCTAGATAGTGGAATGGCTCAACGTTTAAAAACGTATCAGTAAAACAATCGAGAAAAAACATCTACAGTGTATGGAACTGATATGCCTCTAACAGCCATTCACATATGGAAGAATTCTAAAAACAGTAGTTGTTTGTGGCCACTCCTCTTCCTGTCATAACTGCCAATGGTGGGGGTGGACACTGCATGGCTGTCAAGGACTCCAAGTTATTTAACCCCTTCAGATCCACAGCTGACAGCGTGAGGAGTAATAAAAGCCAATCACCGGCTTCTGTTGAAGGGACATCACTCCCGAAGAGGAAGAGGCAAAGCCGCCTCATATGTGCCCACCAGTACCGCCTCCCAATGCCATCTGCCAGTGCACGAATCAGTGCCCACAGTGCCCACCAATCAGGGCCCACTAGTACATAAGTGCCAGCAATCAGTGCCACCTATCAATGCCCACGAGTGCCACCTATCAATGCCCACCAATGGTGCCAATCAGTGCCTCATCAGTGCCACGTAGCAGTGCTGCCTATCAGAGTCACCTACCAGTGCAGATCAGTGCCCATCACTGTCCCCCATCAGTGCCACCTATCAGTGCCACCTATTAGTGCCCTTCAGTGCAGACTATCAGTGCTACCCATCATTGCCACCTCTCAGTGCCCACCAATGCCACCTATCAGTGCCCACCAGTGCAACCTCATCAGTGCCCACCAGAGCTGCCTATTCGTGCCCATCAGTGCCGCCTTAACAGTGCCCATCAGTGTTGCCTTATCAGTGCCCATCAATGCAGCCTATCGGTGCCCATCAGTGCAGCCTATCAGTGCCCATCAGTGCAGCCTCATCAGTGTACAAAAAAAAAATTACCTGTTTGCAAAACTTATTAACAAACTTTTTTTTTTTTTTCTTTTTGAAGCATTGAAGCCTGCAAAGCAATGCAACTGCGATCAGTGGATTGTGGGTGCAATGCTCTTTTCCGCCAGTCCCAGGTCAGTACAAAAGTGCAGACCTTCAATTATGGAACGTGAGGAAGTATCAATGGACTACAAGTGCTGTGACTTCATTGCACTTGTAGTCCATTGAGAACTGTCTAGGAGCCTCTCTGCCGTAGTTGCAGATGGTACTTGTAGATTTAATTCAAAGATCCCAAGAATGCTGCAGCTGTGTGGGGGGAGTCATTGAATTGAGATGCTTTATTAACATTTGTCTTCAAGAAGCAATGCTTTGACACAACCTCTCATTGATGGGACACAGTAATTCTACATCCTGACTTTCCGTTCCCGAGTTCCTCTTAATCAGGAGAGTAATGGTCCACTTACAGTTATTTCTCCTTAGCTGCCAAGGATTTCGATATCCTGTTCATCATGGCATTTACTGGAGGTCCCTGAGAAATCCAGATTATGACTCATGTGGAAGATGACGAACAGAGATTACAGGTTCCTGTGTCTCCTTCCACATTTTAGACTTGGTGACACACGATCCATAGACTAGTACATAGATACATGAGCACCTGTTTTTTTTTTTTTAAAAAGGAGTAAGTAGTGGTCCTGCATATAGCAGGCAGTATGAGTTTGACTTCTGTTTTCTATTTCTATGAAACAGCGGAGTTCTGATTGATTTCAGAGAAATTCTACCCAAGCTAAAAAAAAAAGGACTTTCATTGCAGACCTGCAAGAACAAGAGGGACCCTTACCAGTCTATGTTAAAGTGTATGCCAATCCAAAAACCAATACCCCCAACAGACTGAGGGAACCTGGGGATCCAACACTATACTTTCTATATGTAATAATTCTTCTTCAGGCGTTTGACCATTAAGCCTCACAGAAGAATATATACAGTATCTCACAAAAGTGAGTACACCCCTCACATTTTTGTAAATATTTTATTACATCTTTTCATGTGACAACACTGAAGAAATGACACTTTGCTACAATGTAAAGTAGTGAGTGTACAGCTTGTATAACAGTGTAAATTTGCTGTCCCCTCAAAATAACTCAACACACAGCCATTAATGTCTAAACCGCTGGAAACAAAAGTGAGTACACCCCTAAGTGAAAATGTCCAAATTGGGTCCAAAGTGTCAATATTTTGTGTGGCCACCATTATTTCCCAGTATTGCCTTAACCCTCTTGAGCATAGAGTTCACCAGAGCTTCACAGGTTGCCACTGGAGTCCTCTTCCACTCCTCCATGATGACATCACAGAGCTGGTGGATGTTGGAGACCTTGCGCTCCTCCACCTTCCGTTTGAGGATGCCCCACAGATGCTCAATAGGGTTTAGGTCTGGAGACATGCTTGGCCAGTCCATCACCTTTACCCTCAGCTTCTTTAGCAAGGCAGTGGTCGTCTTGGAGGTGTGTTTGGGGTCATTATCATGTTGAAATACTGCCCTGCTGCCCAGTCTCTGAAGGGAGGGTATCATGCTCTGCTTCAATATGTCACAGTACATGTTGGCATTCATGGTTCCCTCAATGAAGTGTAGCTCTCCAGTGCCGACAGCACTCATGCAGCCCCAGACCATGACACTCCCACCACCATGCTTGACTGTAGGCAAGACACACTTGTCTTTGTACTCCTCACCTGGTTGCCACCACACACGCTTGACACCATCTGAACCAAATAAGTTTATCTTGGTCTCATCAGAACACAGGACATGGTTCCAGTAATCCATGTCCTTAGTCTGCTTGTCTTGAGCAAACTGTTTGTGGGCTTTCTTGTGCATAATCTTTAGAAGAGGCTTCCTTCTGGGACGACAGCCATGCAGACCAATCTGAGCACTGACAGGCTGACCCCCCACCCCTTCAACCTCTGCAGCAATGCTGGAAGTACTCATACGTCTATTTCCAAAAGACAACCTCTGGATATGACGCTGAGCATGTGCACTCAACTTCTTTGGTCGACCATGGCGAGGCCTGTTCTGAGTGGAACCTGTCCTGTTAAATCACTGTATGGTCTTGGCCACTGTGCTGCAACTCAGTTTTAGGGCCTTGGCAATCTTCTTATAGCCTAGGCCATCTTTATGTAGAGCAATTCTTTTTTTTTTAGATCCTCAGAGAGTTCTTTGCCATGAGGTGCCATGTTGAACTTCCAATGACCAGTATGAGAGAGTGAGAGCGATAACACCAAATTTAACACACCTGCTCCCCATTCACACCTGAGACCTTGTAACACTAACGAGTCACATGACACCGGGGAGGGAAAATGGCTAATTGGGCCCAATTTGGACATTTTCACTTAGGGGTGTACTCACTTTTGTTGCCAGCAGTTTAGACATTAATGGCTGTGTGTTGAGTTATTTTGAGGGGACAGCAAATTTACACTGTTATACAAGCTGTACACTCACTACTTTACATTGTAGCAAAGTGTCATTTCTTCAGTGTTGTCACATGAAAAGATATAATAAAATATTTACAAAAATTGGAGGGGTGTACTTACTTTTGTGAGATACTGTATATTGAAAAAAACTGAGCAGCTGGGATTTTGTATACTAAAGGTAACAACAGCCAGTGGCTTATTTTCATAAAGCATTCTGCTGGTATAGGAATTGCAAAAGATCTATGGAACATTCATGGTGTATCCGCTGCGGCTGGTGTTTTGGTGGGCCGACAGATATTTACATGTAATCTAATAGAAATTAGACCAGCTGAGATTAATAATCAGGTGTTTCATTGAAAGCTTGTCACATTGGGTAGGGCCTTTCTTTTTGTGGTGTAGCAGTACCCCCGTAGAAGCTGCTGAATGTTGTGGTCCGTCTGTCACCTTGTCCCAGCCAGGTACACACTTCTCAATCGCTCAGAGACATGAAAGCAGTCCGTGCACTTGATTTTATTTTTTATTGAGGGAGATTAAACTTGGACTTATAAGATGCCCGGGTAATCAAACAATCAAAGTTGGGACTCACTATATACACCTTACTTCCTTTCTTGCACTCTCCAGACTAGCTAGCACTGCAGGCCTGACACTGGCTCAGCCAGGCTCAAAGCAAATAGAAAAGTTCCAGTGCTAGCTGCCCCTGTGGCTACTGCTCCCCGCACCACCTCTTCAGGCACTGCCACCCCTCTTGGCTGCAGCTGCCCCTTTCCACTGTCCATGCCACCACAATCCTCCAGACTGGCGCTGCGCCCATCCCAGACTGCTGCATCTCAATCCTCTCAGTTGTGTCTCCCAGACGTTCCGACTGTGTGTACACTCACCAACCCTCCTGGCTGCCTCTGTAAAACTCCTGTAGACTTGCCCGGCAGTGTTCTCCTTCTCCTGCTGTCCCCTCTTGCTCCTCCTTTGCCTCCTGGCCAGGACAACTCTGTGGGTTTTAAGTGGGTCTAGTCCGCACCCGAGCCCTGGCCCAAGGTCACCCCCCCAGACCGGGGAGCTTCCTCAAAGGCCCGACAGCCTAACACTCCATCTCCATTCTTCAACCTTATCAACTCCTCCCCAGCTGGGCTGACCCTGGGTATTTAAGAAGGCCTGCCCCCTGCCAATCCAAGTTGGGGTATGGTCAAGGAAGAATACCCCAGGTGGCTCCCCTCCCACCGCTCTTTCCAGAAAGTATGAAAGTGTGAGGTCCCAGTTACACCACCTATGAGTCACGCAGCACAACTCTGAGCCACTCCCAACCCAGATCACCAAAACAAACCCAGGCTTGACCACCAGCAAAGCCTGGGAATGTACCTGTTCTAAAAAAAAAAAACTTCTAGCACACTAGAGGGTGCTACAGTAGATATAGATCAGGGGGTCTCCAAACTATGACCCATGGGTCAAGTCCAGCCTCTTGCAAGATTGAAGGGACTCTGATAGCAATCCTGATGTAGGGGGGGACTCTGATTGGCTCATGTTAATTTGGAATTTCTTTGCTGAAGTTTTTTTTTTTTTCTGTTGTTCTAAATCAGGGGTCTCCAAACTATCTAAACAAGGGGCCAGTTTACTGTACTGCCATTGGGAGTAGAAAAGGTCCCAACATCAGTGAGAAAAAACATCCCCTCCCGCTGCTTGTAATAGCAATCGAGCAGCTACAGGCATCATCCCGGTACAACCACCGAAAGTCCACGGATGTACAAGTATGTAAGTGGTTAACACACAGGATGGCAGGGGGCGTTCATGAAAAAGCCAATCCATGCAATCCATTCTAGCACTAGACCTCCTCTGAAACTCTAAACATGTAACCTGTAAAAATATTTACAGCGTTGACTATGGAGATTATTAAGTAGAAGAAGTTTGGCGCCATTCCACAAGTGCGCGCAATTTTAAAGCATGACATGTTAGGTATCTATTTACTCGGCGTAACATCATCTTTCACATTATACAAAATAATTGGGCTAACTTTAGTGTTTTATTCCGAAAAATTCTCTCTCTTCTGACTGACAGCAAAGGGGTTAAATCGGAGCCTTTAATCTCAGGATGGTAGTATTCTCAGAGCCAGGTTGAAGACATATAAATATTTACTCTTGAGCTAAATGACATTCTTCTGTATACCAGCCAATTTGTATTGAATTATTCAGATCCTTATCCACGTGGCTGTACTCGGCACAAGTTCTCAGCAAAGAATGTAACCTGCAGCGTTTCTTCTATAGTCGGGAATGGAACATGTCACAGCAAAGAGAGACGGAGATTCTCAAACAAAACAAAGTAAAAGGATACCTGGGAGGGACCAGAGACGCAGACCCACCTGTGTAGAGACCTATGGAAAAAAAAAAGGTGGAGGTCTGAGGTCCAAGACAACAACATATAGTGGAGCCGGGTCACCATGAAGGCAGAACTCAAGGCAAATAGCTAAATACGTGTATAGAGTCAGTCCATGCCGATGAGAGCTCTAGGGGCCACATCCCTTAATAGTAGACACTGAGGGTTATTTACGAAAGGAAAATCCACTTTGCACTACAAGTGCAAACTACAAGTGCAAACTACAAGTGCAAAGTGCACTTGAAATTGCACTGAAAGTGCACTTGGAAGTGCAGTCACTGTAAATCTGAGGGGTAGATCTGAAATGAGGGGAAGCACTGCTGATTTTATCATCCAATCATGTGCAAGCTAAAATGCTGTTTTTTATTTTCCTTGCATGTCCCCCTCGGATCTACAGTAGACATGTGCAATTCGTTTCGTTTTTTTCCGTTATTTTCGTTCGTTCGTTTTCGTACAAATGAACAAATGATTCGCTAAAAATTTTAACGAATAACGAATCGTTCGAATTGAACGAATCCGATTAACGAATCCGAAAAACAACGAAAATCCGAAAAAAACAAATTAGAAACAACGAATGTACGAATGAAGAAAATCCGAAAAACGAAAACAGGAACAACGAAAATGAACGAAAAAATTCGTACATTCGTAATTTTTTTTTTTGTTGAATTGGTAATTTTCCGTGTCCCTTACAATGGTGCTGCTTAACGTGCTTCGAATAGATTGAACGAAAAAATTCGTACATTCGTAACTTTTTTTAATTTTTTTCGATTCGTAATTTTCCGTGTCTCTTACAATGGTGTTGCTTAATGTGCTTCGAATGGATTGAACGAAAAAATTCGTACATTCGTAACTTTTTTTTATTTTTTTTCGATTCGTAATTTTCCGTGTCTCTTACAATGGCGCTGCTTAATGTGCTTCGAATGGATTGAATGAAAAAATTCGTACATTCGTAACTTTTTTTTTTTCGAATCGTAATTTTCCGTGTCTCTTACAATGGCGTTGCTTAATGTGCTTCAAATGGATTGAACGAAAAAATTCGTACATTCGTAACTTTTTTTTTTAGATTCGTAATTTTTCGTGTCTCTTAAAATGTAATAATAGCATACACATTACATAAAATTATGAATTATGCTCCGATTACGAATCTACGAATGTTACGAATGTTACGAATGTACGAATAATTACAAATGCGTCCGAATTTCGAATAAACGAAAATTAAACTAACGAAAAAACGAATCAACTAAAAAATAACTCTTACGAATGTACGAATCGTTACGAATACAAACACCGACGACTTACGAATTTACGAACCGTTACGAATCAACAGAAACGAAAAAAAAACAAACGAAAATAAAACAATTTTTTTTTGAAAACGAAACGAAAATAAACAAATTTTTTTGTTGTGCACATGTCTAATCTACAGCGACTGCACTTCCAAGTGCACTTGCAGTGCAAAGTGGATTTTCCTTTAGTAAATAACCCCCATATATAAAAATCAATCAAATTCATCAATTGCACACAGTGCAGGGACGTGTGGTGAGGTCAGTGGCTAGTATCAGAGCCACATACACACAGGTTACATACGCTGCGATCGTTAGAGCGAGAACAATAATTCTAGTACTAGACCTCCTCTGTAACCTTAAACATGTAACCTGTAAAAAAAATTACAGCGTTGCCTATGGAGATTTTTAAGTACTGTTTTAAGTTTGGCGCCATTCCACAAGTGTACACAAATTTAAAGCGTGACATGTTGGGTATCTATTTACTTGGCGTAACATCATCTTTCACATTATACAAAAAAAACAGGGCTAACTTTAGTGTTTCTTTTTATTTTTTTATTCATGAAACAGTTTCAATCCAAAAAAAACATGTTTGAAAAATCGCTGCGCAAATACCAGGTGACATAAAAAGTTGCAACGACCACCATTTTATTCCCTAGGGTGTCTGATATATATATATATATATATATATATATATATATATATATATATATATATATATATAAAACATATATAATGTTTGGGGGTTCTGAGTAATTTTCTAGCAAAAAAAATATGATTTTTACATGTAGGAGAGAAGTGTCAGAATTGGCCTGGGTGGTAAGGGGTTAATTACTAAAAGTAACATACAAATAATTATTATATATTGTTTTTAAGGTAATTTACTATATTTTCAAAATCTGTACACAAGCTGGTGGCTTAACTGACAAATTTGAACTTATAACTTCCGACCAGTAATTTCACAGTAAATGGATAAATAATAAATGATTATGTTATAACATATAGAATAATAATATATGGTTTAGCTTGATTAAAACAGTACCTTTTCAGCAGAATCAGTTTCTCCCTCTTAACTGTGTGAGAAAAACATGGGATTGTGGGTAAATCTTATACCCATAAACACTTGTTTTTTCCTTGTAGTTAGGAGGGTTGGGCTGGAAGGGAGCATTTATCTTTTAGACACATTCCCCCTTCTATGACACTGCAGTGAGAGGCGTGCCTCCACTGCAACATTTTTATTGGACAGCTTGGGCCAATGGTACTTTTCCATTGGTCCACGACTCCAAGCTGTCCATTGAGCTCAGTGCCTCTGACAAGAAGCGAGGAGAGGCACTGTGAGCTCATCCTCTCAGTCTGCTGCAGAGTGTGCCAGATTGATTTTAAACTGGCCGCTCTGTACGTAGCTTCTGACAGGCTGCGCAAGGAGTCCCGTATCTCCAGAACCATAGGTTGTAGGAGCCCAAATTTTGACCAGTGGTGGGGTAGGACTTCAGGGTCACCGATCTACACCCCGACTTGGGATCCAACTTGTGAAACCCCAAGTCATGTGACATGTGAAATCCCATGTTAGTCAATGAGAGCTCTTAATTGGCACTACTGATGTCGCTCTGACTTTAGAAAAGGTTCTTGTACTACTTCAAGGCGACTTCTATCTTACTTGTGCCCATAGAATTTAATGGAAGTCCCTTCTAAGTCATCTATAATGATTATTACAGGTAGATTACCCAGGAATTCCCTGCAGCGTAGCCCTTCCTTTGCTTCAAACTTGCATCAAAATAGTACTCAAGTCACTTCAAGTCACCAGAAAATCGCCAGATAGTCGCCTGGCGAAGTTGCACAGTCGCAGTAGTGTCAACCAAGCCTTTATGTAAAGAAGTCCCAACACATTTTGACTTTTAAATATCAAATTTCTTCTTCAGGGAGTTAAAAGATTGATGAATTCTGATCCCCCGTAAGAAGCTTAAAGGAGTTGTAAACCCTCAAGTTTTTTCGCCTTTACCGGGTTTTGGTGATGCACTCTGTCCCAGCACTGCGCGCCCGTGGCGAGAGTAGAAGACCTCTACAAGACTCTGGTCCGGCCGCACCTGGAGTTTACTGTCCAGTTCTGGGCACCAGCCCTCAGGAAGGATGTACTGAAAATGGAGCGAGTACAGAGAAGGGCAACTAAGCTAATAAAGGGTCTGGAGGATATTAGTTATGAGGAAAGGTTGGGAGCACTGAACTTATTCTCTCTGGAGAAAAGACGCTTGAGAGGGGATATGATTTCAATATACAAATACCGTACTGGTGACCCCACAATAGGAATAAAACTTTTTTGCGGAAGGGAGTTTAACAAGACTCATGGCCATTCATTAAAATTAGAAGAAAAGAAGTTTAACCTTAAACTATGTAGAGGGTTCTTTACTGTAAAGCCCCATACACACGGTCGGAGAATCCGACCACCAAATCCATCGGATTTGGTCCGACGTATTTAGTCCGACACTGGTGTTGCATGCACACGGTCGGACAAAGTTGTCGGAAAACCCGATCATTCTGAACGTGGTGACGTTTGTTGCCTACGACATGACTACGTAGAGGCTAGTAGCCAATAGCTTTGGTCTTGTAATGTGATCTGAGCATGCGTGGCACTTTGTCTGTTGGAATTCGCTACACACGATCGGAATAGGTGTGATCGGACTTTGTTGTCGGAAAATTTTTAGAGCAGGAGATACAACTTTGTCCGTCGGACAATCCGATGGAAAATGTCCGATGGTGCCTACACACGGTCGGAATTTCCGACAACATTGTCCGATAGGACAGAATCCATCGGAAAATCCGACCGTGTGTATGGGGCTTAAGAGCGGCAAGGATGTGGAATTCTCTTCCACAGGTGGTGGTCTCAGCGGGGAGCATTGATAGTTTAAAAAAACTATTAGATAAGCACTTGAATGACCGCAACATATAGGGATATACAATGTAATACTGACATATAATCACACACAAAGGTTGGACTTGATAGACTTGTGTCTTTTTTCGACCTCGCCTACTATGTAACTACTATGTAACTACTATGTAACTATGTAAAATCATATGACGTCATCCCAGAATGAGAGTGCTCCCGCCCGCCCCTCATTTGAAAATACCACGAGCGGGAAGCAGTTAAAGAAGGACTAAAGCCCTACCAGGTGTCCCATTGGGGAGATTCTCTTTACTTCCTGTCCCATAACCACAACAGGAAGTGAGAGAAACCCTTCTAAAATGATTGCCCCTCTATTACTGTTCTGGGAACAACCCACAATTTGAGATTTTCTATGACTTTCACTTTAGAGAGATACCGGTCACCAGGACAAATAGGGGGAGCGTGCTTCTCCCTAAACATAACAGGTGCTCTAATCCCTCTCCATTCTATCCAAATCTAAAAATGATGATTCTCCAACCACGTTTAGGACTTTACAATTATAGGAAGAAATTTGAGCATTAAACTCACAGAAAAAAGGTATATTTACGAAATAAATTCACTACAATTTCTTTTGCTTGGTAGAACGAGCGGTTTCCTTTTTCGTTCACAAGATGACCCATTTCATACTTTTTTATATCCCAGATAAACCACATCAATGAACAGATCTAAAATTAGAGTATTCCTAAATGCTGCGGGGAGGGATTCTAATAAACTTAACCAGTAAGTTGGCCATTATTGGAAACTGTGAATCACTTGGGTCCTTTATGTGGACTTTAGGATCATTTTAAGTTCATGAACACACCACGCTTAGGAAATTAACCATTGCTGGTTTTCAAGTGTCATTTACCTATTTTTACTGGGGCAGGAGCAGTGTTGGTCATCTTACTTTAAAAAAGTAATTAGTTAAGTTACAAATTACTTCTCCCAAAAAGTAATTGCGTTAGTAACTCAGTTACTACATTGGAAAAGTAATTAGTTACTCAGCAAAGTAACTGTGACTTTTTTTTTTTATATTCTATAAGTGTAACCAAGGGGCGCATTTATTATTATTGTTATATATCGTGTAACCAAGGGGCTGCCCTATTATTACTCTAACCAAGGGGCAGATCTGTTATAGCGTGTAAGCAAGGGGCGGGTCTATTATTATTATATCGTGTAAGGGGCGGATGGCTACAGAAGAGAGCGAATGTTAAATTAATGGGGAGAGCTCGATATTTAACAATAATAATAAATGCGCCCCTTGGTTACAGTAATACTAGACCCGCCCCTTAGTTACACGATAGACGCCCCTTGTAGAGTAGCACAAGAATCAGGAGCGTGCGGCATCGCCTCGTACAATTACATGTTAATTGCGCCTGCGCAGTGTAGAGTTCACTCAGAGCTGTTTAGGTTCGGCAATTTTCGGAAGCTCCGTAGTCCTTCGTACTGCGTAAGCGCTGTGCCTGCGCAGTACAGGGGGGTCCTTATCCAGCGGGGGAACTTTTTCGGCAGGACACCGGAATTACACTACTGCCATCTAGTGGCGGTAGATGTAATTGGGGTAACTAAGCCAAAGTAATGGGAACTGAGTTACCATGAGGGGAAAAGTAATCAGTTAGATTACTAGTTACCCTCTAAAGTAACTGAGTTACGTAACTCAGTTTATTTTAACTCAGTTACTTACATCACTGGGCAGGAGTAACATTATAGATCAGTGATGGCAAACCTTGGCACCCCAGATGTTTTTAAACAACATTTCCCATGATGCTCAACTACACTGCATGAGCATCATGGGAAATGTAGTTCCAAAACACCTGGGGTGCCAAGGTTCGCCATCACTGTTATAGATAAAGATGAAGTGTAAAGTGGTATAAAAAAAAAAAAACACTTGACCTCCGAAAGAATTACTCTCCTTCATGACCAGGCCATTTTTTGCAATACGGCACTGTGCTATTTTAACTGACAATTGCGAGGTCGTGCGACGCTGTACCTAAATTACATTTATATCATTTTTTTTCCGCACAAGTAGAGCTTTCTTTTAGTGGTATTTGATCACTGTTTTTTTTTTTATTTCCTCTAATAAAAAAAAAAACAGACAAAAAAAATAAAAATGTTTTACTTTCTGCTATAAAACAAATCCAATAAAAAATTTTTAAAAATGTTATTTCTTCAAAAATTTAAGCCAATATGTATTTTGTTACATTTTTTTGGTAAAGAAATATCCCAATAAGCGTATATTGATTGGTTTGCGCAAAAGTTATAGCGTCTACAAACTATGGTATATATACTGGAATTTTTATATTTTTTTAATACTAGTAATGGCGGTAATTAGGGACTTATAGCAGGACTGCGATATTGCTACTGTAGCGCTGGCTCCTGACGAGCAGACGCTATTATTTTTCAAAGTTAAGTTGCCGGAGGCCACAGTTGGGCTTCAGGCTAAATTTCTTACTGGTTTCTGTACCAGTCCAGCTGGGTTGCACTGGGTTCTCCTTGACCGCAGGTGTCGCTGTCACCGCCGGCAAGAGTAGAAACGCAGCTTAGCTGGATGCATTGAAGGCCACCTATTGCTCGGAACCAGCCCAGTGGGAGTGTTTTCCTGCTGTGCCTTCTGGGGGGGTGGTATTTAAGGTACCGACGCTGGGTTGGCGGGGTTGTGTTTTTTAGTTTGGTTTTCGGGTCCCTCTTGACCCAGACCCCATGGCCCTCCTGGCCTTGGGTGCGGAGCTATGTATCCTGTGTCTCAGGGCCAGCTGGCCCGAGACGGTGCAACTGGTCTTGGCTTGAGTGGATCTTGGAGCCTACTGATCCAGGGATGGTCCGGTGCCATCTCATCTGATGGGAGAGGCCCAGAAACTGAAGGACCCAGGTGAGGACTCTTCCAGGAGAAGACCGTGCGCAAGGCTGGTATCTCTGGAGGAGCCTGGAGACTCAGTTGAAGGACGCAACCCGGATCATTATACCTACAGTACCGCCGGTTTGGCTGAAAGAGACTGGTATTGTATGGAAGTATTCTTAAATCTCTCAGTGACGCTTAAGTTCAAATTCACAAGTCTGTGGCAGAGACTGTGTCAAGTACCCCACCGGCTGCTAGGTCCAGTGAGAGGGGCTTATCCAGTGATGGCTGGATCTAGTGAGTGGAACCATTGCCTTCTTGATCTAAAAAGAGATCTTAAACCCACAGTACCAGGTGCCTGAACTCATCCTTAACCCTCTGCCCCTTTTTATTGAAAGACTTTGCTTTTATTTTGAATAAATAACCATAAAAAGGACTAAGTATTAGAAATTCACATTCTTTGGGCCACTTTCCGCAGGATCCCCAAGACGGAGATGCAAGCAGGTGAGCTAACGGTAAGTCCAAATAAAACCAGCAGCTCCTTCGGGGGTTAGTGCTACACTACAATCGGACACTAATGCCTCGTTTCCACTGAGTGGATCGGTTCGGTACGGTTCGGTACGGTACGCTATTTTCAGTGTTTCCATTATGAAAGCGGCCCATACAACCGAACTATACTGCACCATTTAGGGTCCTGCTTCAGATGTGGGGCCATAGAAAATGGAACGGTTCAGTTAGGGCGGAGCTACAATACATTCCACTGATTGGCGGACAGAAAAACGTCTGCCAATCAGTGTGAGGCCACGCTAGGCATTTTTTCTAAACCCCGTATGGACCCTGGTGGTCCGACTTGCAGTGGAAACGCTCACCTGAATAGGCCGGACCATTCTAACCCTTCCAAACTGTACCGACCTGAACCTATCCGCTCAGTGGAAACGAGGCATAACTGACACTTTTGACACTTTGTGGGAACCAATGACACTAATACAGTGATCAGTGCAAAAAATGCACTATCATTGTACCAGGGGCGGACTGACAACTCATGGGGCCCCCGGGCAAGAGGATATTATGGGGCCCCCAGGCAATCAAAGATTATGGGGCCACACAGTATACACACACACAATATACACTCACACAGTATACACATACATGTAACAACAATATACACAGACATGTTTCTATTGGCTGAGAAGGTACTGGAGAGGTGGGGCAGCTATAATCTCAGGATTTTTAGACCAAAAGGATGTCGGTAAGGGACATTTCAGAAACAGATGTAAAAAAAAACACTGATTTTTACATACTCTCCCTGGTTTTACTGAGGCTGGCAACCCTGATGGGGCCCCCTAGTGGCCCGGGGCCCTCGGAAAGTGCCCGAGTGACTGAATGGTCAGTCCGCCCCTGCATTGTACCAATGACCAATGACACTGGCTGGGAAGGGGATTAAACATCTAGGGGCGATCAAAGAGTTAAATGTGTCCCTAACAGTGCTTGGTGCATTCACTGTGTGCTGTTTTTACTAATGGATGTGATGGATTTTTTCCCCTGCTTTGCAGGGAAACAAAATCTATCACATCCCTGCTGTCAGGACAGATGTCTGATTATCAGTGTAGATGTCCCCTTTTACACTGGTTGATTACCAGCTCTCCTCTCCTTACGCTGTGACAGCATTAGGAAAGGAATGCCAATATCTGGTGATTGGACATAGCTGATCATGTGGTAAAGAGGTGCTGTGATTGACTCTTTACTCCGATCTGTAAGCAGCTGTGTCCGGAGAGTGCGCCGGGTGCCCGGCACAGCAGATGTGGTCCCTGAAAAATTGTCTTACTGTCCAAGGCAATGCTGAGCCTCTATGATTGAAAAATCTGAAATCCAATAAATTAAAGAGGCAGGCCAGGCACATTCAAGCTGGAGAGGAAAGAGTTAGTAGATACTGGATACCCTCAGGCTAGGAAATGAGTCAGGCTTCATCTGACTTGCTGAAACTTGTAATGCACATTGAGAGAAGCTCACAGTGTGCAATGAAACCAGTGTAAGCCATTTCAGTCCAGGAGAGGAGCCTGTACAACTATGCAAGACTAAAGATAAAACTGCTATTCTGCTTGAAAGGACAGTTAATCCAAAGGCCACACTCCGACAGAATTCCAAATCCCAGTCGTAATGTGAAGCCCACTCGGAAATTCAACTCGTAAAATTTATGATGATGAACCTGACCCTTCCAATTTTAATTATCCCTCTCCTATCTTCAGTGGTTTTAACTCGCTGTAACACACTTTGCCAACTCTGCCTCGGAGCTGTGTGCCCGTATTATTCCATAAATTAGAGGAGACATTCCTCAAATTAATTCAGCAAAACTCATTAAATGGGAATATTTGGCAGAATTAATATGAATGCTGCTGACATACATCTGGCTTAGGATATTGATACAGAAAAAATGTTTAGTGACAAATGATTTTACATTGTATGGGTGGTTGTGGCTTGGCGGCCTTTGAGGTCATTAATTGCAGGTGCTGTTATTAGAAATGGAAATACACAGCATGTATTAAGTGAAAGCTTTTCTTAGCTTTTATTAGAGTAATAGCTTATTTTTACTTTTTATATTGCTACTATAAAGCAGGCTGAATAAATACAGTTTATATGAGGAACAAGAGGATTTGTGTGGTCTTTGTACCACAGCGTTCAAATCAAATAATCAAGGGTTTTATATACTATATATAATATATTTTCTGTAATGAATTCCCTTGTGTCATCTTTTGCATATATACAATAGATATAAATGGATTAAAGTGTAAGTAAAGCCAATTTTTTATTTTATTTTTTGCTTTTTTTTGGATAGTGTAGGGAGTGGTTAAGACCCCTATTCCCTTTTTTTTTTTTGGGCTGCCTGTCTTACATGCCAGACATTTTCCTTCATGTCCTGTCCCCTCTGCTAAGGAGAGTGTGTTCTGACCCCCCAAATGCATTGGCTGTTTTTTTATTGTACGCTAATTAATTCATTTGGACTCTTATATTGTTTGGTCTTGTTTATTTTGGATAGTGTAGGGAGCGGTTAAGATCCCTATTTTTTTTTGGCTGCCTGTGTTACATGGCAGACACTTTCCTTCATTTCCTGAGCTTACTGCTAGGGGGAGTGTGTTCTGACCCCCGAAATGCGCTGGCTATTTTTTTAGTGTACACTAATTAATTAATTTGGATTCTTATATCGTTTGGTCTTGTTTGTTTTGGATAGTGTAGGGCAGGGATATGCAATTAGCAGACCTCCAGCTGTTGCAAAACTACAAGCCCCATTATGCCTCTTCCTCTGGGTGTCATGCTTGTGGCTGTCAGAGTCTTGCTATGCCTCATGGGAGTTGTAGTTCTGCAACAGCTGGAGGTCTGCTAATTGCATATCCCTGGTGTAGGGAGTGGTCAAGATCCCTATTAGTTTTTTTTTTTTCCCGGCTGCCTGTGTTACATGCTGGAGATTTTCCTTCATTTCCTGCCCCCCGCCCCTGCAAGGGGGAGTGTGTTCTGACCCCTGAAACGCGTTGGCTGTTTTTAGTGCAAACGAATAAATTATTTTGGTCTCCTTTAACATTTGGTTTGGCACTCCTTCCATTGGTGCCTGTTTTTTTTTTCTAGCAATAAAAATATGACATAAGTTATAAATCTTCCTAAGTATATCCAAAACTTGGCTAAAGTTAGGTACACCCACACAAGCACAGGGAGAAGTTGCAAACTCAATAAAGGTATACCCCTAGTCTGGAATAAAACCAAGGACCCCAGTGCTGAAAGGCATAAGTGGTAACTATTAAGCCACTTTGCTGCCCCTTTGTACCTTATTTGCTTCTATGTTTCAGCTTCTCCTATTACATTCCCCATATCATCAAATTTGAACAAGTACAACCAACAGGGAGAGAGGGAACCTTTCATAATGGACAACAGATGTGCAGATCTGAGAACTCACCATATAGATCAGTGATGGCGAACCTTGGCTCCCCAGATGTTTTGGAACTTCATTTCCCATGATGCTCATGCACTCTGCAGTGTAGTTGAGCATCATGGGAAATGTAGTTCCAAAACATCTGGGGTGCCAAGGTTCACCATCCCTGATATAGATCTTATCAATAGAGTCCTCAAGAGATATAAGAAACCGTCTAAGAAACTGTGGTTTTGCTCTTCAACATCTACCAAAAACTGAAAGAAATGCTTTTAGTGGGCGCTGGTCCTGCAAAGTAAATTATTATTGTACATTACAGCTACCTATATGGCCCAAAGTATAGGGACACTACTCAAGATTACACTGAAGGGTACTGGGAATACAAATTGTGCTATTCCAACCTTGACATTGTAGACAATTGTGCATTTCCAAACTTGTGGTAACAGTTTGGGGAAGAGCCTTTTCTGTTCCAGCATGACTGTACCACTGTGTACAAAGCCAGCTCCATAAAGACATGGTTTAAGGATTTTGGTGTGGAGTTACTTGAGTGGCCTGCACAGAACCCTGAGATCAACCCTACTGAACACCTCTGGGATAACTTGGAACCCTGATTCCAACTCATGTCTACTCATCCAACATCAAAGTAGAGAGTAGCAATTATATCATGGGGAAAAAGGCTGCTCCATCCCTGATACACTAGGGAAAATATATCTCCCATGGGACATTGTTGAAGCAATAGAAATCATACAATTACAAATTGATGTAAAAAAGTAAGAAAAAAAACTTTGATTGAACAACAGGTTTAAAATTGGCTGGCCTAGACACTTTACGTCCTGATCTTATACCATTCCTACAATATACATATACTGTAGGGATAAATTAAAATATTAAAATAAATTGCATATCCACCAAGTCGACCTAACGCGTTTCAACTTATATAAAGTCTTCATCAGGGGATAAGGAAGTGGAAGCAATCCTACATACATCAAGAAAACAAACCAAAATGCATAATGAAATTTATATTAACTTTTACCAGATTTCCATATAACATTTAAAGCAATTATAATGCACTTACAAAGATATGAACGTGACTGGATGTCCAGCCCAACAGGTAATGGCTCAGTGGTGCAGACCACACGGGTCTCAGCCCAACCCAGACCTCAAGCCCCACAAAAGTTCAATGGCTGTCAAGCAGAAGGCAACAGAGGCAGCTTGCTCGCATTCACTGAATTGAATTCAAGCATAGGGATACTCTTTAGCTGATCCATAATATTTTTTAAAAGGTATTATGATTTATAGATTCTTATAGACATTGGTTATTAATTATAAGAATCAGGATGGATGTAGTATTGTATAAATTTGAAACAAACATCCAATAAAGTGTATCAAGTCAAGACAAATGAAACATACCTAATGGAAGAGTAAGAGGCCACAAAATATATGTGAAGAGCTGGATGGTAGATAACCGCTGCAAAAGGAGAGCAATCTCCTATAAAGCCCTATAGTCAAACAAGAAAAAGAAGAGCTGTAGAGGGACATTCAAAGTTTAAATTTGTTGAGAGAAAAAAGGGCTTTTTCATACTCACATCCAGCATGAGTTGACAGCATGGACTCCACTGGCTGAATGTGGGAAGGGAGGGAGCTCTATATGTATACTGATGCAAGCCAGCTTGATTGCCCCCAGCTGAAGCCAGTAGCATGGATTTCCCCTGGTGCCCAATTACCTCCCTGCAGCCCTCGGGAAGTGTGGATGGCTACTGCTGCTGACGTCATGAAATCCAAGCAGTCAAAATAGATGGTGACCACGCATGCGGAAAACTCAGTGGGTAAACACAAAACACAAAAGGGGCACCAACAGCATGGACATGTGCCCAAAACTGCCCGTGAGAGGGATTAAGCAGGCAGAAAGGCAAGAAGGGGGAGAGCTCATCCATTGGACAGACGCCAGAAGAAGATAGCCTGGGGTGGGTCTCTGTTTTTTTTTATACTTCTTCCCAGCAGTCTGTCCGGTGGTAGCAAAGATCCCTGGGATATATAGTCCGAGCGTATAGTCATGCAAGGGAACACCAATCTGGTGGAACTACAATCCCACAATCTCCTTGGTTGGGCCCACCGGGCACTAGAGGGATAATATGATATACAGATAGGGCAGGGAACAGCAGTTCGTTGCAATCATGATCCATATTGCTACATCTACATTCCTAATGAAGCATTCTAAAAATCTCATGGAAAGTGTACCCAGGCCAGGAGAGTGAAGGCTCTTATACATGAAAAAAGGGGACAACGCCATATTAAGATTGATGGTTTTAGCCAAGAAGCTCATGTAGGTTTAAAAGTCAGGTGTCCGCAAGCGATTGGCCGCATAGTGCATTATCAATTTTATTAATAGTATTGTGGTAACAGTTTGGGGAAGACCCTTCTTTGTTCGATTGTACCCCTGTGTAAAAAGCCAGCTCTATACAGACATAGTTTGGTGTGGAGGAACTAAAGTGGCCTGCACAGAGCCCCGACCTTAACCCTACTGACCACCTTTTGGATAAAATTTAACTCTGGCTGTGACTCAGCCCAGCCTACTCATCCAACATCAGTAACTGACCTCACAGATGATCTTTTGGCTGAATGGGTACACATTCCTAAAGATGCATTGCAAAATCTCATGGAAAGTCTTCCCAGGAGAGTGAAGGCTCTTATAGCTGAAGAGTGGACAGCACTATACTAATACCAATGCTTTTGGGAATTAAATAGCTAAGAAGCTCATATAGGTTTAAAAGTCAGGTGTCCACAAACAATTGGCCATATAGTGCATTATCAATATTATTAATATTATTGTGGTAACCAAATTTCAAAAAGCAAGAGGAATTAGGCTTTTCTACAACCTTATCTCCCCCAGGGGCGGACTGACAACTCATGGGGCCCCCGGGCAATAGGAGATTATGGGGCCCCCAGGGCAATCAGAGATTATGGGGCCACACACACACACACACACACACACACACACACACACACACACACACACACACACACACACACACACACACTATACAATCACACAGTATGTACACACACACACACAGTATATACACACACACAGTATATACACACACACACACACAGTATACAATCACACAGTATGTACACACACACAGTATATACACACACACAGTATACACACACACACACACACACACAGTATACAATCACACAGTATATACACACACACAGTATATACACACACACAGTATATACACACACACACACAGTATACAATAACACAGTATGTACACACACACAGTATACACACACACACACAGTATACAATCACACAGTATGTACACACACACAGTATATACACACACACAGTATATACACACACACAGTATACAATCACACAGTATACACATACATGTACACACAGTATACACAGACATGTTTCTATTGGCTGAGAAGGTACTGGAGAGGTGGGGCAGCTATAATCTCTGGATTTTTAGACCAAAAGGATGTCGGTAAGGGATATTTCAGAAACAGATGTAAAAAAAACACCGATTTTTACATACTGTCCCTGGCTTAACTGAGGCTGGCAACCCTGATGGGGGCCCCCTAGTGGCCCGGGGCCCTCGGGAAGTGCCCGAATGGCCAAATGGTCAGTCCGCCCCTGATCTCCCCTTCTTCCCCAGAAAGAAAAAATCCCAACATGTTAAAATGGGAAAAGGATCTTTCACAAACCTTTACATGGGAACAATGGCATAAAGCCCTATTGATCACTAGTACAGCATCCTCATGTATAAAACATTGGGATAATTCACCAAAAATGTTTAACAGATGGTACCTGACACCTTATAGATTATTCAAAATATTCCCTTCCACCTCTTTCATCTGCTGGAGGTGTGAGGAATTAGTGGGAAACCTGTACCATATCCTTTGGTCATGCAAGAATCCTTTAAGTTTTTGGAACTCCGTGTTCTCCTTTATTGCAGAATTTACAGGTAATTTGGCAGAACAGACACCGGCAACAGCATTATTAGGATTAAATCTAGCTATATACACCCAATTTGCTATAGAACAGTGATGGCGAACCGTGGCACCCCAGATGTTTTGGAACTAAATTTCCCATGATGCTCAATTACACTGCAGAGTACATGAGCATCATGGGAAATGTAGTTCCAAAACATCTGGGGTGCCAAGGTTCACCATCACTGCTATAGAACAATAGTATCACATATCGTGATAGCAGCGAGATTTACCATTGCCAATATGTGGAAATCCAACGAAGCTCCTAACTTGTCAAATGTCATTATAAGACTAAATACTCAGGCCCAATATGAATTGATGTTAGCATTTAAAAATGTCTCTATCACTATCTTCAAAAAAAAAAAAAAAAAGGCAAGTTTGGATAAACAACCCGAGAGCCTCCAATTACCGTATTTATCGGTGTATAACACGCACCTTAACTTCCACAGACCCCTGAGCCCCCTGCATAACACACTGAGCCCCCTGCATAAAACACTGAGCCCCCTTCATAACACACTGAGCCCCCTGCATGACACACTGAGGCCCCTTCATAACACACTGAGCCCCCTGCATGACACACTGAGGCCCCTTCATAACACACTGAGCCCCCTGCATCACACACTGACCCCCTGCATGACACACTGAGCCCCCTGCATCACACACTGACCCCCTGCATGACACACTGAGCCCCCTGCATGACACACAGACCCCCTGCATGACACACTGAGCCCCTGCATGGTACACAGGCCCCTTTCATTATAAAGACCCTCTCCTCCTCTGCACTCCCAGGAGACCCCCAAGTCTCCTGGGACGGCATTGCCAACATGCTCTGGATCGGAGTTATTGAATACCTGCATTGCCATCACTGCCGACCCCTTCTCGTGCGCCGCTCCTCCTGTGTCACCTGTGGATCTTTTGAACACCTCCATTGGCGCCGTGGACCCGGTCATGTGACATATCTCTGCTCTAAATCATTGACGGTCACATGACCGCTCTCCTCCTCCAATCACAAGCTACACTCCAGGAAGGGGGCGGAGCGGGAGAAGCAGAGCGGCGTTTGGATTTCCATACAATGGCATGGGGGAGCAGTGTGTGGGAGGCAGCCGGCAGTACTGTTATCTGGAGTTGTCCTGGCAGCGCTGTCTCACGGCCAGGAGAGGCGGACGGACCACCCGATCCCCGATCCCCCCCCCCCCCCCCATTGGTGAAAAAAAAAAACAGATATCGGCGTATAACACGCAGGCACAGTTTACCCTCTGTTTTCAGGGTAAAAAAGTGCGTGACACGCTGATAAATACGGTAGTTAAAGAATAGCGATATATGATACACCAAGATATTGAGTTTCTTATAGACTCCTCTTCTTCTTCTTTTCATTCCTAAAAATTTGAATATTTGGTGACCAGCTCCCACCTACAGTATGATCCCACTTGGGGTGGGCGGTAGCGGGATATCAAACTCCAGATATTGTACCCTAAAGTTATTATTACTTCTTGTTATTCATTCCCCAAATTTGGTTATTATCTGTTCTATGCAATATGATAAGCAATACCAATTAATTGTATTCATTTATATTGGAATGTATTTTGTCAAAAATAATAAAAATGTAAAAGTTAAGAAAAAAAATATTATTGTGGTAACAGTTTTGGGAAGATATTTTTCCGTTCCAGCATGACTGTACCCCTGTGTACAAAGCCAGCTCCATAAAGACATGGTTTGATGAGCTTGGTGTAAAGGAACTTGAGTGGCCTGCACAGAGCCCTGACCTCAACCCTACTGAACACCTCTGGGATCAATTGGAACCCTGATTAAGACTCATGTCTACTCATCCAACATCAGTAACTGACCTCACAGATGATCTTTTGGCTGAATTGGTACACATTCCTACAGGCACATTCCACAATCTCATGGAAAGCCTTCCCAGGAGAGTGAAGGCTCCTATAGCCGAAAAGGGGGACAACGCCATGTTAATACCGATGGTTTGGGGAATTAAATAGCTAACAAGCTCTTAAAGGTTTAAAGGTCAGGTGTCCAGAAACGATTGGCCATATTATGCATTATCAATATTAATAAAATTATTGTGCAACATATTGGTAATAGTGTAAGCACAATCAATATGTACAAGTATAACAAGTACAAGATAATCATCGAAAGAATAAGCCAACCGGAGAAAGCGTTGTTTTCAAGTCTATTGACAGAGTTGTGAGGGAAGATTTACATTGGGATGTAAACATTTGTCACGTCAATAGACCGCATCATTCTAATACTTCCAGTGTGTACAGTATTTGTCAGCAAGAATTGTTAGCTAATTCGGCTGAAGTGATTATAAATTACTCACTCAGCTTGTAGGAAATAGCCCTAGGTCTCGGCAAAAGAAAGGAAAAGAAGTCAGCCTGGCAAGTTCCTGAGAACCATACTAAACAATGGTGCGAGGAGCTTCTGATTCAGTTACAAGTCACCGTACTTAAGAATGGATAAAACAGATTTCAGCTGCAGAATAAGCAGCTGTGTGAAAAAAATAAAGAGCAAAAATAGTAAGTCGACAAAAAAAATTGTGTTTGAGTTACAAGTGGTCATTGGTGAGCTGAGTCACCTATTAGCTCCCTAAAGGCCTCAGGGAACGCAAGCGTAAAACAAAGTTCAAAAAGTAAGTAACATAAAAAAAAAAATAGAATATAATAAAATAGAAAAAAATGTAAAGTCTCCACGTGTACAAGCTCATAAGAACATAAATGCATCTGGCAGGTGAAACTATGTAAGAAAGCGATAATTGCATTACACGTTAATATGTTAATAATAGCATGCAATGCCAAGCTGCGGTTTCCAAAGCGAGCAAAATCCTTCCTGTATTGATCATTGGGACATGTGATTTTACTGTTATATATGTGGGGGACATGTGTTTTTGGGATCATTACTATGTGGGGACAAGTGTTTTGGGGACATGTGTGTTTACTTTGTGTGTTTTTACTGTGTGGTGACACTAGACTGGTGATCAGTGAGTAAAAAGCTGTAAAAAACAGCTCATGCTCACTATCATAAACAGAGTACTCACCAAGGCCAATATGCCGAGAGCGGTTGCCCTTGCGACTCAGCGCACACCACCCCTGAAGGTGGCACAGGGAGTAGTTGGCACCAAGAGGCACAAGCTACCAGCCGGACAGCGACTTGCTTGGAGGTCCAGGGGTAGACTGTGCAGAACTGGCAGGTAGTGACCCGGGAGGGGTCCAGGAAACAACAGATACAGTTTGTCAGGCAGTAAACAAATTCAGAGGCAGACCGAGGGTCAAACACCGTTTCAAGAGTCCAGGAGCAAGGTATCAGGAGCACTGAGGCAAAGGAGAATCCGGAAGCAGGCTGAGGGTCAAACACGGGAGACAGAAGGCAGAGTCCAGATACAGGCCGAGGGTCAAACACCAGAGATAGCAGAAGTCCGAGAAACAAGCCAGGGGTCAGGTACAGGAGAGAATCAGCGTGGTCAAGGGGCAATCCGGGTCACAACGGGTAATCAATCTTTCACAGGAACCGATACAGGAAACACAGGTGAGCTGAAAGACGAGCCAGCAATTGTTTGAGTGGTGGTGCTTCCTTTTGTAGGGCAGCGAGGGGTCACGCCAGGCGCGCACTTGTGCGCATGCACACGCACTGCTCAGTGGGGCCGCAAATGCGTGTGCGCCATAGCGCTGTTCCATTGCGCACAATTGTGCGCCAGACCGCCATACCTATGCGCATGCACGCAGGAGCGCGCAACTGGCGCAGCCGGTTTCCCTGATAGGCCCCCCCTGAGGGGCGGCCTCCGGACGCCCAGGCTGGCCATCAGCTCAGGGTGTTCCTGGTGGAAGGTTTTGATCAATCTTGGGGCATGAAGGTTTTTGGATGGCTCCCAGGAGTTATCTTCTGGCGGGTACCCGTTCCTCTTCACCAGTTATTGCAGTTGTCGACCCACCTTCCTGCAACCGAGTAGGGCTTCCACCTCGTATTCATCTTCACCATCAATCATGATGGGTGGAGGAGGAGGCTCTTCCCTTCCCGGGAAAGGGCTGGGGACAAGTGGTTTCAGAAGGGAGGCATGGAATACAGGATGTATCCTGTATGCCCCAGGGAGAGATAGCTCAGTTTGCGTGAGGGACAAGGAAGTTTGAGGTGAGTAGCCGATAACCAGACCTTCTCCCCGACCTTGAAGGCAGGGTTCTCCTTTCTTCCTCTATTGTAATATCTCCTGTATTCTTCCTGGGCCTCCTGTATTGTCTCCTGAATCTTTCAGAAGTTGGATTGGATTGCGGCCCCCCCACCCCAAGGTGCTTTGGGGTGGGGGGGCCGCACGGCCCCCTTTTCCCAGGGCACCCCCCATGTTGAGGGCACGCGGCCTGGTACGGCTCAGGAGCGTGGGGGTTCCCTTTAAATCCATGCCAGGTGACGGGGCTAGCGCGGAGGCATTCACTGCCTTCGCTAGTCCCGTCTACCTGCAGTTATGTTCTAAATGAACGGACTTTGCTCCGTGTGTGGGCAAGTCCGTTCATTTTCAAAAGTCCCGCGGACTTTTTCCCGTGGATTGCCCGCCGGAGAAGTCCGGGCGTGTGTGGGCAAGTCCACAGCTCGGAAAGTCCGGCGGTTTGTCCGCTGGACTAGGTCCAGCGGACAATCCCGCCGGAAAGTCCGAGCGTGTGTACGAGGCATAGCAGCTTGAGAGTTCTTAACATACTGGGATGACAACTTACTGGGTCTTACTGGGCAGTTGCGAAGATAATGTCCGAGCCCACCGCAGTATAGGCACAGGTTGGCCTGGCGCCTCCGTTGTCTCTCTTCGAGGGTAAGACGGGGACGAACTAGCCCCAACTGCATTGGTTCCCCTTCTGAGGCCGAGGGGCCAGGAGGAGCCGGAACTGGTGGATAGGGAGCGGTGGCTTTCGGAAGCATCCAACTGGGCCGAGGGGCCTGAAAGCGCTCAGAGTGCTGCTCTCACATGCGTCGGTCTAACTTCATGGCTAGTTGGATTAAGTCCTCCAAGGAAGCGGGAGTTTCCACTCGGGCCAGTTCATCCTTTAAACTCTCGCACAGATCCAGTCGGTATTGATAACGGAGGGCTGCCTCATTCCAGCTGGTATCGGCTGACCATTTGCGGAATTCAACTGTGTAATCCTCCACCGGCCTTCTTTCTTTGAGACAGGGTATGCAGGGTGGCTTCTGCTGTGGCAGTGCGCTGGGGGTCATCGTATAGTTGTCCCATGGCTTCAAAGAAGGTATCCACAGTGTTCAAAAGAGAGTTCCTTTGCTCCATTAGGCCGTGGGCCCAAGCTTGGGGTTCATCAGCTAGTAGCGAGATGATGAACACGACCTTGACAATTTCAGAGGAAAAGGTCCGGGGTTGCCGAGCCAGGTACAAGGAGCAAGCGTTTTTGAAAGCTCTGAATTTTTTCTGGTCGCCGATACTCACTGATCACCAGCCGGCTGCAGAGATCCTCTCTCATCTCCTCAACGACAACTTCCGTGTGAGGAGAGGAGAGCCGATTGCCTAGCAACCGGCTGTTTGTTTACATCACATGATGGCCGCGATTGGCCGTCATGTGATCAGGAGGGCCAATCACAGATCCCTCCTGCCGATCTAAGATGCACCGTGTTCATGTCGGTGACACAAGCGCATCGGGATCCCGCTCCTTCTGAAGGACGTTCCTTAACGTCCACTCAGAAGGAGAGAGCGCCCACCCGGCCGTACATATGCAGTGGCCGGGTGGGAAGTAGTTAAACAAATTTTAATGTTGCACAAAGATAACCTGAGTAAATACAAAATGCAGTTTTTAAATGATGATTTCATTTATTAAGGGAAAAAACTGCCCAAACTGCCTGACTCTATGTGAAAAAGTAATTGCACCCTAAACATAAGAACTGCTTGTGCCACCCTTGGTGGCAACAACTGCAATCAAACATTTGCGATAAATGGCAATGAGTCTTTTTACATCACTGTGGAGGATTTTTGGCCCACTCTTCCACAGAATTGTTTACATTCAGCCACACTGAAGGGTTTTCCAGCATGAAAAGGCAACGGCCTGTTTAAGGTCATGCCACAGCATCTCAAGTCCGGACTTTGACTAGGCCACTCCAAAACCTACATTTTTTTTTTTTTAAGCCATTTAGAGGTGGACTTGCTGGTGTATTTCAGATCATTGCTCTGCCGCATAACCCAAGTGCACTTGAGCTTGAGGTCAGTAACTGATGGCCGGACATTCTCCTTCAGGATCTGCTGGTAGAGCGCAGAATTCATGGTTCCATCAATTATGGCAAGTCCTCCAGGTCCTGAAGCTGCAAAGCAGCCCCAGACTATCACACTACCACCACCATGTTTGACTGTTGGTATGATATTCTTTTAATGCTGTGTTTTTGGAAGGTGTGCGGAACACACACCTTCCAAAAAGTTTAACTTTTTTCTTATCAGACCACAGAAATGTTTTCCCAAAAAGTCTTGGGGATAATCCAGATGTTTTTTGGCAAATGTGAGATGAGCCTATGTGTACTTTTTGGTCAGCAGTGGCTTTGGTCTTGGAACTCTCCCATGGATGCCATTTTTGCCCAGTCTCTTTCTTATTGTTGAATCATGAACACTGATCTCACCTGAGGCAAGTGAGGCCTGCAGTTGTAGATGTTGTTCTGGGTCCTTTGCCCAGAACAACATCTAAATACCCTCATGGGGACAAGGTGCTTTGGGTGGGGGGGGGGGGGGGCAACCCCATGTTGAGGGTATGTGGCCTGGTATGCTTCAGAAGGGGGAGGGCACAAACTAGTCCCCTCCCTTTCCTGACCTGCCAGACTGCATGCTCAGATAAGGGCCTGGTATGGGTTGGGGCCACGCCATTTTTTTGCCGATTTTCTTATTGCTTGATTTTGCATTTAGCTCTCTGCAGGGAAGCCTGATGTCAGTTGATGACTCATCGGTTGTTAAGGACGCGGTGGCCGGTTTTCTAGCCAGCTTCTTAACAACCAGTTATACACAGTTTGTTAAAGAGAAAAAAAAAAGCAAAACACATTAACCGCATGCCGACCAGCCGCCGCAGTTATACTGCGGCAACATGGCTCGGCTGCACGAATCCCCGTCATGGTACGTCGGTACCATAGACGGCCAATCACTAGGGGGCACCCCCCGCTCGCCTCCCGAGCAGATGTGAGTGCCTGGCGGTCTTGATCACCGACGGGCTCCCGCGATCGCTCTGGGCACACGGAGAACCCAAAACAGTTTCCAGTTCTCTGAGGGGAGAAGTGACAGATACTCTGTTCATACAGAGTATGAAGAGGCGATCTGTTAGTTTCCCTACACAGTCCCCTCCCCCCTTCAGTTAGAACACTTCCTAGGACACACATTACTTCACTGCCCCCTAGTGTTAACCCCTTCACTGCCAGTGACATTTTTACAGTAATCAATGCATTTTTAATCGAACTGATCGCTGTATTAATGCCAATGGTCCCAAAAATGTGTCAAAATTGTCCGACGTGTCCGTCATAATGTCGCAGTCATGATAAAAATCGCTGATCGCCACCATTACTAGTAAAAAAAAAATTATTAATAAAAATGCCATAAAACTATCCCATATTTTGTAGACGCAATAACTTTTGCGCAAACCAATCAATATACGCTTATTGCGATTTCTTTTTTTACCGTAAATATGTAGAAGAATATGTTTTGGCCTAAACTGAGGAAAAAAAAACGTTTTTTTAGGGTTGTGGAAATTAAAGATTAATTTCTCGATTAATCGTTAATTATTTGATCGAACAAAATTTGTTTGATCAATCAAAATTCTTTTGATCGGTACTCACCTCTCCACCGGCTTCCGGGTCTTCAGGGAGTTCCGTCTAAGATCCGGTGACGTCACGGACATCGACATCACCGGACTCCTCCCCCCTTCCCCAAGTGCCTCCATCAAAGGGAAGGGGGAGGAGTCCTGTGACGTTGAAGTTCTGAATTGAACGTAACGCGTACGGGGGAGGAGCTACGCACGACGTCACCCACTGCTGCCCTACAGAACTAACATGATTGTCGGCTTTACATGCTGTGTTTTTATGATCTTTATGTGAGTAGTTTGTGTTTGAACACAAAAATGTAATCTTATACCTAAGCGGTGAGCACTTAGATCTTTTCTTTCTACCCATGACCTGGCGTCCTTGCTGAGATCTAAGGAGACGTGAGAGAAGTTTATGGTCCGTGTTAACCCTTTTGATACCCGCTTGCATGACCACCTGTTTGCACAGGGGTCCATGCCATAAGGTGAGAGTGATTAGTTAGACCGGAGGTGGAGGGATTGTCACGCTACTGTGGAAAAAAAAATTACTTACGTTAGTGCTACAGTTTGAATTTAAAACATATTTGTGTGAACTGTGAAGTTAAGTCATGGATTGTGGAAACGAACTAGTGTCGGGTGATTGTATACAGTGTATACCACATTTACCACTGACTAATGCAAAGTTGCAATGCAAAGAGATCAGCTAAAAGTAGTTGGATCTGTATGTGCGTTATAATTAAAATTAATTAAAAAGTTAAAATTAGTCGATTAATCGATTAAAAAAAAAATCGATTAATCGAACAAGAAAATTTTAATCAGTAACAGCCCTAGCTTTTTTATATATTTTTTGGGGATATTTATTATAGCAAAAAGTAAAAAACGATGCGTTTTTTTCAAAATTGACGCTCTTTTTTTGTTTATAGCGCAAAAAATAAAAACCGCAGAGGTGATCAAATACCACCAAAAGAGAGCTCTATTAGTGGGGAAAAAAAAGACGTTTTTTTTTTTTATTTTGGGGGAGCCACGTCGCACGACCGCGCAATTGTCAGTTAAAACGACGCAGTGCCGAATGGCAAAAAGTCCTCTGGTCTTTGGCCAGCCAAATGGTCCGGGGCTGAAGTGGTTAAGAACGCATGTTAAAAAATGCAAAACACGCCTGAAAACTGCATCAACCGCTTAGATGTGAACCTAGGGTTAAATCTTCCATTGCATCATAAATGTTGTGCAATTTTTGACGTATTCAGCTAAAAGTTGCTAAGAAAATACAGTGGACGCACACTGGATCAAAAAATATAACATTTCCACTTCTTTCCTGAGCAATATACACATAGCACACCATGAAAAAAATAAAAAATATAAAATAAAAAAATGGACTGGACCGGGTTGTAGGTGTTCTAAAATGATACTGGAGTTCTGCGTTCGGGGGGCCTATTTAGTGCTTAGAGCTCTTAGACATGAATGTCGTAGGGATTTTCATACTGTTTTCATTTTTATTTTTTAATTATTGGTTGGAGGTGTTTTATTCTCAGCTCCCAGCATGACTAACTGGCTGCTGATGTGTACTGCCTTTGTCAGCCAACTTCTTCGCTTGGAGCCTTAACCCCTGCATATGGAAGTGCCTATAGTGAATCACAGCTTGGCAGATTCGCTACAGAAAGTGTGTGTCATTTCTCAGAACTGGGATGTCATCTGCAGAGGTATCCATGAAATAGCACTCATCTCCGCAGCACTATCTGAAAAACATCAAATGACGGCAGAGCCGGCGCGTTTCACCAATTGCCGTAAATCTTTACAGCTTTTCTAGATGGGACTCTGAGTCAACAGCTCTGGGGATGTCCCCAGATAGAAGAAATATTGGCTAATAAAATTTATTGTCACCTTTCTAACATCGACGTGTTTGCACACTTTAAATCATAATATTCCAGTCCTTCGCTGTAAGTTATAAGTGTATCATGTGCAGAGGCTTAAAGTGACCCTGTCAGTTTCCAAAATATTCTAGCGGCACTACCCTGCAATACAAGAGGTATTAGACTCTACGGTGGCCCACATAGCTCAATACTGTCCCTGATTTTGAGAGACTTTCCCAGATTTCGAGAGACTGTCCCTGATTTTGAGGGACTTTCCCTGATTTAAAGGGACTGTCTCTGATTTCGAGGGACTCTCCCTGATTTTGAGGGACTTTCCCAGAATTCGAGAGACTGTCCCTGATTTTGAGAGACTTTCCCAGATTTCGAGAGACTGTCCCTGATTTTGAGGGACTTTCCCTGATTTAAAGGGACTGTCTCTGATTTCGAGGGACTCTCCCTGATTTTGAGGGACTTTCCCAGAATTCGAGAGACTGTCCCTGATTTTGAGAGACTTTCACAGATTTCGAGAGACTGTCCCTGATTTTGAGAGACTTTCCCAGATTTCGAGAGACTGTCCCTCATTTTGAGGGACTTTCCCTGATTTCAAGGGACTGTCCCTGATTTTATGGGATTTTCCCTGATTTCGAGAGACTGTCCCTGATTTTGTGGGATTTTCCCCGATTTCGAGAGACTGTCCCTGATTTTGAGAGACTTTCCCAGATTTCGAGAGACTGTCCCTGATTTTGAGGGACTTTCCCAGATTTGAAGAGACTGTCCCTGATTTTGAGGGACTTTCCCTGATTTTGAGAGACTGTCCCTGATTTTGAGAGACTTTCCCAGATTTCGAGAGACTGTCCCTGATTTTGAGGGACTTTCCCTGATTTCAAGGGACTGTCCCTGATTTTGTGGGATTTTCCTTAATTTCGAGGGACTGTACCTGATTTTGAGAGACTTTCCCAGATTTCGAGGGACTGTCCCTGATTTTGAGAGACTTTCCCAGATTTCGAGAGACTGTCCCTGATTTTGAGGGACTTTCCCTGATTTCAAGGGACTGTCCCTGATTTCAAGGGACTGTCCCTGATTTTGAGGGACTTTCCCTGATTTGGACGAAAGTCCCTCTGTCCTTCTTTCCTCCTCATTTGTCCCTCATTTTGGTCTGATCTATATAGTTGTATATAAAATGCTCTACAGGCATACCCCACTTTTAAGTACACAATGGGGTTTATTTACTAAAGCTGGAAAGTGCAAAATCAGGCTCACTTCTGCATAGAAACCAATGAGCTTCTAACCCCGGCTTGTTCAATTAAGCTTTGGTAATAAAACCTGGAAGCTCATTGGTTTCTATGCAGAGGGGAGCCTGATTTTGCACTTTCCAGCTTTAGTAAATAAACCCCATTGTGTACTTAAAAGTGGGGTATGCCTGTATTTATCTTTTAAAAAGTTTTTCCAGTGCTAAACTTTTCATCCAATTTCTAAATTGCTGCATTTGTAAATTTCAAGTGCCAGTATAAAGGAATAGTAGTGGTAAAAAAAAACACTGGTGGGTTTAACTTATCCTTTTTTTTTTATATAATTCTCCTTTAAGGGGGCCTGGCAGGGGGTGTGTCCTATGCCTACATACTTTTGCTAATAGGTGTCCCTTATTCCCATCTCAAAAAGTTGTGAGGAATGTGCCCTCCTATCTTCCCTCCCTCCCAGCACTGCAACCTCCACCAGACTCTTCCATCTGTAGCAGAGGCCAGTGTTCCCCACCGTGCTCTGTGGTTCCTTTCTCCGACCCCAACAAGTACATCACTATAGGACAGGGAAGATGGAACCACAGCATGTAGTTGGGAACATTGAACTCAGTAGTGATGTCGGGGCTGGCAGGTTAGGTTACAATGCGCAACGGGACGTGCTATCTAACACCCAGCAATGTTGGAGACCTTACACCGGTAGCTCTGCAAGAGAATGATGATTTAAAAAAGAAGTATGGACTTAAAAAAAATTATATTCACCTAGGTGGATGCAACATTGATCCGATGCTGCATCTGTCCCCCGGCAGCTCTGCACTGAGAACTGAGCGATCAAAGGCCGCTGATCGCTCAGTTCTCAGCATTCTGTGAGCATAGAGCTGGGAAACGGGACCAGACTGGTCATAGGGCACACCGGGCATGAGAGAGAGAGAGGGAGATACGGGGAGAGAGATGGGGTGAGACAGAGAGAGAGAGCGAGAGAGGGGGAGAGGGAGAGAGAGACGGAGAGAGGGATGGGGAGAGAGGGAGAGAAAGAGAGAGAGGGAGGGAGGGAGGGAGGGGAGGGAGGGAGAGAGAGACGGAGAGAGAGAGGGGGATAGAGAGAGAAGGAGAGAGAGAGAAGGAGAGCGAGGGAGAGAGCGAGAGAGAGAGGGGGAAAGATAGAGGGAGAGGTAGAGAGGGAGAGGGGGAGAGTGAGGGTGAGAGAGGGAGGGAGAGGGAGGGAGAGAGAGAGAGAGAATGTAGGCATTTGGAAGGGTATACTGATCAGTACAATCTGTTATCTGGAAAAAAACGCTTCTAAACAAAAACGCTTCTGAACACTGCTAATTGCGGCATGTATAAATTACAAAATGGCCTTTTTTTAAACATTGGTTACTAGCTGTCAAGTTCCAGCGTTTTCAAACGTCCTGTGTACATGAAGCCCAAAGCCGCATACACGCGATCGGACTTTCCGACAACAAAACCGTGGAATTTTGTTAGAAGGATGTTGGCTCCAACTTGTCTTGCATACACACGGTCACACAAATGTTGGCCAACAATTACGAACGTAGTGACGTACAAGACGATGTGATATCTCCATTATGAGCGCTAGTTTTACAAGACCGCGCACTTCCGGCTCGTCCTTGATTCCGAGCATGCATGTTTGTACTTTGGACTTTTGTCCGACAGACTTGTGTACACACGCTCGGAAAGTCAGACAACACACATTTGTTGGCGGAAAATTTGAGAACATGCTAGCCAACATTTGTTGGCGGAAAGTTCGACAACAATTGTCCGACGGGGCATACACACGGTCGGACTTTCCGCAAACAGCATGACATCCAACATTTCCCTTCGGAAAATCCAATCGTGTGTGGCGGCATAAGACTTTCATTAGGGTGTATTTATTTTTGCAACATGGCCTTTAATGAATTTGCTAGGAAAAATCCTTTTTTCTTTGTGTGTGCAAATTAACAAACCTTGGTTGCAATCAATGGTTCGCATTTGTGGGAGTATTTTGTAGAAAGGAAAGTAAAGGTTTTCTGACAAATGTGTTGAGGTGTACTCATTTATGCTGAGCACTGTAATGCCGCGTACACACGATCGGAATTCTCGTCGGAAAAAACTCGGTTTTTCCGACGGAATTCCGCTCAAGCTGTGTTGCCTACACACGATCACACCAAATTCCGACGGTCAGTAACACAGCGGCATAAAACACATTCGACAGCACTATAAAAGGGAAGTTTAATGCTTCCGAGCATGCGTCAAATTGTTTCCGAACATGCGTCGGAATTTTGCGTGTCGGAATTGCATACCCACGATCGGAAAATCCGATAGAAAGGTTTTCCGTCGGAAAAATTGAGAACAGGTTCTCAATTCAAAGTCCGTCGGAAATTCCGACAGAAAAAGACCGTTGACCATACACACGGTCGGAAAATCCGATGAATAGCTCCCATCGGACTGTTTCGACCGTGTGTACGCCGCATAACAGGAGCTGGCTAATGTGACATGCAGGGCCGGCTGTGGGTGTATGTGCCATTCGGGCATGGTCCGTCAATGGACATTAATGCCGCGTACACACGATCGGACATTCCAACAACAAAATCCTGGATTTATTTCCGACGGATGTTGGCTCAAACTTGTCTTGCATACACACGGTCGCACAAATGTTGTCGGAAATTCTGAACGTCAAGAACGCGGTGACGTACAACACGTACGACGAGCCGAGAAAAATAAAGTTCAATAGACAGTGCGGATCTTCTGCTTGATTCCGAGCATGCGTGGAATTGTGTGCGTCGGAATTGTGTACACACGATCGGAATTTCCAACAACGGATTTTGTTGTCGGAAAATTTGAGAACCAGCTCTCATATTTTTGTTGTCGAAAATTAAGACAAAAAATGTCCGATGGAGCCTACACACGGTCGGAATTTCTGACAACAAGCTCAGATCGAACATTTGTTGTTGGAAATTCCAAATCGTGTGTACGCGCCAATACTCTGTTAGTGGGAGGAGCAGAAAGAGTTTGCACAAGTGCCCCGCAGTTGCCAGTCGCCTGACAACCAAGATGCCAGGAGAGGAGGAGGGACAGAGAACCCAAGGCCTTCTGCACCATTCCACAAAGGATCGATTAGACCAACCGACATCTTGTGCTGCTTCCTACTATTTTCAGAACTTCACCATCAAAACAGTTAAAAGCAAGACAAAAAACAGCATCATATGGCAGCTCTGACCTAAATTGGCCTCAATTTGTCACATTAAGACCCCTTTCACACTGGGGGCTAAAGCTAAGCTAAAGAGATGTTCATTTTAGCGACGCTTTAGCGCTGTTTAAGTGGCGCTTTTCGTCCGCTAGCGGACAAAATATGTGTAGTGGCCATAAACCTTCATGGGGCGGCCTTGACTTTTGGGCTTACCGGTTACCTCCGCTTGGCTTGTTCCTCCAGGTCTAGGGGTTCCCAGAGTTAGTACCCAACGAATTTGGACGCTGGCACCATAAAAGTCCTTTAGAAAGGTTTTTATTTGCAGGGTAACATCCAACAGACACAGTCTCATGTGGGAACAGAGGGTAAGGGTGAAGAAACTCAGATACCTTGAACTGCTAGGTATATGAAAGTCTCTATTGCCAACCCAGAGAGTAGCCACTCGCAGCTGGGCGCTTCAACGCTGAACAAATCTCTAGCCAGAGATTATGGCAGTCAGCACTTGAATTCGGAATTTGCAAAGTCTCTGACCTTGAATTAAAGTAGTACTCAGAAGCAAACAGGAACCTTTCCTCAGTACCTGAAACGGTATCCGTCTCCTTGGCAGTATTGGGGAAGCGTGGATTCTAGTGTCCTTTACAACCCAGCAACCAGGCACTTCTTGGGATGGCAGCTTGTTGGCCCTATTCGAACAGTCCTCCCCCGGTCGCTTACACGAGCTGCAGTGCCCCTCCAAGTTGAGAGCGCACCCGGACGCCTTGAATCCTCCCTCAGTTACTGCGCCTCGGACCAGCCGGTTCCGAGACTCGGGAACAGACGGATCCTTGCCCCAGACCAAGCGGGTCTGTGGGGGCCTGTCAAACCAACCATGTTGCGGGGCGGCACACGCTCCCGTGACCTGGACCCCTCGCGGGGCTACCCCGGCCCAGATCCAGGAACAGGCAGCTCTGGCCTAACAAACCCCAAACACGTGACTCCAGCATCTTAAGTACCCTTCCCCAGACTCCTCAGCGGGGCAAAACGCACCCACTGATTGGCTCTGAGGAATGCCGGTACCCAAACGTCCAACCAGGTCTGGTTCTAAACCTGTCATGTGTACCTTACTGCACACATGATCAGGCAGAACCCCAATACAGCCCAGCCAAACTGATACCAAAGTTAACCTACTCAATTAGTTCTCAGAACCTCTTTACTGTCCTGAGAGAAAAACAACTAAATGTACACATAGCGGACACCTTGCAAAGGTGTCACCGCTACATATGTAAAAAAAAATTGAAAAACATTTATCATTTCCCTTCCACTTCACAATCATGTGCCACTTTGTGTTGGTCTATCACATAAAACCCCAATAAAATACATTTACGTTTTTGGTTGTAACATGACAAAATGTGGAAAATGTCAAGGGGTATGAATACTTTTTCAAGGCACTGTATACTATTAGAAATGTGTTTGTTCAAGAAAAAAGTTTCTTCATATTCTCTCCTCACTATGGCTGAACTCATACATTGATTTGACCCCACTGACAGGTTCTCTGGCTGGCAGAACCGTCACTTCTGGTTGGACTGCAAGCCGCAATCCCAACCCTGCGCTGCTCTCTTGCTTCTGGTTAGGCCTCAGACAGATGCCCCCAGGATAGGCCCAATCTCCGGCCTAGCAGCCTGGGGCAACAGGACACACGTTCAACCAGGCAGCTGTCCAGGTGGCACAGAACATATATCACCTGACTCCACCCAAATATATAGGTTCTCCCAGCAGGCCAAGGAATCCAAGAAAACCCCTGCCCATTGGCTGAGATACCCTACATACCCACAACCAGGGGCGGACTGACAACTCATGGGGCCCCCGGCAATAGGAGATTATGGGGCCCCCAGGCAATCAGAGATAATGGGGCCACACAGTATACAATCACACAGTATACACATACATGTACACACAATATACACAGACATGTTTCTATTGGCTGAGAAGGTACTTAAGAGGTGGGGCAGCTATAATCTCAGGATTTTTAGACCAAAAGGATGTCGGTAAGGGACATTTCAGAAACAGATGTAAAAAAAACACTACATACTGTCCCTGGTTTTACTGAGGCTGGCAACCCTGATAGGGCCCCCTAGTGGCCCGGGGCCCTCGGGAAGTGCCCGAGTGGCCGAATGGTCAGTCCACCCCTGCCCACAACCTGACCTTGGGTTGCCCTTCTCGTATCTGGTACCACCAAGTACCCGGCCACCTAGTGGTAGAAGAGAAAAGTGCAATAAGACCAAACTTAGGGAGAAATCAATGGATCTCTAACAACCGACCAGGATAACTACACCTGGCAAGTAAATTTGTGAGCAGCATCCCTGCCTAAACTCCAGGGTGCTACATCACATTCACCAAATTCTTTGCAGGGTGTCTCTTTTTCACCTTTATCATAGCAACACGGTCGCTTTAATTAAAACCTGCTATGGGAGAAATACTATTATCTAAGTTGTAATCATATTAAACCACATTGCTATTTTGCTGTTTTATACTGAGTTTTCTAGAAAGAAGCACAAAACAAAAAAAAAAAACAAAAAAAATGAAAAAAAAAAAAAGTGGAAAGAAATAAGAACAAATAAGATAAAACTTACAGACACCAATATAAACCAAAACAGTAAAAAAAAAAAAAAAAAAAATCATAAATAAGGACCCGAGCAGAGAACATCCAGACGTGAATGGAGAGCCGTGTCTTCCCCAGGTGTAATATATATTGTAATGATGTGTTTTCACAGCTAATATTCCCCAGTTCCTCGTGTCTGCCGTAAGTGTTCGCTCACATGCAATCATAACTGACAGAAACAACAGAAAACAGCGCTGGAGCCGTATTAGTTTCCCGCAGTTTACATCTGATAAATATTCTCTGATAAAGTGTGGCTGTTTCAGTCCATTCTTCTCCCCAGAAATGGGAAGCCGGCCAGAACGGCTGTCGATTGTATCAATATCTTTATAAAAATACGGTTTAACAAAGTGAATATTTCACGCCAGTTACAATCATAGACTTTATTTAAAACACGACTCCAGCCAAAAAATAACACGATAAAAATGAATGGCCCATTAAACGATAAAATAACAAAACCAGCTTTTGCTGCAATATTCAGCTTCAATCTAGGAATTGCATTACTTTTAATGGGCTATTCATGGTCTGATGGCCAGCATCATTCAATTCAATTCCTCTGAGCCCAGGTCATCTTAGACCCGCCCCCGGCCTGTGACTGGACAGGAGAAGTAACACAGTGATGAGTTCATTTCTCTGTAACTGATTTCTCCTCCTATCAGAATGTTTCTTGTCAGTACACTATTTGATAGGCTCCTTGAACTGCTTTTTGCAAGTTTTTTGAAGCTGTCATTTTTTTGTTATACTTTTTTAGAAAATTTAGAAATTAAAAAATATATATATATTTTTTTATTTTTTACACACTGTTACCAATGCAGTACAGCGTCATTATATAACTGGTATGGCAGGAACAGGGACACTGACTGGTGACAGTTTGGGGGATAAAAAATGTTCTGCTGTTTTTTTTTTTATTACATTTTTTTTTCTTTTTTTTTGTACAATTCTTTTTTTTAACACACTGTGACCAGAGCAATATAATGTTTCCATAGTGGGAAAATGATCAGGATTTTTATTAAATTTTTACACATTATGATTGCTTATAGCAGTAAATGTCATTGCTATAAGCAAGCATTTTACGGAATGATTACTGATACTGTGATTAGCTGTGATTGGCCAAAGCAAGCTAATTACATTGGTACAGATGGTCTGGGATTGTCTCTGTCTGTACCATGTGATCACTGTGACCAATCACAGCTAGCAGCACAATTGTACACAATGAATGGCATGAAAGGAAGCCACTCATTGTTTACAACTGGCATGCGATCTGCATGTGGCGCTAGGATGACCACATTTCCAATTACCATTCAGGGACAGTTTTGCAAAGGACCGGGGGGGGGGGGGGGATGGGGGGTGTTGAATGTAGTCTCGGGGTTGACGGGGATTTCAGGGGCGTGTGATTTGTCAGGTGAATGGCTGGTTTTAGCACTTATATCATCCCAACACCATGCTTGATATGGTGCCAGGATGATTATTTCTATTACTACATAGTAATATATAATGAAATAGTTCAACTCACCATAATGCAGAATCATTGGGAACCCTGAGCTTGTCACTTGCCACCAGATGCAGTGTACCACCGTAGCCTGCCGCCAGATTCAGCGTGTCACTTGCCACTGTAGCCTGCTACCAGATGCAGCATGTCACTTCTCACTTGCCACCATCACTTGCCACCATATGCAGTGTGTCACGTGCCCCTGTCACCTGCCACCAGATGCAGTGTCACTTGCCACCCATAGCCTGCCACCAGTCCGACACACCGGAATCCCAAGAAGGTGAATGCCCCTGCCGCCGCTGGCTGCTGATGTGGCTCCTCCCAGAGGCAGTGCAGCCCAGGGACCCCTGTTTTAGAGCATGCTGGAGTGGGCCCGGAGAAGAGAGAAATGGGTGGCAGTGGCTTCGCTAGGGTTGGCGTCACCCCACCGGTGCGGTAAAACATGGTGTCACCCCCTGCCAAGTATAGTAGGATTCCACCCTAAAGTGGAACTTCCGCTTTTCAGAACCCTCCCCCCCTCCGGTGTCACATTTGGCACCTTTCAGGGGGGAGGGGGGTGCAGATACCTGTCTAAGACAGGTATTTGCACCCACTTCCGGGCATAGACTCCCACGGGAGTTTATGCCTCTTCCTGTACCAGCGCGCTGTCTGCCGGGACACACACGGGTCCCAGCAGACAGCGCGGACGATTCTCATTGCGCTGCGTGACTCGCGCATTCGCAGTAGGGAACCGGTAAGTGAAGCCGCAACGCTTTACTTCCTGATTCCCTCACCGAGAATGGCGCCGGCAGCAGCAGAGAGCCGAGCAATTGACAGCGCTGGACCCTGGGACAGGTAAGTGTCCATTTATTAAAAGTCAGCAGCTGCAGTATTTGTATTTTTAATTTTCAGGTACAATCCCTCTTTAAGGTGAATTTTTTTTTGCCTGTACAACCCCTTTAAACTTAGGCCTTCAACCCCAACACTCCGGATCGGAAACAATCCTCATCATCCGCAGTGACCTTCATTTATCTATTCCGAGTTAAACCCTGGAATGTACCCTAGAACCCCATACCATTGATGGGTCCCGACCATTCTATATTCCAGAATTTTTCTTCCTCCTCCAAAGACCAAACAACACCAGGCTGCCATGGCAGCTGCGTTGGAAAACCACAACCATAGGGAGGGCGGGTGGGAAGCTTCTTCTTTTTGGTACTGCTTCCGACTGGGACTGATCATCAGTGCCCTGATTGTCAGTGCAGATGTCCCCTCTTTTGGATTTGCCGGTATTCAGCTCTCCTCTTCTCATGCACTGTCAGCGTGAGGAGAGGATTGCCATTACCCTTGAAGTCCTGTTTACATCCTTTATCAGCTTGTGATTGGACACAGCTGATCACATGGTAAAGAGCTGCCCTGAATGGCTCTTTACCCAGATCTGTGATCAGCTGTGTCCGAAGGACGCAGAGATCACTGCCGATGCACGCCACAGTGGGAGGGCTTCATATGATGGCCTCCAAGCAAAGTGCGGCCACGCTGTAGCTGAAATACGGTCCCAACGTTTTTTTTTTTTGCCTTCCTCTGGATCAGCTGTGGGTGTAGGATTGTGTATATTTATTTTCTCTTTTTTGGTTGAACCAAATGGACTTGTGTCTTTTTTCAACCAGACTAACTATATAACTATGAAGCATGGTATTTTTCTAATATGGAGGGGGATTGAATGCAATAAGCTAAAGTTATAAAAAACAATGAAGGACCCGCTTTAACTTCTGCTGTCCCTTTCAAATATCATGGTTGGAGTTCTCCTTTAACCCTTTACACCCAGTATGCAGCAAACAGATGTATTATACTAGAGCAGTGGTTCTCAACCTCGGTCCTCATTACCCCCAAACAGGCCATGTTTTGGTAATTTCTCTTAGATAAAATAGCTGTCCGAATTACCAAGCCATTGACACTGATTTAGAGCACCCGTGCAAGATCAAGAAAAACCTGAAAACATGGCCTGTTGGGGGTAATGAGGACCGAGGTTAAGAACCACTGTACTAGAGTATATAGGTAGATAGTGTTTGGACATGACACAACTTTCATTGGCAGATTAGTGGTCGTAGTTTGGGAACCATTGCAGTAGATAATGAGGAGTTTCCATTCACAGGTAGCGATGCCAGACACTTTATTGAAGAATAATGTTAACTCATTTACACAAATTGGTTTCCATTGAAAGAACTGTTTAGGTCTTTAGCTTGTGTTGCGCGGAGACTCTGAGAAAGTTCCTTTCACTTCTCTCTGACTTGTTTAGCTGTTTGGAGAACTCTCCAAAAACCACATGGGGGTCAGATAAATTTGTTCTCTTAAGCTCCATAATCCGGCAAGTGCAAAGGTTCCCTTATTAAACGGATCTGCCATATAGACTGTTTTCAGGAGCCGAGTCGAGAGGATTTCTGACACGCAGTGTCTCTTGCTAAGCAACCGGCAGTCACAAGAAGAAAAATGTCTGAATCCACTGCTTTCCTGATCTTATTGAGCCAATAATGAGAGAAAGTGCAATGGAGACAGAAAGGGAGGCTTGTTCCGCACCCAGGGCATTGTCCTCCAACATTTTCAAGTCATTTCTGCTCTAAAATAATGTTCTTAGCCTTTGACTTCAGGCTTTGTATCATAATCTAAAGGACTGCCAAAGACGTGCCCGGCTGATAATACTTTATTACACAGCCGCCAAATGAATAATAATGGAAAATGCCCACTTTCACTTCCCAGGGCAATTGTATTGACATAAGCAGATGGGTAAATATTTTATTTCTTCCAATATCTATCTATCTATCTATCTATCTATCTATCTATCTATCTATCTATCTATCTATCTATCTATCTATCTATCTATCTATCTATCTATCTATCTATCTATCTATCTATCTCTCTATCTATCTATAGCGGCCATAACCCCTTGAGGGGCGGCCTTGACTTTTGGGCTTATCAGTTACCTCCTCTTGGCTTGTCAGTGATTCTCTAGGGGTAGTACCCAACGAATTCAGATGCTGACACATAAAAGTCCTTTTCAAGGTTTTTATTCTGCAGTGGTAACATCCAACATAACACAATCTCTGAAGGGAATAGATGGCGCGGGTGATAAACTCAGGCACTTTGAACTGTTGACATCCATTGAATGTCTCTAATCAACCCAAAGAGTAGCCACTCGCATCTGGGTGCTTCACTGCCGGATAGACCTCTAGCCAGAGATCTAGCGGCCAACCTGTGATCCGGAAACTTTGCAAAAGTCTCTGCCACAGACTAAATTGTAACCGAAGATTAATAGGAACCTTTCTCACAGTACCTGGAATTTTCTCTGTCTCCTTGGCAGTACTGTGGAAGTGTGGATTCTTTAGTGTCCATACAACTCAGCTCCCATGCTCTTACTGAGCAGCCATCTTGTTGACCCTCCTCCGAAGAGTTGCCGTGTCCCTCCAATACCGAGAGCACACCGGGATGCCTCTGAATCCTCCTTACTGGGCTGCGGGTTAGCCAGCTCCGAGACTCGGTAACAGACGGATCCCTGCCCCAGACTATGTGGGCCTATGAGGATGGTCTGATTGACCATGCTTGCTCCTAGGCCCGGAACCCCTCGCGGGGCTACCCCGGACCAGAACTAGGAACCAAAAGCTGCAGCTGAACCCCGGACACGTGACTCCAGCACTTTAAGTACCCCTTCCCAGACTACGCAGCAAGGCCAGACGCGCCCACTGATTGGCTCTGGGAAAGATTGGTACCCAAAACGTCCAACCAGGCCTGGTTTTCGGCCTGTCATGGGTGCCTCATTGCACCTATGACCAGGCGGAACCTTAGTACAGCCCAGCTTGACTGATGCCAAAGTAAATTCCTGTACAATTAACCCCCAGAACTCCATTACAGTTCTGAGGAAAAACTAAATTTCCACTTGGTGAAGTGTGATCGCTACATATCTATCTATCTATCTATCTATCTATCTATCTATCTATCTATCTATCTATCTATCTATCTATCTATCTATCTATCTATCGCACTCTCTAGTTAGGTAGGGGCTAGAGTGAGGACTTTTCTGGTAGAGTGGGAAAATTTAGGCAGGCCTAGCTGTTGGCTAGGTCTGTTTGTTTTCATTCTGGGCTGGGGGTGGCTCAGGGTAGGGCTGGGAGTGGCTCAGGGCAGGGCTGGGTGACTCACAGGTAGCATCACTGTCACCTCCCTCTTCTTTCTAGAATGTGCTAGAAAGAGAGGAGGAGAGGAGAGAGGTGGCGCTGCCTGGGGTATTTTGAGAAGCCTTGACCAATCCCCAACTTGGGTTGGCAGGGGGGCAGGCCTCCTCAAATGCCCAGGGTCAGCCCAGATGGGGAGGAGTTGTAAGAGCTGGAGTGAGAGAGTGTGGAGGCTGTCAGGGTCACGGGGAGCTCCCCAGTCTGTGAGGGGGGGTGACCTTGGGCCGGGGGTCTGGTGCATCCAGGAGGAGAGATGGGATCCTGAAGGAAAGGCTCATGATAGCGCAAGGTGAGGATATCGGGAGAGAATACTGCTAAGAGACTCCATAGAGGACAACTGGTCACAGCCAGGAGGGCTGGTGGGTGAGCACAATCAGGAGAACTGGGGAGGCCCGCCTGAGAGAACTGGGAGTTTGCAGTTTGAGATGGGTGCAGAACCAGAAGAGAGGACTGTGGGAAGGGCAGTGGAAAGAGGTCATTGCAGCCAGGCTGGCTGGCAGGGTCTGAAGAGAGTTTTCTGGGATTGATAGCTGAATAGAGGACAGTTGGCACCAGAACTATTTCTACACTACACTTTTTTCAATAAATCCTACCTTTATGGTATTACATGATTGGAGTTTTTTTCTTTGTATGATCATCTTCCATTCCTGGGATGTCTCGCTGAGAGGGGAGATTACAGTGAACGATCCATTTACCATTGTATTGCCCTACAGGCTTGGTTTTTACTACACTGCTCTACGCCGCAGAGGTTATTCTGAGTGCCTTTTTGACCATCCTAGAGATAGGTGGTCCCGACTATCTGGTAAGGTACCGTGTGTGGTGTGCCACAGAAAACTCTGCATCAAGTCACTTGGAGGTGGATTTATATTTATTATTCTTGGTCTTTCATCATATTTAAAGGACTCAGTCACTATTTTTACATTGTCTTTCATTATCTGTTTGTTTGCACAATGCACTTTATGATGTTTCACTTAATCAGTGTGTCATAGCGTTATTAACACTTATTTGTTTATATTGACTAGTGCTATTTTATTTTGTTTATCTCTGTTCTCAGCTGCATAAGAGCTGGGGGAGGAGAAGCAGCAGCACACTGAGCTTCCCAGTGAATAACTGTCCTGGGGGGGGGGGGGGGGGGGGGGCGTGTCAGATCAAGTCTAATCATCTAATCATTGGAGGAGAGCAGGCTGAGTTCCCAGCACAGCTAGAAAACTGACCACAGTGTGCTCTCCTCCTTAGTGTGGTCAGTTTTTAATAGGAAAGAAAGGGGACAACAGCGATCTCACATAACGGAATCAATGTCACAAGCATCCCCCTACTGTGTACATCAGCTGCGGGGGGGGGGGGGGGGATCCCCCATCCAAAACTCATTGGCCCAGGAATGACAGCTGACTTCTAGGATGGGAACAAATACAAGCTAATCCTTTATACTGATAATAAATATTTTATATTCGGGCTGCACTGATTGGTTTGTAGTTTCTAAAAGTGTAGTTCCCCTTTAAGAAAATCGGATCCAATGGCAGGCATTCGTTCTACTTTCTGACACTTTTATTTGCGGCATCTGTGAACTTCCAGCATCATTACTAAGTATCCTAGAGAGGTTAATGTACTTACTGAGCCTTCTGAGTATCAAATTCTAGACACTAAGCAATATATCCACCTGTCTGTCTGTTTGTCAGCCTTTGGAAACAAATATTATTTCCAATGCCAACAAAAACTATAATTCAAACACAGAATGACTTGTGTAACATTTTATTCTCCCTTACAGCATTCCGTTCATTATTTAATGCTAGTTCATGACTCAACCTGCACAAACACATCTTAATATTGGAATTATATGTGTGAAGCACTGCATGGAATACAGAATATGCCGAAATAATGACATGACTTCCAGAAGAACACCCCGACGAGGGTCACGCTGGAAGCCCTAAAAATGAATACCGAGAATTACACCCAGCATACAGAATGAGAGAAGTGCTACTGTGCAGAGTCCATACATATAGATAAAGAACAGATACCGAGAATTACACCCAGCATACAGGACAAGAGAAGTGCTACTGTGCAGAGTCCATACATACAGAATAAGAAGAGATACCGAGAATTACACCCAGCATACAGAATGAGAGAAGTGCTACTGGGCAGAGTCCATACATATAGATAAAGAAGAACAGATACCGAGAATTACACCCAGCATACAGGACAAGAGAAGTGGTACTGTGCAGAATCCATACATACAGAATAAGAAGAAATACTGAGAATTACACCCAGCATACAAGAGAAGAGAAGTAGTAATGTGCAGAGTCCATCCATGCAGAATAATAACAGATACTGAGAATTACACCCAGCATACAGGACAAGAGAAGTGGTACTGTGCAGAGTCCATACATACAGAATAAGAACAGATACCGAGAATTACACCCACCATCAGGGGCGGACTGACAATTCATGGGGCCCCCAGGCAATCAAAGATTATGGGGCCACACAGTATACACACACAGTATACAATCACACAGTATACACAGACATGTTTCTATTGGCTGAGAAGGTACTGGAGAGGTGGGGCAGCCATAATCTCTGGATTTTTAGACCAAAATGATGTAGATAAGGGACATTTCAGAAACAGATGTAAAAAAAACACAGATTTTTACATACTGTCCCTGGTTTTACTGAGTCCGCCCCTGCCCACCATACAGGACAAGAGAAGTGGTACTGTACAGAATCCATACATACAGAATAAAGCCCCAAAAACACGGTCGGAAAATCCGACCACCAAATCCATCGGATTTGGTCCGACGGATTTAGTCCGACACTGATGTTGCATACACACGGTCGGACAAAGTTGTCGGAAAATCCGATCATTCTGAACGTGGTGACGTTTGTTGCCTACGACGGGACTACGTAGAGGCTAGTAGCCAATAGCTTTGGTCTTGTAATGTGATCTGAGCATGCGTGGCACTTTGTCCGTCGGAATTCGCTACACACGATCGGAATTGGTGTGATCGGACTTTGTTGTCGGAAAATCTATCCAGCAGGAGATAGGACTTTGTCCGTCGGAATTCGCTACACACGATCGGATTTGGTGTGATCGGACTTTGTTGTCGGAAAATCTATCCAGCAGGAGATAGGACTTTGTCCGTCGGACAATCCGATGGAAACTGTCCGATGGTGCCTACACACGGTCGGAATTTTCGACAACATTGTCCGATAGGACAGAATCCATCGGAAAATCCGACCGTGTGTATGGGGCATAAGAAGAGATACTGAGAATTATACCCAGCGTACAAGAGAAGAGAAGTAGTAATGTGCAGAGTCCATCCATGCAGAATAATAACAGATACAGAGAATTACACCCAGCATACAGGACGAGAGAAGTAGTACTGGGCAGAGTCCATACATATAGAATAAGAACAGATACCGAGAATTACACCCAGTATACAGGACGAGAGAAGTAGTACTGGGCAGAGTCCATACATATAGAATAAGAACAGATACCGAGAATTACACCCAGTATACAGGACGAGAGAAGTAGTACTGGGCAGAGTCCATACATATAGAATAAGAACAGATACTGAGAATTACACCCAGCATACAGGACAAGAGAAGTAGTACTGGGCAGAGTCCATACATATAGAATAAGAACAGATACTGAGAATTACATTGTACATTTTAAAGAAGTTCCGGTGGGTGGAACAAAACATGTAGACTTAGGGACGGGCCCCCACCTCCCTGTGTTGCCGTACCACTTGATTGATTTGTTTTTTGATTTTTTTTCTCCACTTAAAGCTGCCTGGATTGCCTGAGGCCGACCTGCATACAGTGAGAGTAGCTACTACCGCTACCGTCACTGATACCTTACCATATGGTAACACAGCTTGAGACCACACCGATGAACCAGCATCCGAGGACATATACCCTCAGGAGAGCAGCTGAGACATCAATCATAGCTGATTGAGTAGCTAATCGGATGGTCCGAGGACCATGAGTACTATAGTTGCTACAGACGTGTTTCTGCCGATGGTCATATCGGCTGCGTGTTGACACAGGGGATAGGTTATCCATAACTTGGAACGATCCCAGTCCTGTAGGCCGGACCCTGTACACCTTCAGAGAGTCTACACAACATAATACTCAGCTGGGTTGGATGGACTCCTCCTGTTATCTACATCATAGCTACACCCCAGTCCCTACAGCTTTAATTATTACAGCTTGTGACATGTCCATACTGTATGCGGACATACAGTGCCTTGAAAAAGTATTCATACCCCTTGAAATTTTCCACATTTTTTCATGTTACAACCAAAAACGTAAATGTATTTTATTGGGATTTTATGTGATAGACCAACACAAAGTGGCACATAATTGTGAAGTGGAAGGAAAATGATAAATGGCTTTCAAATATTTTTACAAATAAATATCTGAAAAGTGTGGGGGGCATTTGTATTCAGCCCCCTTTACTCTGAGCCTCTAACTAAAATCTAGTGGAACCAATTGCCTTTAAAAGTCCCCTAATTAGTAAATAGAGTCCACCTGTGTGTAATTCAATCTCAGTATAAATACAGCTGTCCTGTGCAGCCCTCAGAGGTTTGTTAGAGAACCTTAGTGAACAAACAGCATCATTAAGGCCAAGGAACACACCAGACAGGTCAGGGATAAAGTTGTGGAGAAGTTTAAAGCAGGGTTAGGTTATAAAAAAATATTCCAAGCTTTGAACATCTCATGGAGCACTGCTCAATTCATTATCCAAAAATGGAAAGAGTATGGCACAACCGCAAACCTACCAAGACATGGCCGTCCACCTAAACTGACAGGCCGGGCAAGGAGAGCATTCATCAGAGAAGCAGCCAAGAGGCCCATGGTAACTCTGGAGGAGCTGCAGAGATCCACAGCTCAGGTGGGAGAATCTGTCCACAGGACAACTATTAGTCGTGCCCTCCACAAATCTGACCTTTATGGAAGAGTGGCAAGAAGAAAGACATTGTTGAAAGAAAGTCATAAGAAGTCCCGTTTGCTGTTTGTGAGAAGCCATGTGGGGGACACAGCAAACATGTGGAAGAAGGTGCTCTGATCAGATGAGACCAAAATTGAACTTTTTCGTCTAAAAGCAAAACGCTATGTGTGAGGAAAACTAACACTGCACATCACCCTGAACACACCATCCCCACCGTTAAACATGATGGTGGCAGCATCATGTTGTGAAGAGAGATCATACCAGGACACAGATCATACCTGGAGAGATGGGGCCTGCAGCAGATGTGGTGCAGGAAAGCTGGTCAGAGTTGACGGGAAGATGGATGGAGCCAAATACAGGGCAATCTTAGAAGAAAACCCGTTATGCCACGTACACAAGGTCAGAATTTCCGATGGAAACAGTCCGATGGGAGCTTTTCAACGGATTTTCCGACCGTGTGTATGCCCATCGGTCTTTTTCTGTCGGAATTTCCGACGGACTTTGGATTGAGAATCTGTTCTCAATTTTTCCAACGGAAAACCTTTCTATCGGATTTTCCGATCGTGTGTATGCAATTCCGACCCGCAAAATTCCGACGCATGCTCGGAAACAATTCGACGCATGCTCAGAAGCATTAAACTTCCCTTTTATAGTGCTGTCGAACGTGTTTTATGCTGCTGTGTTACTGACCGTCGGAATTTAGTGTGACCGTGTGTAGGCAAGACAGTTTGAGCGAAATTCCATCGGAATTCCGACGGGATCAGAGCTTTTTCCGACGAGAATTCCGACCGTGTGTACGCGGCATTAGAGTCTGCAAAAGACTTGAGACTGGGGTGGAGGTTCACCTTCCAGCAGGACAACGACCCTAAACATACAGCCAGAGCTACAATGGAATGGGTTAGATCAAAGAATATTCATGTGTTTGAATGGCCCAGTCAAAGTCCAGACCTAAATCTAATTGAGAATCTGTGGCAAGACTTAAAAATTTCTGTCCCTGATTTCGAGAGACTGTCCCTGATTTGGAGCAATGTCCCTCTGTCCCTCATTCCTCCTCATTTGTCCCTCATTTTGGTCTGATCCATATAGTTGTATATAAAATGCACTTTTATCTATCAAAAAGGGTTTCCCAGTGCTAAACCTTTCATCTGATTTCTAAATTGCTGCATTTGTGAATTCTAAAAGCCAATATAATGGAATAGTAGTGGTAAAAAAAGGTACTTGTGTGTTAAACCAATCTTGTTTTTTTGTACAATTCTCCTTTAAGGGGGCGTGGCAAGGGGTGTGTCCTATGCTTGCATGCTTTTGCTGATAGGTGTCCCTCATTCCCATCTCAAAAAGTTGGGAGGTATGCTACTATGCAATGTTGAATGATTTTAAAGTGTAATGTTGTTTACATGTAAAATAAACTTTAATGGTTTTCAACAAAATGTGTTCTAATGTCTTATGACGGTACCAGGAAAATCCTATTTGCCCCACCCCTTTTATTTTATATTTAAATCTTTACTCTGTGCCCAATAACATGTGACAAAATTACATGTAAACAAGGAAATGCTGGTTATCGGCTTTCCTCTCCTCACACTGACAGAGCGTGAGGAGAAGAGAGCCAATTAGGGGCATTTCCTCACAAGGGAGACTTGCACAGATAATCAGTGCACTGATTATCAGTGCAGACCCAACAGTGCCCAGCAGTGCCACCAATCAGTGCAGCCTATCATTTCCCATTCAGTGATGCCAATCAGAGCTGCCTTTCAGTGCCCATCAGTGCCTGCTCATTAGTGCTGCCAATCAGTGCCCATCAGTGCTGCCTATCAGTGCCCATAGGTGCCACCTATCAGTGCTCATCAGTGCCACCTATCAGTGCTGCATATCAGTGCCACCTATTAGTTCCCCTGCAGTGATGTATATTAGTGCCTCCTCATCAGTGCACCTCATCAATGTCATTCAGTTCCATCTCATCAGTGCCCATCAGTGCAGTCTATCAGCGCACATCAGTGAAGGAGAAATATTGCTTATTTACAAAATTTTCTAAGAAAACTAAGAAACTAAGAAAAAAATTTGTTTTAAACATTTTGGTCTTTGTTTTTTTTTGCAGAAAAAACCCCAGTGGTGATTAAATACCACCAAAAGAAAGCTCTATCTGTCTCCAAAAAAACAATATAAATTTCATATGGGTACAGTGTTGCATGATCACGCAGTTGTCATTCAAAGTATGACAGCGCTGAAAGCTGAAAATTGGCCTGGGCAGGAAGGGGGTGAAAGGATAACTAAAGGTTTGTGTTTAAAAGAAAAAAAAACTTGATATACTTCCCTCCTCTGTGCAGTTGGTTTTGCACAGAGGGGCCCCCGATCCTCCTCTTCTGGAGTCCCTCAGTGGCGCTCCTGGATCCTCCTCTTCTCGAGTGCCCCATTGGAGAAGCGCTCTCTCTCGGGCCACTCCTGCGGGCACACTGCCGTGTCCTGCTGCTGCGTCTATTGACACAGACACATCGCTCCCAACTGTCCCTGATTTCGAGGGACTGTCCCTGATTTGGAGCAATGTCCCTCTGTCCCTCTTTCCTCCTCATTTGTCCCTCATTTTGGTCTGATCTATATAGTTGTATATAACATGCACTATTTATCTTCTACAAAAGTGTATCCCAGCGCTAAACCTTTCATACAATTTCTAAACTGCTGCATTTGTACATTTTAAGAGCAAATATAAAGGAAGAGTAGTGGTAAAAAAAAGTTCTTGCGGATTTAATTAACCTTTTTTTTGGGTTAATTCTCCTTTAACCACTTCAATACCGGCCGCTGTCATATGACGTCCACAAGGTGGATCTCCCATCCTGGGTGGACGTCATATGACGTCCTCCTATTCCCGGCCGTCTAGGGGGCGCACGCGCCACACGCGGCGTCGCTCGGGACCCGGTGCGCGTGCCCGGCGGCCGCGATGTCCGCCGGGCACCCGCGATTGCCCGGGAAAACAGCGGGACCGTGGATCTGTGTGTGTAAACACACAGCTCCACGTCCTGTCACTGGAGAGGAGACCGATGGTGTGTTCCTAGTACAGAGGAACACCGATCGGTCTCCTCCCCTTGTGAGTCCCCTCCCCCTACAGTTAGAATCACTTGCAGGGAACATATTAACCCCTGCAGCGCCCCGTAGTGTTAACCCCTTCCCTGCCAGTCACATTTACACAGTAATCAGTGCAATTTTGTAGCAACAATCGCTGTGTAAATGTGAATGGTCCCAAAAATGTGTCAAAAGTGTCCGAAGTGTCCGCCGCAAAGTCGCAGTCACGAAAAAAATCGCAGATCGCCGCCATTACTAGTAAAAAAAAAAAAAATGCAATAAATCTATCTCCTATTTTGTAAACGCTATAACTTTTGCGCAAACCAATCAATAAACGCTTATTGCGATTTTTTTTACCAAAAATATGTAGAAGAATACGTAAAACATTTAGTTTTTTTTTCAATATAATGGGATATTTATTATAGCAAAAAGTAAAAAATATTGTGTTTTTTTCAAAATTGTCGCTCTTCTTTTGTTTATGGCGCAAAAAATAAAAAACGCAGGGGTGATCAAATACCCCCAAAAGAAAGCTCTATTTGTGGGAAAAAAAGGACGTCAATTTTGTTTGGGTGCAACGTCGCACGACTGCGCAATTGTCAGTTAAAGCGACGCAGTGGCGAATCGCAAAAACTGCTCTGGTTAGGAAGGGGGTAAAATCGTCCGGGGCTGAAGCGGTTTAAGGGGGTGTGGCAGGGGGCGTGTCCTATGCCTATATACGTTTGTTAGTAGGTGCCCCTCATTCCCATCTCAAAATGTTGGGAGGTATGCCGTCAGCAGGACTCGTGCCCCGCCCCCCGGCTCCCACGTCATTGGATACGCTGCTAACAATCTATCCAATCAGGACCCGAGACACTGGCTGGAGCTGCTGGGCTTGCCCCCATTGCTGGAAAGACTGGGTTCAGGTAAGTAAAAGGGGGGCTCTGGGGGGCTGCAGCACAGGATACATAGAATTAACATTAAGGTGAATAAACACGAGGGTTTACACCCCTTTGTTAAGATTGCGGTCTATGCTGTCCCTATGGTAATAGGGTGGTAGAAGTTGGGGTGCCAGGATAGGAAGGCAGCACAGATTGCTGTGGGACCCATCACCCTGGACAGGTAGGTAATAAAAGGTAGAATTGAATTGGCTGCTGAGAGCATTATGGACAGTTTCTTTCATACACTCAAAGTGTAATAAAAAGTAAAAAAAAGCCTAATAACTTCCATCGCAGGTCGTAACGGCGGAAGTGTTTGGATAAAGCAGTTGAACATATAAACCACTTTACAGAAGGTTTCAGTCATAATAAAGGCATTATGTCATCTCCTGTGAATCTTAAAGGGAATTGCTCTGTTTTATTTGCACGCTTGTTTTTATATAGAAGGTAATGAAGGCCGCGCAGAGAACGTGGAAATTCCTTTGCTTTCTCGCAGCTGGAAGAAGTGTGAGGGGGGGGGGGGGGGGGGGGGGAGACGCAGCCCTGGAAAAGCCTCTTAGGAAAAGAGAATACTTTCTGAAGACAGAGCTTGTTTACACTTTTAGTTGGGGGGCGGTAAAAACAGGGTGTAATTACCACTCCCCAACCGCCCTCCTTAAGCTGAAAAAGCAGTCGGACAAGGGTGCACGCATGCCGGGGCAAAAGTGATCATCAGAGGATACCTTCATTCAAGTGCATGGGGCCCCACCGCAACCGTCCTGCAAAGACGGGTAATGCACTCAGTTGCAAAGAGGTAGTGCAGTATTTAC